>NMRB01000147.1:574111-608658 GCA_002633025.1 Notospermus geniculatus
CCCCCCCCCCCCCATGATTAACCAGCATCTTCGTCAACCCTAATTCCATCTGAAAATCAGTAGTGACCTGGCACTGTAACACATCCTCATAAAAATTCAACAAAATATTGTCATGATGTCTCCAAATTTGTAAACTGAATTGTAGTAGTAAATTTATGTAATAATTTTACAAAATCGCTTCAGGTTTTAAAATATACTAAAAAGTTAAGATTTTTCCCAGTTTTTTGTGATATAAATAACAAAATCCATGTCTGATCATTATTCATCCATATCCGAGTCCCTTCAGAGGCCAGGGGTGGCCGCATAGAAACTCCGCTAGCGCTAGCGGAGCCCATCTGCCGATAGTGCTGTACATTTTTCCATGCATTTTAACACCGATTGGCTGTCGACGCATTAGCGGAGTTTCTATGTGGCCACCCCTGCACACCCAAATCCTTTAAAAACTGCTCTGAACCCATGAACTGCATATCACCCACCAAACTGTACACATGCAATACATCTTACAACGCCGGCCAACATCTTTAAAGCAAACACAAACTGATGGCCCAGTTCACAAGAATTTAAACAGAAATTACCGGTAAGACATGATGGCACCAAATACACAATATGCATTGACGGATTGTTCACAATTTTCATCATCATCACAAAAGTACAAAGGATATTCATATTAAACCAATTTCAAAACAAATTTTCACTTAATTCCATTACTATATTTTGGGCACGTGCCCATGGCTCTCATTTTCCCAGTAACCACTAAATGATACATATTTAATTCTTTCACTAAGATCTTTACTTTCTTTACTTTGCTCGGTTCATACTCAACCAATTTTCAAACAATTTCCACTAAATGACATCATATTTTGGGCACATGTCCATGGCTCTCTGACATTTTCCCCAAAACCAAAATCTTTATTTTCTTTCAGCTTGGTTCATACTAACCAATTTTCAAACAATTTTCACTGGATGACATCACAATTTGGGGCACATGTCGATGGCTCTCGTTTTCCCAATAATGGCAAAATGATATAGGGGCAGGAGGATTCAGTGACCATACAATTTCTAGAAACAACCACCCATACTTAACACAGGTCAACTTTCTTTCTGGAACACATTTTTGGGGAGGAGGGGATCTGACGTACCAGTGAACAGGAGTACTCTTTGTAGGCCTGCACTTGTGAAAAAGTTGAAATTTGTGAACGACCCCCTAACCCCCTTCAAAGGAAGGGGTATGTCCATGGATTGGAACAAGAATGTCGATCAAGATGGAATCGTATGGGTAGACTGCTCCCTGTCCTTGAAACGCTCCGCAACCAAGGACAGACATTTAGAACGGCACGTGCCCATCAGTGCGGTGTGGATAAAAGGCCCTAATGTGAATGTAGGGCAGAACTAAAACAGTCAGAACATAAAGCTGAGGACCGTGCAGCCAGTCCATGCGGGAATTCGCCAAGTACCTGCACTTTACCCCAAATTTTAGCCTGTTACTCCCAGTAGTGCACAGGGGAGAGAGACATCCTCACAGGGGAGAGAGACATCCTCACAGGGGAGAGAGACATCCTTACAGGGGAGAGAGACATTCTACAGTTGTGAAAACACCCGAAGAAAACTTCGGATCTCCCTGATAGGCATTCGGGCTCCTTAACTTTGCGGATTTCCAACATCTTCCATAACTTGTCAGGATCAAGACAAGTATGGCAGCCAAGACCTGTCCTCGTATTTGCGGAGCGTCTCGAGGGCAGGGGACCAGTAAGGGCTGTTATCAAGATAAATTGTGGGACTAGTGTGGCAGTGACAAGATACAGCTCAAGATTCAATGTTAATACTACACACCACCAGTATCTCATGTACATTTCTCTAAAAGTGCAAGACAATGTTAAATTCACAGAGTTAAGCAGAAATGTATGACAGTATCCATAACATAAAAATGGCCAACCACGGAGAGAACTGATGACGGCATCCTCCCACTGCAGGGGTTCCTACATCGGTCCACTTCATCCACTCACACCAGAGTGTATGAAGAGGAGCGAGACCAAAGCCCTGCTATGGGAGGATGGATTACAGCGGTTTTCAGAGTTTTTCCGTGCGGTTTTAACTAGAGTTCAGTCCATTCTTGTTTGTATGTGTCAAGAACACCGGGCTATGCCACTAAAGTATAATTCACCCTAACTTCAACATGGGCAAAGTGCCAAGCTTGGAAAAGTACAATTCACCCTAATTTCAACATGGGCAAAGTGCCAAGCTTGTGCACAAGTCAGAGGGTAAATAATCCATGTCATAGTTACCTAATGGTGTTAGGTGTTGAACAGCCTATAGCCAACACTCCAAGGCTGTGCTCAGTCAACTGGTAAATACTCTGGTTTGTGGTTTAATCACTTTATGGTGTCTGTTGCAAAGGCCTGGCACTTTGCCATGTTGAAGTTAGGGTGAATTATACTTTTACACACCAAAGCTCATGGGAATTTAGTACAGTTACCACGTTGTGAGTTTAAGGCATTAAAATGGGTCGAGAGTTAAAAGATATCGTTAGATAACCCAATAATTAGGCAAAATATTGACTGCAACATACTGATAATTCTAAATACATTTGTAGTATACTGGGATTTTACAGCCTGTTAAGGAGACAGGCAGTAATTATTGAGCATTATCAAAACATAAGCACCTACATATAATATAACACAGGTGACAATGCTATATTTGCAGGAGATAGGATTGGGATGTCATCGTTCTTGGCACTTGCTCCCCTATGTTGCCACAGTGGTGGCAACGTTGCCACCCAGAGAAATTTTGTGGGTGGTGAAGTAGGGGCGCTAGAATCAGAACCTCAGGAAGTTTAGATATATCACTACAGTGCCTCTCTCTAGCAGGGAGATCACACCAATTTTAGTCTATTGAATCAATTAACGGTAGTGGTTACACTACATAAATCCCCATTCTTACCCCGGGGATTTTGCGGTTACACCTATAAACCGCCGAGTCTAAATAGACCCGTGTCTGAAATCCCCATGACTATTAGCCCTATCGAGGTCAAAGGGGGTACGCCAGGGCTATTTTAGACCCGTGCTTAGCATGAGTATTTTATGCAGTGTAACTGCGAAATCCCCATGTCTCCCTGTAGTTCCGAGCACCCCGACAGACGGCGATGCAAATCGATGAGTCATGTGCATGCGTATAGGCTATTTCATGGTGCAGCCATCTTAGTTACCGGTACAGGTTTTCAGGCCTCCAGTAGCCACTTGATTACGGTGAGTTGCCTATATGCAGTGCCCCTATTGCCGGGTTACGGAACTTATTACCAATTGCATTTTAAGTAGTATAACTGCTCGCCGTGTCAACGCCATGTTTTTTCAGGTTTTGAAAAACCTGCGTCTCAAAAAGCAAGGGGACTTTAGATAGATGTAACCAGGGCTGCAGATTTTCTTCCCAAATGTTATTGACAGCATCACTTGCATCTTCCCAGAGTATTAATTCTATGTTTCACCTGCCCCCACCCCCACCTTCTTGGAAACTCCTGCATGGCCACTCATTTTGGTAGGCCATTTCATATCTCGCAACGAATCACACAAAATTTCCGTAGAAACCAAGATTGCGAGGAGCCGACAAACCGATGAATAGACTAGTGAAAGAGGCATAACCCTAGAATGTCACCCACTAAAACAAAGTTGCACCTATGCAAACATAGCAATGTCACCCATGACTCAAATACGATGTCCACATTCATAAATAAACGACAGGCAGTATTATATACACCATATAGAGCTAACTGAGATCAGGAGACAGGTTTATGCGGCAGTCATACTCCTTAAAACATTCAATGCAACTGATGATTGACGACTTGATGTCCCAAATGGCTAATGCACGGCTTTTAATACCTCTAGCTCTATTCATACTCAACCAATTTCAAAACACTTATTCCATTACCATATTTTGGGCACATGTCCACAGCTTTCGTTTTTCCCAATAACCACTAAATGATAAATTCCATCACTAAAATTTTTATTTTCGTTCAGCTCGGTTCATACTCAACCAATTTTCAAACAATTTCCACTAAATGACATCATATTTTGGGCACATGTCCATGGCTCTCATTTTCCCAATAAAGGCAAAATAATAAATTCTTTCACTAATTGATATAAAAATGAATTTTTTTTGCAGGAATCGTCCTTCAAATGAATACTTCTTGCATCAAGCAATGCAGCGCACCATTCCAGTAAACAAATAAACGAGAGGTAGGAAAATCCTATGAGACGAGTAAAACATTGACAAGTTTATTTCAAGTTAATTTGCAGGACAAACCTGCAATTTATCGAGAAATAAACATTTTGTAAACATACATTGACAAACACAACGATGACTACAAGAGCTTGCGCTCAAAGGGGCTTCTCAAATTGTGTTACACTGCTTAACCCCGTGATGTTTCGTCCTAATGACGTACTCCGGCGAATATTATCCGAATGGTCTGACCGAGACGGCGAGTCGCTCACCGAACTTGATGGACTTCCTGTTGGTCGATTTTCCACCGGACGCCATTTTTGTTGCACGCCGCTGCTGCTGCGATAATCGATGTTATACTGAAATGGAGAACAGACATGATTATTTGCGTCGATGTAATGTGATGAAATTTTGGTGGCGTCAACCGGCACAGGAGGAAAAATTTTGTAAAACTTGGAGCTTTAATTTACACTAGAGGTAGTTCTTCATGGAATTTTCTTTATCCAATATATATTCAAGTTGTTTCACTTAGCATTGCATTTTTGTCTTTTTTACCTTTGTTGACAAGGAATTGAGGCCTAGGCCGGTTGATTGAAAGCGCATTTTTCACTAACGTGACATTAGTGCCATTTTGGCATTGTCTCCATCACTTTGCAGTTGCCGTGAGAGATTTTGCCAAAATAGCACAAACGGGATTTTCAACAACCCTGCCCTGTCCTTTAACAAAATCATCACAGAATCGTCTAAGAAGGGTGGTGGACATCTAAAAGGAATTGGGAAGATGTTCCCGTTTTCAACCCACGGAGGACACTAGCATCTAATCCCAGCCACCCCCTCCCCCAAGGGTCTGCGAAGTTACCTTAGTCGCACATATAAAGCACGTCGTCACCACCTTTGCAATGGCATTCATAAGATTTTTTGTTTCTTGGATTGCACTGTCCACCTTGTTGAAGGTAGCCGTTTTCCCAAACGTCGGTGACTTCAGTGTGAATTGGAGATGTTGGCAATATGCTGGAATCTTGTCTAAGTAGGTCATAAGTTCAGTCTTCAGTGTTCCAGAGGGGACCTATAAAACAATACAAATAGTGTGGTCAATTGCTAGCGCCGCGCTTCCCCCGAGCAAGCACCACAGCGTTCTTGTTTAGCTCTGACGTCACAACTCGTGCTTACTCGCTCCTGGCCCCAGTGAGCAACCCTCTGAGCCGGTTACTTCGGGAAAAGATGGCGACAAAGCTGATTCAGCCAATGGAGAAAGAGGAAAATGCTTTGACGCCATGACACTTTACTCGAACCAGATGCGACATCGGTCGTTCACTTGGCCTTTCATAGATGCCATGACACTTTACTTGACCCAGGCACGACACCGTTCGCTTACTCGGCATCACTGCACATGCTCCACAAGGCGCGATATCCAAGCTTCCCCAAGCGCAGTGCAAGTTAGTAATCGAACATGCTAAACCTAGATTCACACTTCTCTGTTCTGCGCTTATCTGTTCCCTTTGTTTATCTGTGGTACCAACAATAAAATTACTTTTTCTACCACGCACTTACATAGGAAACGGACAAGCGCAAAACGCAAAGTATGAATTGGCCTTAAAACATTTAGCTTGTCCAGTTACGAGACAAAATGGCACCGGTTGTGAAAAATGGATTTAATAATTTCAGAACAGTAATTCTGACATGCTGAATTTGGCAGGGACTCCGCCGACCATGGGTAAAAAAACGCACCCTCTGAGCAAATTCCTTCACCGTCCTGAACAACTTGGTCCCCTCCTCAGCAAAGTACTCTGCCTGTGTGAACAAGTCCTGTGTCGTCTTCAGCGGGCCCTCCCCTCGTGTGAACAGATACATTGAGAATGCCATACTTGACATGTTCTTGGCGCGTTTTACTATGTCATTATTGTGCTCCTCCCACTTCTCCGTCTCCGCGTCCATTTCTGACGTGATCAGCTTCATCTCCAGGCCGAGTTTTGCAATCTTTGCCTGTTCCTGAAGCGACAAAACGATGGCAATCAATTCAGCGGCATAACATGTTAACTGCAGACTTCATATTTCGCTAAAGTATAATTCACCCTGACTTGAACATGGGCAAAGTGCCAAGCTTGGAAATGTGCACAAGTCAGTGGAAAATTATCCATGTCGCAGTTACCTAATGATGTTAGGGTCACTTGAACAGTTTGTGGTTTGTGGTTTAATCATTGTGTTCACATAATTGAGTCTGTTGCACAGGCCTGGCACTTTGCCCATGTTGAAGTTAGGGTGAATTATACTTTAACTGCACCCTATTGCATAATTAATTTCTGACAGCCACACTCGTTTTCCTATTGTGGGCATTGTTACTGCTTAAGCGGAACTGTTTACAGCGCCATGTATTATTCTGAAACTCAGCTAAACAGAGCAGACGCTGGGATGATGTTCCCCCATATTACAGAGAGTGTAGTGTGGGTATGAATAGTGTCATCCTATGCAATGTATCCTGTACACAGTCAACGGATTAAGTGCCAGAGACAACAAATCATAATCCCTTT
Organism: Notospermus geniculatus; assembly: GCA_002633025.1. Classification (NCBI taxonomy): domain Eukaryota; kingdom Metazoa; phylum Nemertea; class Pilidiophora; order Heteronemertea; family Lineidae; genus Notospermus; species Notospermus geniculatus. The sequence continues at coordinate 580,849 of NMRB01000147.1, forward strand.
TTATCCCTTAAAGTGCCAAGTTCCTTGAGCACTGTTTTGAAGTGTTTTTTTTTGCGAAAACAACATCCAATTCTGCTGATATCCTAGTTTCGATTGGTTTCCGATCGCTTGTCTATTAAGTTTAATGTTGGACTTCATGAAACTTGGAAGAAGTGAAATACAAAATTCAGTTTTCTTAAAAACTGACCATGCTACTATCTGTATAATGTAACACATTCAAAGATGACCAGACTCTAACATCATAAAAGAAAATCCAATCAATTGGTTTCAAAATCACGACATTCACCAACATTCTATTGAAGTCTATTCAAAGCGGAAAGAACGTTGTAAAGTTTTATTTACCCTAAACTTCAACATGGGCAAAGTGCCAGGCCTGTGCAACAGACACCATAAAGTGAACACAATGATTAAACCACAAAACACAATATTTACCAGTTGACTGAGCACAACCTTGGAGTGTTTGCTATATAGGCTGTTCAAGTGACCCCACCATTATTTGGTAACTGCAACATGGACTATTTACCACTGACTTATTGTGCACATTTCCAAGCTTGGCACTTTGCCCATGTTGAAATTAGGGTGAATTATACTTTTCCCACGCTTGGCACTCTGCCAATGTTGAAGTTACATGGTGAATTATACTTTTTTCTAGCTTGGCACTTTAACCATGTTGAAGTTACGGTGAATTATACTTTACATTCACCGTAATTTCAACGTGGGCAAAGTGCTAAGCTAGGAAATGTGCCTAAGTCAGTGGGAACTGTTCCATGCCACAATTACGTAATATTATTAGGGCCACTTAAACAGCAAACACTCCAAGGTTGTGCCCAGCCAACTGGTAAATATTGTGCTTTGATCATTGTATTCACTAATAGTATGGTGTCTGTTGCACAGGCCTGCCAGTTTGGCCATGTTGAAGTTAGGGTGAATCATACTTTACAGTTTAGAGTTAAAGTTTATTCACCATGTCATCTCACCAAGTCCTCAATGAGGAAAGAAAACCGCGTAGGAGCTCACAAAACACATATTTATAAAAGAACCACATCACATGAAAACTGAAATATCACTTTTTTCCCGACGACAACAGTTAGCATGCAGAATGCCATTTTCCTGTGCAACTAGTGATTCTCAGCACATGATTGGCTAAAATCAGGGCCATACGAGGTTCACTTTATTCCAATGAAATAGAAATTAGTTTTCCAATTCTAACCTAACAACTGACAACCGGCAAGACCAATAAAGCCGCCCATACACGGCGCAATATTATTGCACAATATGGGGCCTATGTGCTTTTTGCATGATGGGCACCGTAGATCAGTGGTGTTTTCAGTGCTAATCAGTGGCAAATCAGTGTTACACCACACAACACCATTCAGTTCTCTATTGGTGGTAATTGGTTCCATATCAGTGTTGTATCAGTTCTAAATCAGTGGTGAATCAGTGCTTCCAGAATATGCAAATGAGTAGTTCAGTTCTAAATCAGTGTGGGTTTGGTGTCAAATCAGTGTCAGTTTCAGTTCTAAATCAGTGTTCTTTTTGGTGGTAATTCAGTGCTGGTTTGGTGGCATTTCTGTGTGGTTCTGGTGGTGATTCAGTGTTGATATCAGTGGTAATTCAGTGTTAAATTTGGTGCTAGTTCAGTGGTGATTTGGTGGTAATTCAGTGGTGATTTGGTGGTAATTCAGTGATGTTGTATTGATTGATGCAGTACAAAGGATTCATGTAGTTTGAGCATACAGTGTGCATGAAGGCTATGCATCATGGGATAGACATGGAAGTACTTCCATTGCGTAGGCTATGCTTTGTATATAATGTACAAGATGGACTTCATAGTGGATACGTGTATCAATGATAGCTTGGTTATGGTTGCATGTGCTTGGGGGAAACTAGTCTCTTTACTAAATCTAGTTAGCTGGGTGCATTTGTAGGCCTACGTGAACACTAAATGCCGGTGCTTTAGTTTGTAGGCCTAATAGTAGTAGGCCTACATTGTAGTAGGTTGATGTAATGATGGATGCAGATCAATGATATATAGAAAATCGATAAAATTTGGCAGTATTTCTCAGAAACTTACCACCTAAATCCTTGTATACATTATGATTTCATCAGTAGTTGATCCATAGTGAAGAGAATGCAGGTTTCCATGAAATGGGATCACTTTTGTGCAGAAAAACTTCCACACATCACAAATCATCATTTGAATATGGCAGTTAAGTTTCAATCCTTTTCGTTGTAGTTGTTGTTATCAATGTTGAGTGACCAACTCCACCTTGGCCTGAGAGAGGCCCGCAGTGGTAAATCAGTGGTGAATCAGTGCTAAATCAGTTCTATTGGGAACAATTTTTGACAAAGAGAAAACAGTGCTAAATCAGTGCTGTCCTCCAGAATGCCTAAGTTATTTTAGTGTCATATCAGTGTGGAATCAGTGGTGATTCAGTGCTGTTGATTTGGCTGATTGAATCAGTGTTAAATCAGTGTTGCTCTGAGAAATCTAAGTCCAGATGGTGTTGTTTCAGTGTCTTTTCAGTGCTGATTCAGTTATAACTGATTCAGCACTGATTTCTGGTGTTAAATCAGTTATACTCAGAACTAACACTGATCAAGACAGTGGTGATTTCAGTGTGGAATCAGTGGTGTCCTTGAATGTGGTGTTGTTTTGGTGCTAAATTGGTGGTGATTCAGTTCACCACTGAATATCAGTGGCCACTGATCTACGGTGAGGGTAGAAGATTGGCAATAATATTGCCCATTAATATTGCCCATTGTGATCCTCATATTGTGCAATAATATTGATCGTGTACGGGCCGCTTTAGGCTCTTGTTATGGTTTGTAGTGTAACAAGCTTTGGGTGTACAAGACGTCTAAAAGCTAGCCACACACTGAACTGAACAAGAGGCCTATTGAACTGGCCCTCAGCTGACATATCTCCAAAAGTCATTTTAAGTATCCATGAGAAAAAGTGAAATTTTGTGATGATATTTTAATCAGAATATCCTCATACTATGGTAGGACCATGCATCATTGGAATTTGCCCATTCCCTGAGGAACAAGTCTAGTTGCCCTGGAAACACGGCATTTTGACCACTAGACGGAGTAGGACATTTACCCAATCAACAGCTCCCTTAGACAGCTGCAACAGAATACAACAACACAATCAAAATGGCAGCTGATAGACCACAGGGTGTATCACAAAATACCACTGATATTCTTGCATTTGCACCACAAAAGCAAGTGAAATTCTTGTTGCTGACGAACACTGCCTGCGATCGTGTCGGCTCAGATAAACCCTGCTATACACATACTTTATGAAAATAACGTTAAACACTCCCAACTTCTGGACCAGCACAAAAAGAACTTGTTTCATGAGAGGTTGACAGAAAAATACCTAAGTTCCTTCAGGCCCCTATTACATAGAAGTATACGGTATACGAAAACGCCGGTTAACAAAGGCTTCAAATCAATTCACAACCGAGACGCCATTGTTAACCGGCGTTTTCGTATACCGTATACTTCTATGTAATAGGGGCCTCAGAGTTATGCTCTCGTGAGTAGGCAGATGTCTACAAGTACGAAGATTAACCGCAAACAAGGCTTTTTAAGCTAAATTCAACTTCACTATGTATACTAAAGTATGATTCACTTTAACTTCAACATCGGCAAAGTGCCAAGCTTGGAAATGTGCATAAGTGAGTGGTATATAATCCATGTCGCTGTTACCTAATGATGTTAGGGTAACTTGATACTTTCCATGAGCCTGTAGCAAATCCAAGGTCAACTGGTAAATACTGTGGTTTGTGGTTTAACCATTGTGTTCACTTTATGGTGTCTGTTGCACAGGCCTGGCACTTTGCCCATGTTTAGGGTGAATCATACTTTACCTCAACGTATTTTGGCCCAACCTGTCAGTGGAAAATTCTTGAATATGACTCGACTTTTGACATGTCTGAGAAAGGGGTCCAATAAACTTTAGGATTCTAAATAATCTTGCATTTTGTGCTGCAGCCTCTACAAACTCACTCTAAACTTATCGGGCCGATTTCACAAAGGGTGTTTAAGACTTAGACGCGTGTAACTTCGTCAAATGCATGGTGGAAAGTGCGTGCATTTAGTGAAGTTACACGCGTCTAAGTCTTAAACACCCTTTGTGAAATCGGCCCATCAAGTACTCTGACCAACGCCATCAAATATTAACCCTCCACTTACCACAGACAAATTCGTCCACTAAATAGTCAATGTACATGAAATTCAAGAGTGTTTCAATTTTTAACAAAAAAACAAACAATCAGGAGCAATATCTGATTCATTTAATACCAACAATAAGGGAACAACCCTCTCATGGAAATGTATTGTTAGGTGTATATTTTTAGCAAAACAGCTTATTTTTTGTTTGAAAATACCACACATGTCAAATCTACTGGAATACTTATGGAAGACAGACCCCCAAATACAGAAAGAAGGGTCTGTCTATCTGGGCAAAAAGGGCTTGCAGGCCTATTTCAAGGCCCCCAGTAACAGGGTAAAAATCTGAGTAAAATGATTTTTTAAAAATGTTTTATAATTTAGGCAAAAACCAGGAGAAATTGGAAATATTTTTTTCTTTGTGAATAAGGATATTGACAAGGACTTGTAGAGTATTTTATACATAAAATTCTGGCTCCATATTCATAAAGTGTGGTAAAATCTTTTGTGTTGAACAAAGAATAACTTTTAGACTTAAGTAGATTGATGAAATGGGTCCAGGACTGCTGCAAAGGACTTGTAGAGCAATGTGTAAACCATGACTGGCAGACCTCTGCGGAACAGTTGTAATAAATTGCAGACCATTATACTGGTGCAGCGAACAGCGTACTTAAGCACGATCTTTGCAGACCTGCCACGGGTGAAGTTATATAAAGTAAACGGAGAGTGAAAAGGTCACATGAGTGAAAAGATATCGAAAGCAAAAAAATACAATCGGAATAGCCAGGAATTGGAAAAAATTACAAGAAGTTGAAGTAGGTCTTCAAATTGAAGATGAATTGAAACCATTTAAATTGAATACATATACATTGAGATTTTTCTAGAGGATATCGTGCTAACCCTTTCCGGCCAGAATCATTCTGATTTTGAAGATGCGAGGGTCAGATTTAATGGATTCTCACTGGTTTGCCCTTGTAACGATCAACAAGCTGATGCTACGAACTTAAAGTGCTCTCAAAGAGCTTTCCAATGAGCACTGAGTGGCATCTGTACTTCACTCCTTGATAGCTGAAATCAGGTAAGACGCTGTTTGGTTGCACTCTGATTTCCAATATGGCTGCCAGGTAGCCATCTTGGATTACCCCTAATGCTTTGAAAAATGCAGCAATTTTTTCAGGCCTGAAAGGGTTTTTGTAGGAAGCATGGATTTTAACCTCATGCAAACAAAATGGAAAGTGAAAGCGGGATTTACCTCCACATCAAGACCACGGATCGGTTTAATCGACTTCGCCAAAGCACCATGACGCTGTAGAGCAGAAGAAAAACGACAACAACAATTAACAACGCAGGCTACGACACGCAAGGAAAAGAGAACAGAGCTCAAAGGAGGCATTCTGGGTAATTTTTATACGTCACAACTTCGGGGATCTAACAGGTAGTACATGACTTTCCCCCTGCTTTTATCGCAGTTGATAAAAGGCATAGCAGAACGGCCGGAATTGAGCCTAACTTCATGGTGTATTCTTTTCTAGCCCAACAAAGTTCTGTGAAGATGGCTTTTGGTTCATTTTTTCAGGCAACAGAAAGGGATCAAAATTTATCCAAAAGGGGGCAGCACTTGAATTTTGAATCGCACGCAACCCAGGCATGTCAACTGGCCTTGGTAAACGAATAATGTTGTGAAAGCATTTCTTTGAAAGGGGACATTTTTGAATAAGGGGTGTTGTTAGATGCCTATTGTACAAACATACAAACGTTTGAGAAATGGTGAATATTTTGTCATTTTTGGTGGTTTAAAACAAAGTTTTTCAAAATTTATCCATCTCCTTTACCCATTAAAGCAATAACACTTTAATGAACTGTGGGCTGCAACATAAAAAGAGCACCAAAATGACCATCGATTGAGCTCTGAAAACGCAAGTATACTAAATCATTGAATAAAATGTGAAAATAGAGGCAATCTGTAGGTTGGAGAGATTTGCAGGATTTCTAAGAAATCTAACTGTTGTGAAGATTGACAGGAAGCTTAACAATTGACAGTAGGAAAGTATACAGGGTGTCCCAATATAACAGCACTGTGTTCAAAAAACAACTTTTTTTATCATTCGTGGTTTTTTAACCCCTGTCCGCTGGATTCTCCTGTTATTGAAACTCAAACATAGAGCAAAGTACCGTATTTTCCTGACTATAGGGCGCACCTGACTATAAGGCGCACCCCCAATTTCACCCAAAATCTCTGATGAAATCCATACATAAGGCGCACCTCCCTATAAGGCGCACCTCCCTATAAGGCGCAGTCCTGTCAGTGAATGCGTCAGTGCATATTATACACATACAATGCATGGCTGCTCAGTGTGCATTGACCCAACAACAGCCAAGACAATTACAGGGTCTGATTGCCTTGTTTGAACCCATTGACATCTGCAATTCTGCTGTTGGTACTGATGGATCTGGTTGTATGATTTCTTAGCTTGTTGTGACAAATTAGGCCTAACTGCTGAAACTTCATCAGTTCACAGTTCACTGCATCATCTGTCAACCAGCACTGTGACAATAACTTTGGCTTGCATGCATCCATGCATGCTTGAATGCTTGGGTTCGTCAGTGTCTTGACACTTCTGATCAAATTGTCAGACTGGATCCGCAGATAAGGCGCACCACCCTATAAGGCGCACCCCCAATTTTAGACCCTTCTTCAAGGAAAAAGGCTGCGCCTTATAGTCCGAAAAATACGGTACAACGGATCACCTCTCTGTTGCTAAGATAAACAGAAATGACCCATTTGTTGGTGAGTCAAATATTGTTGTCCTTTAAAAGAGAGGTGATTATTTGGAAAAGGCGACCACTTCTCGCCTTCTGACAGTTTTACTGAAGCTGAAAACTGCCACCAACTTTTTAAGTGGACAATTCATGCAGATCAGAGTGTACATCACCCAGCAGCAAAGGCGCCCAATCCCAATACTGTATTCATCGTTTCCACGACGTAACTCCGACAGTGTCCGCCATTGCTGATGTCGCCGTAATGACGCAAAGGTGGTGGGCAAAATTCATTGCTTTGCTGAAGAAAGCTGGTGGGCAAAACGCGCAATGTCACAACGTCATGAAGGCCTGGGCCTACGTCATGGATACGATGAATACAAAAGAATACAAAAGAAATTCTGCCAAGGTTTGGCCAAAATTTTGGAACCAAGTCTGAGGGGCGTCTACCCCTATTTCTGTACAAGAGGTGACTACAGTGTCACTCAACCTGAATGGAGATCAGTTGCTGTAAAATGTTTGTGAATTTTGCATATTTCGCACAATCTTCACAGTCTACATTTCAACACTGCAAACCAACCTGAACTGTGCTATATACCTTTAAGAAGATTATTATGTTAAAGGCAAACATTGCATGTAATTCAAATTCAAAACAGTTCTAAAAATAATATCGTGCAAGTCCTGAATTACGCCAGACATGCAACGTGACCAACTGCATGCTGAATTCAAACATGCCTTAATCATGCAGTATCTTTGTGAGCTTTAAATTTAACTTCACATTCAATTTCTAAGTTACAAATTCATAACAAGGTACAAGCAAAATGCCTGAAAAGGAACTTCTGTGATCAGCATTCAAAACCAATTTCCGAAAACCACTTTGTCACATTGCACAATACTGGTTTCTTCGAGTCATGCATGTCAGCTTACTTAATCTCATAACTCACAAGGGCACACTCCTGTGTCCCCCACCTCTTGTTACTACTGTATTCTCGTGCCATTAGCGACCAGTATGCGCCATTTTCTGGTTGTAATATATGCACAGCCGGGTTTGGCGTTTGTCAATAGGCCCGCCCAAAGACCAGCCGACCAACGCCGACTTTGATCAATTTCAATGTGTGTGCACATTCACGCATTGGAAACCTGTGATCAGTTTCATGCCCTTGACGGTCTGTGACCAAGTATACACCAGTCCTTACTCGATCATGGTTACCTCAAATGACGAGCGTTGGTCGGCTGGTCTCTGGGCGGGCCTATTGACAAACGCCAAACCCGGCTGTGCATATATTACTACCAGAAAATGGTGCATACTGGTCGCTAATGGCACGAGAATACAGTATATTTAAACTACCTCCACCATGTACCAGTATTTCTAACTAGGCCTTTCAAGCAGGGCACTGCATTCCCGAAAAACCTTGCAAGAACACATGATCCAAGGTCAATGTAGCAGTTTCAGAGAAAGTGTGCATTTTTTGTGAAGTGCAGCACGGTGTAATTGAGGCCAAGTGCTGCTGATGGAGGTGCACATGGACACATTTCGAGGTGCACTCTACAGGTAGCACCATGAAAATGAGTTGGACAATGGGTACCATCAAAAATTTATAAGGCGAGCCGCTCGGTTATGAATTTTTAGTACCATTAAACACAGCTGGGAAAGTCAAGATTACTAAAAATAGGTCAGAGAAATATTTCTGAAAATTGGAAAGAATTGAAAATCAACTGAAAATGTTGGGCAAAGTCCCCTCCAACACTTGCTTCCAATAGGAGAACCACTGGGACCAAAGGAGACTTTCCAATAAAACGGCCACAGACTGACTGGATACCATGCAGGCAACAAGTGGACCCCCAGCCAGTCTCGTTGAATGTTCTCCTGATGGCCTGAACTTGATCTTGGGCCAGCCAGTCATAAGCTCCAGATAGCCTTGGCCCAGCCAGTATGGACAAAGTCCCTGTATAGGGCACGGCACAGACTGGGGCGTTGATGTACAAAATGGTGTGAAAAGTGACACAAAAAGTGATGCAAGTGCCATCAAGTGCTGACAGAATGTTAGAAACTTCAAAAAATAATGTTATGGATGACGAGATGGAGGTGCTATACCAACATTCAATAGTGCAATAGATTCACCAGTGTAGTTATTAAGACTTCTTGTAAGTGTAACAATAGGGGCATTCATCCAATCCGAACTATTAACACTAGGGGCATTCATCCAATCCGAACTATTAACACTAGGGGCATTCATCCAATAATCCAGAATTTCTAAGTTTAACAACAGGAATACTCATCGAATAATCCAGACTTCCTAAGTCTAACAATAGGGCATCCATTCAATAGTCTTGACCTAAGTCTAACAGTAGGGGCATCTAGCCAATAATATTGACTTCCTAAGTCTAAGAAGGGGCATTCATCTAATAATATTGACTTCCTAAGCCTAACAAGGTGCATTCATCCAATAATCCAGACCCCCAAGTCTAACAACAGGGGCATTCATCCAATAATCCTGACCGCCTAAGTCTAAAAATAAGGACATTCATCTAATAATCAAGAAGTCTAACAATCTTGACTTCTTAAGCCAATAAGGGCATTCATCCAGTAATCTTGACTTCCTAAGTCTAGCAATAGGGGCATTAATCCCATAATCTAGACTTCCTAAGTCCAACAATAAGGGCATTTATCCAATAATCCAGACTTCCTAAGCCAATAGGGGCATTCATCCAATAATCTTGACTTGCTAAGTCTAACAATAGGGACATTCATCCAATAATACAGACTTCCTATTAAAGTCTAATGACAATCGAACCATGAAAGAAATTGGCACCATCTAAACCAGAGCCAAGATACCGACTAAATGGGTTGATCACGACAGTTCTTTTTCTGCAGTCCCAGATCACCAATTTGACAGATCCTTCAGCCCATTGGAGAGAATTTTTAGTGTCAAATTCAAAGCCTAACAAAGTGAAATTAGGGAAGTGGTGAAGTCGATTTTCACACTCAGATTCAGAAGAATAGAAAACATAGAAAAAATGTCAAAATGTGGAATAAAAACAGTCTCTCGATGGAAGAAAATGCAAAATAGCAAAATGTTGTCAACCTTGTTCTGGGATTGATCGCAAATGATACGGACCAACGCTCGCATTCCTTTCAGTTTTTTTGTGGTTTTTATGCTGAATGGAATTGGCTACACTCGGCCCCAGTGTGTATCCGACGTCCCGGTCTCCTACACACTGGCACATTTGGGGCTCAAAAGCCGGTAACACCACTAGATGGCACTCCACTGGGCTCCAGCCAATCACCACGCTTTCTCACTCATAATTCCCGCGGAAATTACTTCCAGGAAAACCCAACCCCGTCCCCAGGGGTATAGTTCGCTCAGACAACCTTGGACCACTCGCCATATTGTCAGAAAGCGAACGAGGTTGGGAAAACCCAAGGACCCGTGCTGCCACCACGCGGTCTTCACGACTGTTAATCTCTAAAAGAGCCAGACGCGGAGTGTGATTTACCGAAGGGGTGAGCCCGTAGCGTCTGGCAAGCGAGACTAGGAATTGGCGTGTACCACAGCATCTCCAAGGAGTCAATGACATTACGGTACGAAGTACCAAGGCGATGGTTGTTCAAATTTCAACCCTTCGCACAGCCCTGCCAATGGCGCCACTTTGCAGGACCCCCAATTAAGAATTTACCTGTGAATAACTGGCAAGGAAATTGCCAGACAACATACCCCTATTTTTCGAAAGATTTATGAGCCTCAAGCCAATTTTTTCCAGATGCATTGTCAGATTCTAAATTTTTTCACTGATACTCAACCAATTCTCAAACAATTTCCACTAAATGACATCATATTTTGGGCACATGTCCATGGCTCTCATTTTCCTAAGAAGTTTGAAAAGCACAATTTGTTTTTTTCCAACACGTTAACCCGTTCCAACACGTCAAAAGTCCTACGGTGGTGTACTGGTTCGGGCCTCCGACTAGCGGTCAGAGGGTCCCGGGTTCGAATCCCACTGGGCGTGAGACTTTGGGCAAGTCTCTTTGCCTCACTGGCCTCTCTCTACCCAGGTGTATAAATGGGTACCGGTCGGAAATGCTCGGATTGTAGGCTAGCGTTGAATGAGCAGCTCATCTGAGTTCTACTGAAAGGTTTCAGGATAGACTGGGGTTAAAGTGTGAAGTCGGATGACACCTCTACCGTTGTTGATATCAGACTATAAACCCAAACTTCAATTTTTTTATATACAGGAGAGCTTTCTCAGTGCGTTGACTCTCTATGGGCAACTCAACTATGAGCAGTTTTTGTGCCATAGGTCTTGGCTAATGCCGGCTTTCCACCTGAAAGTTTTCTGTCGCAATTTTCCTGTCCGACAGCAACTTGCACGTGGAAGGTGCTCTCCAAGTAGACTGTCGACACTCTTGGAAATATGTCAGACACTCTGTTGCATGATCAATGTTGCATTTTTATTGTCCGACAGTTATTACTTTGAATAGCACCTGTTCTGGACGAAACTCATTCATGAAATGATTTCATAGGCAATGATTACAGTCCGTTCCAAGGAACAAGGTTGACAAAATCACACCGGTGGAAAAGCAAGTAAATCTAGTGATTGACGGAAGGCGGTTGGGGCATACTTACTTCTGGCGGCTATATTGTCCAGCGGGTGGAAGGCAAGATGAAATGAGCCAACTCAAATAGAGCTACCAGCTAATTAACACATAAAAAATCTGGCCAGTTTATTCAAGGAGACAGAGACAATAAAGTAGAACCTCTCTAAGTACACCTAGTTGGGACTTACAGAGACTGTCCTTAACCGAGAGGTGTCCTGATTACGATGGGCAAAATGAATAGAATCGGATGAATGTGACACCAAAATTCAGCGTCTTAGAGAGATGTCTTCTACAGGAACTCTCCGCTGTATAGACCATTCTCAAATTCCCAGATCTGCGCACTTCCTCCAAAATGTCAACCATAACCTCGATCTGAAACCGGGTGACGTGACGCAATCCATTATTCAGCAATGGTCGAGTCTGACGCAACGTCGTCGACGTCACTGTCGCGGGGCTGTCTGCGTCACGTCATTCAGCTTCAGATCGAGGTTATGGTTGAAATTTCGGCGGAAGTGCGCAGATCTTTCTTGTTTACGTCAATTTGAGAACGGTCTATTGGAAATTTTAAAGTGACTGTGAATTTTAGGTCACAGTCGAGCACTTTGACAGGGAATTTTAGGTCACAGTCGAACACTTAATGACATTTTGGCAATTAAGCCATGTTCACCCTGGCAGCGTGGTGCGATACAATGCAAAAATCGCCAAGTGGTGTCAGTTTTGACATAGCACAGCGCGGCACAGCACGACACGGTTGCGTGAGGTGGTCATTCCAATTGTGCCCGAAATGTCCTTGAATACAACGGCCGTGCTGAGACTCATGCAGCAGGCGATTTGATGCGGAAAAATACTGCAGGAGCGATCGGGTCGGGGAAGTCGCTCGTCATGTCCTACCGCTTCTTACTGCATTGGTCCCACTGCAAGTGTGTACAGCTATAGGCTTAACAGAAAAATGTTTCATCGCGCTGTGCCGCCAGTATGAACAAGGCTTTATGAAATAGTTTGGATCATGCTCACAAACTGAGGCCTAGTCTCTTATACTTTCTCCTTGAACAACATGGCCGTAAGCCTTCATACAGCAATATCTCGCACTAGAAGGTGAAATACTTGGATAAAACATGCAGTTAGTGATCATTACTTCACGGGTAGGAAAATATCCAAGAAATTGCTGTTAACTGAATCAAACTTCATGCATCACACATGGTTTCAAAAGTAGCATCAATCACACTGAATGCCAGACTTCATCAATTTGCTTTTTACTCAACTAGATTTATTCATTTCCAAGGCTTTTAAGAAAACTTCTATTCTACAGAAGATACTGTCCATTCAAACATGGGGCAGATGATTTGAACGTTTTGTAACTAGACAAAAGTATGATTCACCATAACTTCAACATGGGCAAAGTGCCAAACTTGGAAATGTGCACAGGTCAGTGGTAAATAATCCATGTCGCAGCTACCTATGATGTTAGGGTAACTTGGTTACTTTCCATGAGCCTAGAGCAAATCCAAGGTTGTGCTCAGTCAACTGGTAAATACTGTGGTTTAATCATTGTGTTCACTTTATAGTGTCTGTTGCACAGACCTGGCACTTTGCCCATGTTGAAGTTAGGGTGAATCCTACTTTACCAATGTTTCACTATTTGCTGTTCAAACCTCATGCATTGGACATGATTTTAAAAGATACAAACTTCATCAACTTCCTTTACTCTTTTAGCATATTTGACATTATCACCACAATTACAAGTATATTCATTCACACTTTACGATGATGCAACAGACTGCAATGTACAATTTGACTTGGAACCAACTGCTCAGCTACACAACACACCCCAAACCCCCTCCTTCACTTTGCTCCTAACACTCAACAAACAAGCAGGGGACTTCATTGACAAAGTCCTCTAAAAACCCCAACAACTTCAGTCATGTCAGTACCAGACATTAGGAACTTTTGGCAAGGCTCCGTATCGTCGATCCGTGTCACATATGATGTATGATTTTAATAGAAAATGCATTAACTCGATACGTCATACGTGACACGGATCGATGATACGGAGCCTTGCCGAAAGTCCCGATTGTTTCATTATGATGTCATCACATAGTACATTTTTGTAGATGACGCTAGTGCATTATGTTCGTGATATCCTGGCGTAACGGTCCGGAAACAAGTCTAGAAGAATAATTTTATCCCAAAATTTGTCAAAATTCAAAACTGCCCACAATAATTTCCAGAAAATTCCATCATTTTTGGACTCCCGTCCACAACATTCCTTTTCCCAACTGTCAGAAAAAATACTGAGTATGTGACATATTGGGTTCAATGGAGCTGTTAGGAGCAAAATCAAGGTGTCCCTTAAACCGAAATCTAAAATACTACCAGTAAGGCTCCCAAGGGACTAACCCTTGCCTCACCCCCTCTCCCCAGAACCCCCTCACTTGATAAGATACCTACCCCAGGCCTTGGTAAACTCATGTAAACATTCTTCTCATTCTTGCCCTGAAGAACATCGTTTATGTCCTTAACAAGGATAGATAACTCGTTAATCTGTGACTCCCAATTATCGCAGAACACGTCGAAGTTCTCCTTGGCTATTTTACTTCCCCCATTTTGGGCAAGGGCCTTCGCTGCATATATTGTCTGAAAGAGATACGTGTAATATGTTAATTAAATTTTGTGCATATAAACAAGAAATAATATTCTTCCCAAAATATTTCTGCTGTTTCTTCTAGATATCCAAAGTAAAGCACAAAGATCAACACATAAAATGATATAACACAAAGGTCATCTCTGAATTTCGCAAATTTTCGACCCTAATCGGGGTCTTCCTCAGGCACTTTCTAGAAGATCCAAGTTATTTTTTGCTATTTCTTCTACATGTTAATTAAATTTTGTGAATATAAGCAAGAGTTTATTTGTTTGTTTGTACCGGTATTTGATTTTCAGTCACGGCCGAAGCCCCAGTATTGGCCCTGGTAGTACAGAAGAGGCCATCTCAAGCTACTCATGTTCCGTTCAATGGGGACTTTTACTTGGCCTTGCAAAGGTACAAGGCACAAGGCACCATGGCTTACTGTCCCATGTGTGAAGATGTGAAGAGCTGGGTATGAAATTCCATATGGCCAGGGCTGGATTCGAACTCGGGCCTCATTTGTGAAAAGTGCCTGCTTTTGCTGAAGCAGGTCACATATTTAATTTTTGCCAAATTGGATTCAGCAGTGAAAGGGTTAACCCAGCTTCTATTACCGGTATAGAATATTGCATCATTGGGATTGGGAGTAACACTATGGCTAGATTTTAGATTGAATAAATGGGAAGAGTTAAGCACTTGCCCGAGGCATCTACGTTAATTTTAGACTCCCCAAGTCCCATCACCTGGAAGTGACAGTATCAAGTAGTCTGTATTTCAGTTTAACCTGCTGTAGACCAAGCAGGACGCTTCGTGGGAGTTTACTCAACATAACCACTTTGTGAGATAGGATTTTTCATGTTGCATTTGATGGGAAATTGAAAGCCATGGACATGTGCCCAAAATATGACGTGAATTTAGTGAATTTGTTTGAAAATTGGTTGAGTATGAACTGCGCCGAGGAAATGGAAAATTTACACATATGCCATTTTGGATTTATAGTTATAATAATGTTTAGTCTATTCAACAGAAAGACATCCTTGAGTCCTTAATACTTATATGCCATTGTCTCTTAGAACTCACGACTTCATTTGAGAACATGAACCTTATAAGCTATTTCCTACATGGACTGAAGACCTACTTGAAGACATTAGTACTGCTTTAAGATCCTCTGCAAAATCGTAAAGACGTTAAGGGATTCTCTGTACAAACTGATAACTTACTTGAGGACATAATGCTTTTAAGCTATTTTCTACATGTTCAGCAGTTATCACAAGGGGGCCTGTCGTTGCTATATGTCGTAGAAGTTTAGCAACCTGGAAAAGACAAGACAGGGATTGAGAGGGGGTGAATGATGATCACAGTGATCACGAGGCCAATAAATTTTTGGCTGAAAGATTTTCGGCTATAGACAAATCCCAAATTGACGAAAACCAGAAAGATCTACGCATTTCCGCCGAAATTGTAAACAGAACCTCGGTCTGAAACCGAATGACGTGATGCAGAGAACCCCACAACCATGTGACGACAGTGAGTTCGACGACGTTGCATCAGAGTCAACCATTGCTGAATCATGGATTACGTCACGTCAGCTTGTTTCAGGTCGAGGTTCTGTTTGCGATTTCGGCGGAAGTAGGCAGATCTGGGAATTTGGGATTTGTCTATTCAAAGCCTTGAAGCCGAAAAAATAAAATTCAATGCTTTTCAAGGATCCACGGCGCGGGAACCATGCCTACCTCTTGCAGTTGTTCCGAGTGCTCCTCAAACTTGACAGTGATCTCATTGACACGGTTGAGTTCACCGTTCAAGCCTGCTGTCTTCAGGGCCATCAGTAAGTCGTGGTCCTCGTTGGTTTTGAACACGTCCGATGCCTGGTCCATTGCGGTTTCTTCAAGCTGAGACAAGAATTTCAGATCAGATGAGTTTTTTTGCTGTTTGTCGTCATCCAGCATAATTTTTCTGTGAAATACCATCAGATCACATTCTCCCACCACAGGGGTTTTTACCTCGCTCTCCTTCATACTGCTGTGAGTGGATGAAGAGGAGCGAGGTAAAAACCTCTGTGGTGGGAGAATCAGGGCTCAGTCTGCCTCGTGTGGCCTGGAGGGCCAAAAGTTGTCAGATGGGGGTTCAGCCTGCCACATGTGGCCTGGAGGGCCAAAAAATGTCAGATCGCAGCTCAGCCTGCCAAATGTGGCCTGGAGGGCCAGAACAAGTCAGATCGGGATTCAGCCTGCCACATGTGGCCTGACGGGCCAAAAGATGTCAGATCAGGCTCAGCCTGCGACATGTTGCCTGGGGGGAGGGGGGAAGAAGTCACATCACGGCTCAGCCTGCCACACGCTGCCTGGAGGGCCAAAACCCATTGCAGCAGATCAAATATCGAATCAACACAGCAGATTCCATTCTATGCAAATATTTCTACAGCACCACCCGCCACGCCTGAACATCCTGACTGGTTACAGAAATTCCTTACCTGCTTCTTCAACATCTTTGAAGCATCCATTGTCTTTAAAATGGCAGTTTCTAATTCTTGACTAGGAGTATTTATGTCCTTTAGATCCTGGAAAAGAAGAAAAACTTTAATGATGAAACCGATCAGGACTTTGACACAGAAGACTACAGTGGATCAGCATTATTTCTAGTCGATTTTCCATATGGCGATTCAGCCTGCTCTGTTGTTCACCCCTGGCTCAGATGAGTCTCAAACCTCGTCAACATGAACTGTGACAAGGTAGGGATATTTTTTATTTTCCACTTATTGGGAAAATATTATTTAAATGTCACGGTGCCCAAAATATAGTGAAATTCAGTGTAAACTGTTCGGAAATTGGTTGAGTATGAACATCGCCGATGGGAAAATGGCATACGCAGTTGGCAAAATGCCTGTCCTATATTTTTGGTCATATGGATATTCATCCTCAGGTCTTTTGATGTCTTTGAGGTCTTCTGACAACTAAAAAACTTACTAAGGACATTCCTATTTTTAAAAGCACTGACAATTCTTCCCGTAATTTTTCACAGAGTGTTAATATTCGTTCCCGATGGTCATGTGATGTGTACGCAGAGTCTGTGAAGTCTTGAGTCGCTTCGGTGAGTAAGTCTAAGGCACTCGTTAATTTCCCTTGAGTGTTGGGCCCAACCATTGTCATCCGTGTTACCTCAACTAGATCCTGGAAAAGAGATATGGAGAGCTAAATCATGAGCTTTACCTCAAATACACGGATGATGTTGCATTTGTGTATTTTTGCCATCAGGGAAGCCAAAGCATTATAGACCTTTCCAATAAAGATGGTGGCCTACTAGTTCTCCCACATGACGTCGTTGCCATTTATTGTCCAAGCGTGATATAACACTACTAAACGCATCCTCTCAGACAATTATTTTACCTAAAGTTTTGTGCCCATGGCCCGTTTGACCAGCTTAGCATGCCAGTGGCCATTGAATGGTATTAAAGCTTCTGATGTCATATGATGGGGAGAACTGTTAGTCCACCATCTTTGCTGGAAAGGTCTATTGGCCCTGCTAAGTGGAAGAGGCCATCCAAAGCTACTCTATCCTCACTTGGATGGGGTCTTTTACTTGCCCTTGCAAAGGAACAAGGCACAAGACACCATGGCTTACCGAATCATGCGATGGAAGTGAAGAGGTAGGGACGAGTATCTCCATGGCCTAGGCTGGATTCGAGCCCGGGACCTGCCACTTGCTGAGCGAACGTGATATTACCACTCCACTATACATCTTTCCATGCAAGCTGAACAATCTTGAGTCATGAGCTAATGTCTACTTACATCAAAATCCTTGAGGCATTTACTGACAGTGGTGTGAGAGTGTGCTAAACCGATGCCTGAGTCTCCATTCACTGCCGTTAGCGTCGGCGATATGTCATTGCTGATTGGTGCTGTGTCTGTGACCACGTGATGGACAAGATCCATGGCATAGCGCATCTGCGTGAAGACGCAATCACGATTTCGTTTTGCTGCTTCGCATTCTGGATGCCGAAGATGACACTGAAAATAAGTGATTGTAGCATATTATACATGTAGCATAGCTGCCAACCTTCAGAAATGGTCATCAGTAGAATTTTGAATATTTTCCCCAGTTTTCCGTAGTTTTGGCACCCAAATCCGTAAGATGAAAGGAGAACGCATGAAAAATAGATGCCAAATATTACCTACGTTGACATCAACCAGCCATCAGCATGACAAGCACATGGCATGACCGCAACTGCCGATCCCCACGACAAAAGCACAGCCATCAGCAGATCAGCTGGGAGGCAAATATTACATGGAACAGCTAAGATAGTCCGTAGATTCTCTGCTAGGGGAGCTCGGGTTGATATAAATCAGGAACTCCGAAGTGAGCGAGACGGAACGAAACTGGGTTCTCACTTGTCTGTTTTTGCATCGTTTTGGTTAGACTGACCGTAAAAACGTATTGAGGGGGAAAAAACGTAAAAACTACGGACAAATCGTAAAGGTTGGCAGCTATGATGCAGCTACTCATCGAACAATACTGGGTGATATGTAGGAGGAAACCGGAGCCCCCGGAGGAAACCTACGATGTCAAGGAGAGATTGCCCTCTCTACCACATAAAGCCACTTGCACGACCGGGGATCGAACCCGTGACCTCAGTGGTGGCAGGCGCCGATGTTTCCACTGCCCCACCTCAACATCCCCAATGCAGTCAGGATATGGCCAAGGGACAGTTTTTTTAGAATTTGGTCCCAAAGAGGGCAGACCCCTTTTATAAGGTTCCAGTTGCAACCCAGTAAAAGTCGATATGGCTTGACGCTGTCGGTTTCGCCCGTTGCTGGTACAAGTGTCGGGAGCATTCACTGGGTGATTTTTCTTCTACTGTATAAACGAATCGCTTCTAATATTTGCAAAGCACATAATGTCATATTTGACATGGTATCTCCCGATTCACTCGTTTTCACAAACAATGCCACTGTATCATCATATTTACGATAAAAAAATCATCACAGCAATCATTTCACACAGATTGATAATGGCAGCGAGAGCAATTTCTCACCTCAATAATGAGCCATTAGCCTAATAGAACACGTTGAACTAAATAATTAATTGCAACTGTAAATCAACGATGCAAATTCGATGCTAAATACCAATGATGAGGTGACATGATTCTTTGACACAGTTTCTACGACTGTTGGAACAATGGTTTAATGTTGACTGCTTGCAAAATTGCGAGACCAACAGTCCTCATGATAATAAGTTTATTTTATTATGAGCCTGATTTTTCGTTCAATGGTTTATTAGCCGACCGCAATAGAAAAATAGGTAGATGGTCTTCTGATGGATGTCATCAAGGAACACTACCGTCATGAGTGGCGGGTTCAATGGGGTTCAATGCACCATCTCCCCCTTTGGACAGAGATGACTCGTCCTCGAGTCACTTAGCGCCACTCTGCGTCTCGGTGCCGAACTACACTTTCCAGATTCCACTGGGAAGGTCGCCAGATGTATTGTACATGTGTGCCGGTCACCCCATCCACGTAGTGATCACGCTCAACGTTGCTTCACTTCTAGCACCGAGGCCAACGCGCAAACCATTATGCCATTATCCTCCATGGCCGGTGGGTTAAAGGAGCTGGACGTCCAAGTTGTAAACACTCACTCACTGGTTCTCTATCCACGCGATTCCTGTGGTGCTGCCACCTATTGTCGGTGATATGTACTGACGTGAATATCGTGAGTGAGTTGCATCGGACCGGGAACCAGTCTAACGATCACGGGGCGCTACTGGTGCTGCCACCTGCACGAAGGAATAAAACTAGTTTGCCGACCATGTTTGAAAACAAACCAGCTTGTTTACAACTTCGGTGTCTAACTCCTTTAAGCTGTACCATACAGTAGTAGCACCACTCACCTTACATGATGTCAGCAACATCACAGTGTTTTTCTCGAGAACTGCCCGGGCTGCACCCATCTCAGCCCGTTGTTTATCACTTTTTAGGTCCTGAAACAGAATTGATTAAGAAATGAATCTCTTTGGACATGTTGGATAAGAAAAAATAAAGCGAGTGTGCTCCAAAAAACTTGCCAACCAGACTGTAGTCCAACTTTCTGATCTCTAGAGCACCTCTAGCCTTTTTACCCTCATCAAGAAATTTCCATAGAGCACAGTGAAGGAGTGGCTGAGCGTCAGAATCGAGACCACGAGGTCACGGGTCGCCACTCCATTTTCCCCACTGGTCTGAGGGATCAAGTGATGCGCTGAGTGAGCGACTCCTTGAGTTCTATTCTGGAGAGACGTGGTAGACTGTATTACAGAGCAGAGTGTTGCATAAAAAGCATGTACAGTCAGACTTTGTTAATCCGAACTGCGTTAATCCGGAAACCTCGCCATCCGAACATCAGTACATTGGGGACAAATTTCCGCCATGCATTTTCCCCCTCTTATCCGGAAACCCCGCTATCCGGATCCGGACAGTGTTATTGCGGAACAAAAGTGCAAATTCCCTTTAAAATTGTCCGTATAATCCGGACTAAGCTAGGCCTTTTCAACCGACCAACCGAACCCAAGCCTCGCCGCCCGTCGGCGTGGGTCGACCTGCCAAACTAGGCTAAGTGTGAATTGTCGGTAATCGCGAACGGCCCCGAGAAAATTAGCCAGCTTGTTGATACAAGTAGGTCTAATTACGATTGATGGTCAGGAACTGCTGACACCTGATTAATTAATGTCCTGTTCATCCTTTGTCACAGTCTGCCGTAGGCCCAACATGAACAAACTCAACCAGACATTGTTGACCTGTTGACACGTGGCCTGCCGACATGGCCGATGCTGATCAGCTGATTGCATTGCAATTTGCGATATCTTTGTTTTGTTGACGACGCTCATCGTCTATGACGTTAATCATGAGGTACCACAGCAACAATTAAAGACTTCATTTCTAGAACAGCATCCGAACCTTCCCAACGTATCCGAACATCTTGATGCAACTTTGGCTGTACAACAAACGCTTAATTCATTCCGGAGACAGTGCCTGGTTCAGCATACGCTGGAGGATTTCTTCAAGAAGTAGGCCTAGATCGACGGCACTGGTACATCATGAGGCCGATTGAGCGCCATCTGTCTGAAAATTCACACATGATGCTGTGATGTGAACTGCCTGACTACTTTGCCGTTGGCACTGTCCCAAAAGATTTCGTCTCGTGTCCGTTGTGTATTTTTATCATAACTGTGCATTA
Source organism: Notospermus geniculatus (assembly GCA_002633025.1). NCBI lineage: Eukaryota > Metazoa > Nemertea > Pilidiophora > Heteronemertea > Lineidae > Notospermus > Notospermus geniculatus. The sequence continues at coordinate 602,217 of NMRB01000147.1, forward strand.
TTTATGATACTAATCGGTTGTAAATAGGCTAAAATATTTTTATTATATTTCTTTTGTTTGTTGACTTTATTTCTAATCTGGCTACCGGTACACCAGTGAAGTTTGGTTAGGCCTTCCATCAGCTTGGCGATCGTCGAGTCGATCATCCGTCGTCATGGTGACCCAATTTCACTCCGGTCAATGTCAAATTCGGTAATCCGGAAACTTCGCTAATCCGAACTTGGAACCCAGGAACAAACAGGTTCGGACTAACGAGGTCTGACTGTATTTGACTTACATTCTGTCTATCTCCCGTCAAATGGGCAAGATCCACCATCTCGTTGCCAAACTGACTAAATGCCTTCACAAAATCTGTAAACGTCGACACTCTCTCTATAACATTTAAACTTTTTGCGACCTGAAAATGAAGGGAATTGACAGGACATTTAGAGACACATTTTCACAAGTTTTACAATTTCTAGATGCAAGTTTTATTTCAGCGTTTGAACATGTCAACTCATAACAGCAAAAGATGAATTTGAAATTGACATAAACGACAAAGATCTGTGCACCTCTGTTGAAATCTCGAACAGATCCTCCGTCTGAAACTGAATCACGTGATGCAGACAACCCCCACGACAGTGACTTTGAAAACATTGCGTCCGAGTCAACCATAGCTGTATCAAGGATTGCGTCACATCACCCGGTTTCAGATCAAGGGTCTGGTTGAGATTTCAGCGGAAGTGCGAAGATCATACTAATAAATACGAGAATCGTCTATGGTGTAATACACTGAATCGCAGAATTCAAAAGAAAATACACAACTTTTTGTGCAGTACGTTATTCACACACATGGCAACTTCGATATTTTGAACCCTGGATTTCACTGAGCATACATAACATGTACTTATGGCTTTTTGTTTGACCAGGCTAACCAAATCCGGTAGGCGATGTCAAAATCGTGTGGGCCGAAATGTGCCATTTGGCTTACATGGCTTATAGAACGGCTATAGACCGTTCTCAAATTGACATAAATGACAAAGATCTGCGCACTTCCGCCGAAATCTCAACCATAACCTCGGTCTGAAACTGAATGACGTGAGGCAGACAACCCCACGACAGTGACTTCGATGACGTTGCGTCAGAGTCACCCATAGCTGAATTACGGACTGTGTCACGTCACTAGCCAGGCCTGGTTTCAGATCGCGGTTATGGTTGAGATTTTGGCGGAAGTGCGCAGATCTGCGAATTTGAGACTCGTCTAGGAAAGAATTGTGGGTGCCTACCTTTTCCTTGGCTGCAAGCAACTGCTTTACAACCACACGGTCCGCCAACAATAGCACCTTCGTTACCGCCGACAGCAGCTGCCGGGCTGCCCGCACCATGGCCGTTTTTTCTGCACCCTTGACTTGCCCAGATGCATCTAACTTCACGTCCGTGAGGAGTTGAATGTTTTGTCCCGCCACCCTGGCTTCCCGGCACGCCTCGCACATATCTGTTCGGATTTCTTCATTTTCTTCGGCGATTGCCTCCCCGACGGAGACGAAACGCTCAATAGCAAGATTTACGGCCTGTCCTACGCGTATTAAAGCCTTTAGTGTCTTTTCTGATTTGATTGCACGGTCCCTGTGGTTGACTAATGTTGTAATCTGCAAGTAAACATGATCGAAAAAGTGCTGAATTCTGATTCTGAATATGTAGAATCAATGGCAAAAGCTACACGTAGCTACACTGCTCTCAATGTTGACATTTTTCAGGCTGTTCCAACTAGCGGATGCTTTCCGATCAGTGGGCACGATTCTTGGTCCCACCATTCTGTTATGCATCCCAAATTAAATTAGGGAAGGTGTGATAGTGTAGTGGTTCATGTCCGCTGGTGAAAGCGCTGTATTGGAGGTTTGTGCAGTCTCAAGCGTAGCATAGGCCTAGATCGCACTTGCAACTCAGGGGCGGATCCAGAATCATGAGAAAGAGGGGGCACAGCCAGCGCACACCGTGGAAAACCTCGGTCAAATTTTAACATCTTTTCAAAGTTTCGAAACTTTCCGGTCAATTTTAAAGGTTTCCCACAAAACAGAGGGGGCACGGGGCAGGTGTGCCCCCCCCCCTTAGATCCGTGCATGCGACTAGTGGAAGCAACTGATCAGATCAGTCGCTATTGCTGGTGATGTATGTGCTGCGTGTACACCGCAAATTCAGCAACTCGTTAAAACTATAAGCACTGAAGGGAACTTTGTGACGATGCAGCTTTTCCACCCAGCTCTGTCGCCATTAGAACGTAACGGCACACAGCCTCAAGGGGTTAATTCAATCATACAAAATTCAAACTGTACCATACCACAACAACCACAATCCTGTACATGTCGTAAAACAATGCCACCATTACCAGAATAATGAGGTCCATTACCCCATAGAAAAAGAGTCAACAAAATTGATAAAAATATATGGAACGTTATGATCGACTGTCTGCTTATTGCTGAAATTGGAAAGTTCCACTGGCGACATGGTGATTTAAATCAAAGTAGATATGGTATGACAGACACATTATTTAGTTTTTCAAATACATGTGCAGTGGAGCCTCTCTTTCAAGGACACCTATGGGCGGTTATAACTGCAGATAAAGACGCTACAAAATAAAGACGTTGTTGTGATGATCTCTAGTCATAGCTAAGATTAAGAAAGACGTAAGGTGGCACTGCAAAATAAAGACATTGTAGTCATATTCTCTAGTCGCCGTGGTGACCTCTAGTCGTAGCTAAGAAAGACGTAAGGTGGCGCTGTATCATTCGTAACACTGCCGGTGTTTTCGTCATTCTTTGTGTGGACGACTGCAGTGCCACCTTACGTCTTTCTTCGCTACGACTAGAGATGACTTTTTGCTCAGCAGATAGCTCCAGTGTGCGGCAGGCTTAACATCATTACGTAACTGCGACATGGATTATTAATACCACTGACTTGTGCACATTTCCAAACTCGGCACTTTGCCCATGTTGAATTATACTTCATATGTAAAGTATAATTCACTGTAACTTCAACATGGGCAAAGTGCCAAACTTGGATTCAAGCTTGGCACTTAGCCCATGTTGAAGTTAGGGTGAATTATACTTCATGTGCTGGTAATGCAACTGATTGTCAACATGCAAAGAGGACACTGCCAGAGCCATGCCACTGAATTCTTTCAATTTTTCATATTTTGAGCAAGACTCTTCCACAGCTCATATGTATTTTCCCATCAATATTTCTTGCAGCAACCTCAAACAGCACCGAGACTTCTCTTTAAAACACCATAACACCGCAGAAATAATGACCTCTCTACTGCAACGACAAAGGACGCCTCAAGCAGAGCAAAAACAGGCAGAGCAAAAACAGACAGGCGAACTCGGCTCTTCAAAACAAATTAAGAACATAAATCAGAATCTTTTCCCATTTTAACTCGTTTTAAAAACCTATTTAAAGGGTTAATTAAATTTACTGTAGGAAATTAACAAACAGCCACTGTTCCCAAGAGGAGGATTCCTCTGCAACGTCTACTGAGCGAGACTTTGCAGACGGCAGAATGCAAGGAATCAGACTGACATAGACAAGCAGAATGCATGAGATTTTTATACTTGGTATATGGATTCCAGTGAGTGCACCCGACACGTGAAGACTCGCAAGTGTTTGCACTCACTCAGTTTACGTTTTCCATTCAAGGTGTTCAATGTAGAAAAGATTGTCGCGACTCTCGATGGCAAAAAAATGGAATGTGCACATTCGTGGGCTACGTCACCATGGTCACTCGATTTCCAGGGCCGTAGTGGAGGACCAACAGAAATAACCCACCAGATGTCACCGAAAAATGTGTTTTTCATGCAGGTTTTGGCCAAAAAGCTACTGTACTGCCGTCCACAAAAACCTATGCCCCCATTTGAACGGCTCATGTATGAGGTTGCAGTCCGCAAAATGCTATGGCCCTCATTTCAAGGTTTGAGGTTGCTGTCTGCAAAATGCTATGGCCCTCATTTCAAGGTTTGAGGTTGCTCTCCGCAAAATATATGGCCCTCATTTCAAGGTTTGAGGTTGCTGTCCACAAAATCTATGACCCTATCATTGCTGGATGCCTCACTGGGGGTCCAATGCAGTGCAAATGATGTAACATCAAATGAGGTCAAGATGCTTGGGTGCTGTGGGCAACATGACAGCCAAGGCGGGGCGGATCCAGGATTTGGGAAAAGAGGGGGCGTCCTGTGCTAGGAACATTTGAAATTGGCGCCAAGTTCCAGAATTTCACGGTCGATTTTACAGATTTGTTGGCCAAAAGGGGGGGCGTGCGCCAGGTGCACCCCCCTTGGATCCACGCCTGCAAGGGGCACACAAAAAACATGTCATCCTGACCAAGTTTTCAAGAGCTCATCGTCTAAACATAGTCTGTACTATAAAAAGTTTCATTGACAATCTATTTCAATTGCAATTTTGATGTCATTAAATCTTACGTTCAGTGCCATAAGCGAGAAAATAAACGAGTCGTGAAGACAGCGTTCAGTCATCCATTTCACATAAAATCATCCAAGTGGAATTCGGCACTTCATGCCGGTTATGATATGATGGGATTAAACAGGAAACAGCAAGCGACATAGGATCGATTAGCTCACGGTACTGTTCGCATTTGGAAGGTGATGAACAATATACTGGTTGCCTACGACGCCGGTGGTCTGCTAGGATTTCAGTACTTGTAGCCTAATGAATGGCAGTGTTCTGCACTGTACATGGACGGTGACCACTGGCAGTTTAGGCTGAAGGGGTGAATGTCGTCCACTCTGCATCCTAACCCTCGGCCCCTATCCCTGAACCCTTGATACCTGGCCTCCTATCCCGACCCCTTGGCCGTACGCACCAAGCAAAGATTATCTTGAACTCAGGTTGAGCCACAGCTTTTCAATTGTTCAGGTTTGCCAGGGCATGATGTTACAATGGAAAAGTTGTGGCTCAACCTGAGTTCAAGATAATCTTCGTTGGTGCATACGGCTCTTGGTGTTCGCCATCATGCAACCAATGCCACGGCGGCATTCTGCACAAGTCTTCAGTATGTTGATGCTGACGGTGCCATAAAAGAACAACCATGCTACGCATTTACAACAATACAGCCTGTCCACTTACTCTCCTACAACTAATGAAAAAGTTCATTTCATATGCAACAGCAGCATAACATGCTAGCCAGATCTCAATTACAAGTCTGACATACATAAGCCACCCGGATAAACGAATAAATCTCGGGTATATTGGCGTGAACATGGTCAATGGCCTCAACGCTCTCCGCATACCAACCAGAATGTAATCTGGGCAGAGATCTTTGATGGGGGAGAGATAATGTTTTGTTATCAACAGTATTTGCCGATGATGAGTCACATCGCATACCATAAGGACATGAAGGATAGATTGGTCATTTCTATTCACTTAGACCTCAGTAACCAGGTCACCTCTTGAGGCAAAATGGCATCAAATCTGCAATGTCTCAAATGTATCAAAGATGTCCTGGAGACGTTTCACTACTCACAGGTCACTAGGACATTTGCCGCTGCAGCTATCATGGTCGAATTTTACGGTACTCAGTTCACACTGAATCGGGTATCTAACTAAACACCCTAGGTGCTCCTCCACTTAAGTTTTCTCGCAGAAGTTGGCTCACAATGGGCAACTCAACTGTGAGCAGTTGGTTGTGTCATTGGTCTCAGCGTAAGCCGTAAGGAAACAAAACCAGGGTTCTGCCGCTACTGTTCGGCACCGGACGGCTCCATCCAGGATGCAGAAATGCCGATCGGCACTCGGCCTAAAAAGAGTATTTTCCGACCATAAACTAACGACAGTGTGCCACGAGAGATGCCCGTCATGCACACTTCCTAATTTCCTTTCTGTTCCCATTCACCAAATGGCGCGGCTTCCTGACACAGTTCTGACCAATGACAACAGCGGGCTGCCTCGCTCTGTTGCAATAGAGTGGATCGGGGTCATTTTGACGCCAAATGAGCTCATTATTTCGACTCTCAGGTGCCAGGAAGTCGCATTTCAGCAACTCTAGATTTCAAATTTTTCTGGGGGAGGCCCAGACCGGGTTCCGAGTCCCGACCGGCACTTGTGCAGTCCTGGGCAGAACCCTGCAAACAATGGTGAATGCCCATTGTGAGCCAACTTCTGACTCTATAAACCACTGAATCACAGCCACCCCAACTCCCGGCAGTGTCCCACTGCTTGGCAAACAGAGCACACCAAATCCTTTACAGCTCGAGGTATCGGTACCTAAGTTGAAAACCACTCAGTTAAAACTGAAAATTACAACTGCCCCAACTCCCGACAGTGTCCCATCACATTGGAAAACAGAGCACACCAAGACACGCGCTCTATTCAATTTCCGACTTGTCAAGATTTATCTATGATGTGTCAAGACAAACTGGGGGGAGAGAATTCACCAGTTTGACGTTGACTTGTA
>NMRB01000148.1:7781-40190 GCA_002633025.1 Notospermus geniculatus
TACGACAACGTTATTTTTCATACTGCACATTAAACAGATTTTGCATTGCATTTCAGTACAAAAATAAAGTTGTCGTTAACGTTTACGTTTATCGTTTGATTTCGAAACCTCCCCAACTTACTAGTAAGATAGCAAATACGTGGCCCTACCAAGACTGAGAGGTTCTTCACTGACGTCACAACGGTCATGTGACTGCAAAGTATCGGCCATGTTGGACGTCAAATGGCCGGCGACGACGTCAAAACTATCACGTCATGACATTTTGACGTCACGATCTGTGTGTTGACGCTGTGTTCATGCCGTGACGTCGCATGACGTTTTGACGGCGAATATGGCGGCATCGTGTCGTCATGGAAATGTGACGTCACGTGAAGAACCTCCATAGACGATATGGTTTTTGTGTGTCCTCTCGCCACAAAAACAAACAAGTTTGTTTGATTTGGTTTGAGTTGGGCGGTCATCGCCGGCGAGAAGATTCCACGCATCGCTGTCCAGCGAACACCTGGCGTCAACAGCTGATTTTGTTCGGTGGCGATCTGATCGCTTGCGATATTGCCCTCACCTTGCCTGGTGTGCTGCCTGCTTTAATACAATCTAAATTCAGGTAAGATCACCAAAGGTAATGTTTTTTTTCCAGGAGGAATGCTGCAAAGAGGAAAAAATCAGGGAAAGCAGACTCACATGACATGACCGGCGGGAGGGGAGACCCTCACGGTATGAGTGGAGGAATGCAGCCCAGGGACTATTATGATCAACGTATGAGTGATTCTAGTTATTCCAGCTGCTCAACTTGTGGCAGCAGCCCAGCGACCGACCATCGATGTTCAAAGTTCGAAAGGCACAGCGGCGGAGTGTACCATTTGTGATGGATCATCGGTGTGACGTTTTCTAGTGTTCTCCTTATCCCAGTGTTTCCGCGCAAAACAGCGAGATTGACCATTTACAGGGAATCTGCACTCTCTGTTCACAGTTTTCATGACAATGAAGGGATTACAATGAAATGGGATCACTACATTGCAGTTGCATTATACACGAGTACATACTTGCCCTGGTAGTCGGCATGGTAGTAGACTGGTACCCGGTCTATAAATATAAGCCCCCTAGCGGACGATCGGGTACCAATCTAGCATCTGGGACGACCGCACAGAAAGTCCGATAGTGCTGCCGGCGCCTATCGGCAGTCAGTTGTAACGCATTTTCCCATTAACTAAACCGCCGAAAGCACTATCGGACTTGTGCGGTCGGCCCAGATCGTTAGCAACGTTTGAAGTTCAGGAGGCATGGCAGTGGACCGGACCATTTGTGGGGGTCAGTGGTAGCCTACACGGTACCCTGGTCGTCGGCGACGCTTGAAGTTCAGAAGGCATAATAGGAGCAGTCAGCAGCCTTGCTGATGCCAAAAGAGGGCAGCAAAGTTCTAGCCGACCAGCCCCCCCAAATTCTCTTGATTGGTGGTCAACTCAATCAAGCATGAATGGGTCCGCTAGGATTCAATTCAATTTATTACTCGAGAAAACTATAATATGTGGAGAAATGAATCTCGATTTTACATGGCAGGATTTTACAGGTGGCAGAAATAATATACATGTATAATTATTTAAATGTTTTCTCGTTAATTTATTTTCACATTTTGCGATGAATTTAACCGAAAAACATGTCGGCCTATCGTGTTCACAGCTATTGCGCAAGGGTGCAATTAAGCCACTTACGGAGTGTATTTTTTGTTTACTTCATTCTGTAAACTAAACACGCTCTGGACGTAACCATCGAACGTCTAGAAGGGTGACGCCGTCACTACGGACGTCATTACGTCATTGGTATTATGACGTCATGATCTCTGTGTACACCGGTTGTCATGGCGTCGACGCCGCCATTGCAGAGTGATATCATGCCGTATTTTAATACGTAAACACCAACATCTGCAACATTAGTGGTTTTATGAATAATAGATCTGGTAATAATTGCAGTCTACTGTCGTGTAAACAGTTTCGTACGCAACGTGTTTACTGTAGTCCGAGAAAAAATGTTCTTTAATCAACGCGAAAAGCAGGCGAACGCAGTAACCTAACGAAGAAGATACCATTTCCAGACGGGACACAACCCGGCAGGCAAGCTGTCTAGGCCTGTTCTCTGAGCTGACTGTAGGTGGCAGTTTGCTGTCGTCTGCTAGGCCTATTGGGGATTATCAATGTCCGTTTATCTCGGATTTCCCGGCCGTCATGTCTGAGTTTTTTACAGGTTTCTGTATTTGTGCTTCCTTCACATGGAGGATGGAATTCTGACGGGCGAGAGTGTGTTATTTAACTTTTTCGTCACCCAGTCATCCCGACCCTGGACCATACGCCACTGATACCCCACATCACATTGGCCAGCTACAACTGAAACTTGGGAAAAACTTCTTATTCGTGCGAACGCCCAAAATATAACGGAGTTAAGTGAAAAACGTTATGAAATTGGCAAAACATGAACGGAGAGGCAAAACCGGGCGCATTTACGGTCGGAAAATTTGACATGTAGTTTTCTTTCGTCATTTCGCATTCTCTCGGTGTCTAGATGTATTCGGTTTAAACCACGTGTTTCCGCCGACCAGAGCCTTTGGACACTCCTAAATTATCGCGTTATTAGAAGAACTAGACGTCAAAAAGATGTTGGAACGAAGTTACAAAAGTATTTCAATAAGGCCGACCAACTATCCGTACAAATACAAAGGGTAAGGGTTATAATTTTTTACCAATTACCGATTTCTGGCTCAAATATGGACTGCATGCAGATGGTGACTAGTCCAGTATTGCTGAAGGGGTGAATTCCGTCCATTCTGAATCCTAACCCCTGGCCCCTATCCCACAATCCTTGATGCCTGGCCTCTTACCCTGACCCCTAAAGCCTAGTCCTGATCCTAACCCCAACCTCTGACCCTTAGGGCAGACGTTACCCTAGATTTCGGGTACCCTGTTCCATAGGATTAGACGACGTTTACACCTTAACCATACTCTGTATCTTGGGTCGTCCTATCTCAGGTCATTTACGGTCGCACTCTCCCCTAATGACCCTTCCTTAACAAGTGCGAACAGGGAGGCGGTTGTGAAGACCCTGGGTACGAGGATGATCTTGGCTGGAACTCTGAGTGAACCGTCAATACACACCAGATAAGTGCAATGTACAAACGATTTGAACACGGCATACCTCTGTGACGCGGAAAAAGAAATTAGCAATGCAAAGTAAATACCTATGCTAATATCATTCAGAAAATGCCTGGTCTTATTTTAATTCGTTGGCTGGATTTGATGACGATTTGTTTATTTAGAGATTTCCTTTTGGTGTATTTGACCTAATATGGGAAAGAATTCACGATGTCGTTTGGCTGGCGAGATTTTCTTGGTAGAAGAAATTTTGGCCATGAAAAATTAATGTCCACATTAACATGTTTACTTTCAACCATATTTTCAATGACCATTACTAAGCTCATGAATATAATCCAACTTTGACGGATGATATTTATTTATTTCCATTAGCTAACCAGTTTAGAAGTATAAAGGTTTCTGTTTACATTGTAAAATCGGGGATACATCAATGCAAGATAAGTTGTTTGTTGATTTCTACACCAACCGTTTGAGGGCGGTTCCGTGACGGTGCGACATCTGCCAGTGTTCCCCTTATTTGGGAAACGCTGGCAGATAGATCCTACGTTTCTCTGTATGTCCTCTATGTCAAGTCGCAGCTTATTCCGTCAGACAATATCACGGGGACAATCACAGATGGGTAACATTCTGATATCGTATCAAATAATTTTATTCTCAGAAAACCAACGGTTTCGCTGTCAGAGACGAAGGCAAGTCAAAACCCGAACTTCGTCCCGAAACCCAAACTGTCACTGCCACCACTGAAACCTCAGAATACCCGTAACAAACCGCAGTCCAGGCATCTTCACCATGTTCGTACGATTGACGAAAACGAGAAGGTAAGTAGGCCTATGGAGGCTGCGCACAAACTCCTCACAGCGCCACCTAGTCTCCATTATTCCGACCTGAGCCTTCATAAAATGCGGAACGGAAGACGACGGGAATGGGAGCAGTCAGCCGCGCTTATTGCCAAAAGATGGCAGCAAAGTTTTAGCGGACCAATAGACAATTCTCAACAAATTGACGTAAACGAGAAAGATCTGCGCTCTTCCGCCGAAATCGCAACCACAACCTCGTTCTGAAACTGAATGACGTGACGCAGAGAACCCCACGACAGTGACTTCATTGGGCAGATTGCAGCGCCATAGACGTGACGTTGATGACAGTTGACACTTCAAGTTTTCGCTTGATGAATAGGGAGTTTTCGCAAAGCCCCCGGATCGCCAACGCAAAGCCAAACCAATATTGTTCTATGCCACGAAAAGAGCACTCGAACAAAAGGATAGACGTTCGCGTTGGCGTTTCGGGGGGTTTGCGAAAACTGTATGATTCCATATCCCGTCATTCCGCGCACGGTTTTGATTGAAGAATTTGCATAATGTAGGCCTACTTAGTTACCAATACCACATAAACAGTAAGCGGTATACCAAATTGTTTGAACATACAAGTCGGCATAGTTTTAAATTACAAATTAGGCCCTATGGAGGTCATTAAAACACGTTAAGCGGAGATTATATCGGTTATAATCTTTAACACGAGGTGATTGGTAAAAATGGCCAACTTGGTCTCAGCCGATTGATAGCAAAAATAGGCCTACTGCGCATAGGCCTTGATGTGAAGTGGGACAACGGGCATGTCTGCACACATTGGCTATACACAGAAATTATACAGAAAATAGGCCTACTATTAGTACGATCAATCGCGTGAGACCAACAATGGTTATTGACTACCAATGATAATCATTTGAAGCAATACAGAAGTGACAAATGGAGAGAAGTAAAGCGGTAATAGTTGAACGACACTGATAAAAATATTGAAATCTTGGAGAATGACCGCTGGATAACCGTTTCTTAATTTCTCACTGGACCGACTTAAGTTCTGACCATGGCGGCGACGGCATCCCTTCAGCCGTTGGAATATATCAGGCCCAAGAAGTGGACCGAGGTGAGATTTGGAAATTTTAGAAAATTTGTATGTTTATGACTGTCTTCCGAGATTTTTTTTCATGCGGGTCTGACGGACCAGAGTTGGTTTAAGGAACTGTGATGGGAAGGTGGGTTAAGCATATCAGATTGTGTTGAACCAGGTATGATTGAAATTTACGTTCACAGGTGACTATAACCAAGGCAACAATGATATAGGCTGATTTATTTGAAAGACAGATGCACTTATCCGACAGAACCTACAGAAACCCTGTCACATAGGTATTCATCGGAACGTACTCGCTGAGAGCTTTCCAATGAATACCTATGTGATGGGTTTGGTATCACGTAATTTTATACAAAACAGAAATCGAGTTTCTAAGGTGAAAGACATTGCTTCCTACCAGAATCGAACCCACAGACCCTCGCATAAGGCATCAATCGCCAGCACCAAGGGGCAGCACGCCTTAAACCACTAGGCCGAATCCCCATCTTCAAAAAAAGATGGTTCAATGGCCCATGTTTAAACGAGGCGTCCATCAGTACCCTGCGAATACCATATTTTCAATTTTGACAAAATGGAAGTTGGCAGGGAAAGCGTCAAAATATTATTTAAACTCCACTTTACGTAGTAATTAATTAATTAATTAGTAATAGTCAAGTAATATAATATGTCAAGGTAATATGTCAAGGTATATTTCAGCGTATGTCAAGTCAGATCAACCAAAACATACCGTTATCTTCTACTGAAGATCCTTTCACCAAAAAATCATTCAAGCAAGATTTTATATTCAAAACGCGGTGTGAAAAGCCAGCCACGCGCGTGAGACCTCAAATACAAACGTCAGGAACTCAACAATGTGCGATATAGATGTGTTGTATTGCAAATATATAAACTCTATTTAACTCTTTTTTTCTAAGTTTTCAAAACACGCTCGTGAACAAATTTACGAAGATCAACCGTCTATCATATCATTGTCGGCCTAGTCGTATTATTATTCGTATTATGGGCAATAATGGCATTTCTAAAGGATTTAGAACAGACTGAGTGTAGGCTATCCGATAGTCTGGGAACATGTGAGTAGTCGAGATGGGCCGACAGACTTGGGCATTTGATAGCCAGCCACGCCTGTGTTCGCCAATGTTCGCCCGCTTTTTACGCTGTCCAATACTACCTATAAACCACAGCCAAATTTGTGAGTTTCTGGCAATGGGCAGGATGCAGTCATATCAGCAAAGATAGGAACAGTTACAATCATTTTGAACGCTTGGTTCGTGGCACTGAGCCCCTTTCCAACAAAATGTCCAATGGTATGGGATCATAATCGGCAATACGAACACGGGAATACGAAACACTAGTTTTTGATGTTATGTTTCGGAAAAACGTGGGATTTAACTTTTGCGGACGCCCTCACATTAATCGCCATTTGCAGGAAAAACTAGAAGTACATGTATGAACTTTAAGAAAGACTTGACTTTCACTTTGGCATAAAGGCCTACTCGTTCGTACACAATTCACTGGGGACACCACCAGTGGAGCAAACAACGCAATGCTCTGCATAAACAGGATTTTAGATTGTAATTACTAATTCCTTTTTACGACTGATTGCATACTTTAACAGCTACCAAGCAAATTGGAAAACCTTTTATCGATATGAGAAGTCTAACTTATGTACGAGTGTTAGTGGATTTATCAATACAAATTGCACACGGTATTGTTAAGCGAAATGATTTCAATTTATTATTGAAAGACCAGCGCCATTACAGGAAATCAGGCGTTGATGGATGTAGTGTCTGTTCTATCATTCGGATGATGAACTTTGAATAGTAATCCGGCCATCATTATCCGTCATGCATGCTACATGTAAGCGAAATTCCTACATTAATTATTGCGAATAAAAGTGCAGATATTCGGGAGTTTAAGAAATCGCTCCGTTAACGGTATTACAGATTTAGAAATCAAACGATAAACGTCAACGTTATTTTTGTACCGGAAATGCAAAATAAAATCTGGTTAATGTGTACATGTAGTATGAAAAATAACGTTGTCGTAAAGTTCACGTTTGTCGTTTGATTTCTAAATCTCCCTATTTAACACTAAAGCCAGCAACAAACAAAGCTGATATCGCAAGCGATCTAATCGCCGCTGATCTTCTCACCAGACTGGGCGATATCGGCTGAATTGGTATAATTTGTTTAATATTGGGCGAACATCGTTGGCGAGAAGATTCCACGCATCGCTGTCCAGCGCACACTTGGCGTCAACAGCCGATTTTGCTCGCTTGCGATCAGATCGCTTGCGATATCGCCTGGTGTGCTGCTGGCTTAAGCTGACCTTATTTTGCCCATAGAGAGCCAAGTCAGGCGAGAGAAAATACACGCGGAGAGGCACCTCTGAAGAACCTAACAACTTCTTCTGTCACCTTTATCTCTACTTATTTTTCAGCCGGTCTGTAGTGTGAACAACATTCTGAGTGACTCCAGTTACGCGAAGTTTGATAAGCCATACATATCAATAACTCGAAGTAGCTATGCCCCATGGGTGGCGGGGACGGGAACCAGGCTCCTCGCAAGGATGGACTACCAGAGACCAAAAATTGCACAAGGAATAGGTTAGTAAAGTGGTCAAACCTTGTTACGAAGGGACAGTGACAGGGGCATCGATGCCCATGGACATTTGTAACAAGGACTGAATTCCTCCAAATCAAGCAAAGTCCCGAAATTCGGGCGATTCAGTCGGGGGCCAACACTAGCGCTTCGTTGCGAGAATTGCCTCTCAATGGGTTTGTTGGTTTCCTGCGGCTTAGGCTGAGATAGTCTACAGCTGAGTTACATGTAAGTTACCCATTGAGAGCCAACTTGCGCGAGAAAACTCTCACGTGAAGCAAATCTCGCATGATCTCTGCTCATCGCGAAGACGATATCGCCCGCCATTTTGCATTCGGCGTTGCTAGGCAGACGTGACGTCAGAGCTATCTCGCGAGATGACCACATCGCGAGACGCAATGTGATTGGTCAAGAATATCATCTCATTTTGTGTGCACACGTTCTATCTTTCTAGTGCCACAGAACATTGTGAACCCAGCCATAGAATATACAGAAAGACTTCTACCGTGTCATCCAAAGTTAAAGGTAAGCTTGTCCCGCACAACACGGTTAAACTTTTCATACGATTTTTTGGAAGTTCAGAGCTTAAAACGAAACTGTGTTTGGTCATTTTTCGCTCACCTCCATTCTTTTCTTGCCCTGACAGACCACACCGATCCCCACCGACGGCCCGTATCAATTCTTACCAAGAAGACGAAGATTACCAAAACCTCACCCGGGTAAGTCGGGACACGGAAGCTGCTGGTCCACGTGAGAATTTGCTCGTACGAGTTGGCTCGCAATCGGCAATTCATCGTATGAGGAAGCCACACAATCTTTTGTCCCGACAGGGGGCGGAGCTGCGAGCGGTGCGACAGTGACATAAAAAACAAAACCGAATGCTAGAAATGTGACTACCACTCACAGATTATGCAGATAAAACACCAAATGTGATTTTACTTTCAGACCAGGGCGTTTTTTACTATACACCAAATACCCCAGTCTACCGACCGAGGTGCGCGAGTGCGACAGAAAGAACGCCCTCTTGCGNGTCCGAAGTTTCTAGAACCCGCTAGACCCCTCACCTACTTGCCCTCTCCCTGTATTTCATGCTCGCTTGAAGTAATATGGGTAAAAAAATCTATGGCCTGCGCGAGCAGCGGGGGGTCCGGACCCCCTGGACCCCCCCTCTGGACACGCGCCTGAAAAATATGTTGTGTGAATGATAAAACAAACAAAAAAACAAACAAACAAACAAATGCTCCGAGAAACAAGTTTGAACTTCGTTTCTAGGTCTCCTCAACTAACTTTTTATGAATACAGGGGGTAAGACTCTGCCTAATTCTCCAGAGCGGTCTCCATTTTTTATTGCGATGTAATCTCAAATTTATTCGATTCCAATTTGGCAACCATGAGTCTGGCGCAAACAACTGGTATTAGTCACAGAGAAGGAGCTATCCACGCGTTCAAACAGTGCAGCATAACTTGCGTCAGACTGGTCGGCATATATAATGCTGTCGGATGAAATACCATGAGAGCCAATCAGATTCGTTGTTTCTATTCGTCATAGGGTCAAGGGTCAAGGTCATATTTCCTGATGACTGGTGCCCTGCCCATCCTCGGAGACCAGGAAAGAATTAAATGACCAAAACTTTGTGTACATAGAAAACAGAAACAGACGATTTTAAATAAAATGTCCGCATTTTATAAAACAACTTCTTCACAATGTTACAATCGAACAGATTTGGGCGTTTACGTGTATGTTACGTAACAACAATTTGGACGGGACAGTGATGGGTTACAACATAATACAAAGTTGTGACACTGCTGCCATTGAACAGTGAACGTTTGGTGAGGTGATCTACCTGTCAGCGAATTTCGGGCCGACAAAATCTACAATAATATATCATATACAACCATTGCAGTTTTACGTTCCACATGTAGCCCTAGGCCTATTGGTCGGCTGTAGAGTGACTAGTACCAGTATGGTGCAAAGAAGTATACGGTATACGAACACGCCGGTTAATAACAATGGCTTCACAAAGGATTCGCGACCGTTGTTAACCGGCGTGTTCGTCCCGTAGTATACGCCTATGTACAGGAAGTCTGAGGCCTGGCACATCAACGGCAGGTAATGGCCAGGCCACACGATCATATTTTTCATCCAATTTTCTGAATATGCTCATTCCCTTCATCACGCGGGTTTACACATTGAAACCCCAACAGGCCTGGAATCTGAATTTCCAAAAAACTGGGTGAAAAATTTGATCGTGTGGAGCGGCCAAGGGTAGATCAATTACTGTACAGCATGCCTGTGGTTAACAGCCCGCCTGCATGTAGGCCTACACGTTTGCATGCATTCACGGCGAAAACAAGACCTAATACGTGGCAATAGGCCCACACCCCTCAGTACAAGTGTCCAGATTGGCCATTGGCTTTTGGAACTTTTGGTGGTTCAGTGTGGCACTGCCTGGACATTGAAAGAGGCGTAGCCTACATGTACAACGGGCAGACGCCGTGGAAAGGCCTTTTCTTCAAATTCACGTCGGAGAATCAAAATCAAGGTATTGTTTTCGCTCCGTATAGCAGATTCTAGTTTGACCATATCGGTCAAGAACGATAGGCCTACGTAGTTTTTCAACGTCATGGTTCGATTGTGCGAGCTAATAACTAATACGATGTATTTATAAATGTATACATATCACAGGATTGGTGCAAGGGTCACAGTTATAATGCCGGCAACTGAAACAACAACTGATTTGTGCAAGAAGTTTCACAATAATTGCGATATAGAAATGATATTACACTTTTCAAAGGTGAGTTTCCGCAACTGTGGGGTCCTCCAATCTTGGTCCAGAGGTAGGGCGTTCCGTGTTTTCGGTTTGCTCCACTTGTGTAAGGTGAACCCGTCTGACTTCTGTGTTGGAGATTTGACTTGGAGGTCCGCCTAAACGTGTAGCGTGGAATTCCTTCCATTTTCGGGTGAATTACCGCTGAACGTTGTCGCAGAATAACCGGACTGTTGTGAAAACTCTCTATTGTCCAGGGGCCGTATGCATAAAATATCTTCAGTGTAAAATTTCCCTTATCTTTTGTTTGGAACAATAGTTTAAGGGAAATTTTACACTTAAGCCGGTGACAGACTTGCGCGACGCGGCGCGGAGCTAAGCGTTTTCTTTTGTGTTTTCAGGCACCACTGAGCACCATGTGCAGTGGAGCACAAAAACACAAAAGAAAACGTGTCGCTCCGCGTCGCGTACGCACTAGTCTGTCACCGCCTTTAAGATGTTTTGTGCATACGGGCCCAGGGTGGATGCGGTAATAGACCTTTCAGAAAGTTTGCGCATGTTGATACCACAGTTCTGCTCCAAGTTGTCGATGTACCCAATCGACCACAACTGCACAACCGAACAACACCACACAATCCATCATGATGAGAAGTTGTTGGAAATCGTGTCTATGAGACGTGCCCCAAACCTCGACGAGGCAGCACACAGTTTCAGCGCATGACCAGGGGGCATAACTTGTGTGCTACGGGCAGCCGAAACGCTCTCCGATTTCAAAACTGTTGACTCAATTCTCACAGAGGCATAATCCGAGATGAAAAAGTTTAAGGTTGCTCTGTCACAAGTCCACTTCTTGTCCCGTGTGGTCCATAAGTCGCAAATGATTTTTTTTGACTGGCCTATATCCGGCAGAATCACAAACCCAAAGATTTTTGCCATGTTGACGTAATATTATCCTGTCTCACTTCTGCGACTGAAAGAAAGAAAAGAAATTTGTTTGAGAGCAACTCAATTGGATTTGGTTGCCTGCTTTTGGCATCCTCCATAGCAGGGCCTTGGTCTCGCTCTCTTCATACACTCGCATACATACACTGTGTAAGAAGAGGAGCGAGGTAACCCCTGCTGTGGGAGGATAGCTCTGGCGTCCAATGGCAGAACCTAAACTGACATTTTTTTGTGAAAACTGAGTTAACACCATTTTTGCAGTTACTAGGTTTGGTTTTCTTTGTTTTTTCTCAAAATCAATTAAGAGTGAGTTAGCCGACTACATGTAGGTTCTGCCATTGGATGGCAGAGCTTCAGAAAATGGACTTTTCTCCACCTTTGCAATCAGAAAGGGCGCTCTACTACACCAGCGATAGGACGTGCATTGGACTAGTACCAAGACAATGCTTGGCATTAGTATACCAGGCGATACCACAAGCAACCAGGGGTGGCCGCATAGAAACTCCGCTAGTGCTTCGACAGCCTATCGGTGTTAAAATGCATGGAAAAATAGCACTATCGGAAGATGGGCTCCGCCAGCGCTAGCGGACTTTCAGTGCGGCCACCCCTGGGCCGACCGCACAGAAAGTCCGATAGCGCTAGCGGTGACTATCGGCGGTTTAGTTAATGGGAAAATGCGTTATAACTAACAGCCGATAGGCCCTGGTAGCACTATCGGACTTTCTGTGCGGTCGGCCCTGACCAACATGCACGATCTTCTCGCCAGCTACCACAGACTAGTCGATATCAGTTTTAGTACTGTTCGACAAGAGGCGAGCATCACAAGGCGAGAAGATCCCACGAACCTGTCAGTCCAGGGCACACCTGGCGCACACCGATTTTGCTCGGTGGCGATCGCTTGCGATATCCCTGCAGGTGTGCTGTTAGCTCACAGGTAAGTGCATGTATTAATGTGTAGGCTACACCACGGTTTTCCACCTAGACAGCCAAACGTCAGTTCTGAACATTCCTCAAAATAGAGAACGGTGCAACTCTATCTAAAAAGCGTGAAACAGTTGTGAATCTGCATCTAAATCTATTGCATGACGTGTTTTCAAAATAACTTACAAGCCTATGACGTGATAAACATTATGGTGTTTTTAGTCAACGCTCTGAAATGAAGGAATAACAAGGCGTCTTGTAGATGTAGCTTGTATAAGTATGCGTATCGTGTGTCCAAAAAAGGCCTTCATTCACTGATCGACAAAAGTCGAAAGTCGTCATGAGTTTCGCTAGCAGCCATCTTGTCAAGAATTAGGTCATCACCATGGGAATTCTCTTCCAGAGTGACAGATGATTGGTTCTCCCATCCCCCAGTGGGGGAAATCACCATGGTGATGACCTAATTATGGCAAGATGGCTGCTAGCGAAGCTCGGCCGATAGTCCCATTCCACAATGTCTAACAAGGTGATAGTGAGGTTTGGTAACGGCCCGATTAGGCCTGCCAGAGCGTTCAGCGATTGAATCCTCGCTAAACGCTGTCGTTCATTTTGTCGTACGATTGTTTACGTACCTCTTTCTCTTTTTCTTTTTCCTTATCTTCTGCCACTTTCATCTCTTCATAACGGGCCTGCGCATCTTTTAGTTGTTTAACCATGGTGTCCTCCAGCTGGGGGAAGAGCTGAAAAGATATACATGGACGTGAAGCTGAGGTAACACACATGTTGAAATCCGACATATAGTCGACATATAGTCGACACATAATCGACATATAGTCGACACATAGTCGACTATAGTCAACACATAATCAACACATAGTCGACACATAGTCGACATATAGTCAACATATAGTCGACATAGTCTACACATAGTCGACATATAGTCGACACACAGTCGACACATAGTCGACACATAGTCGACATATAGTCCACTTAGTCGACATATAGTCGACTTGTTGACCACCTGTCTACCTGGATTTAACTTAAATTACATTTATAATTGATAATTCGTAAATTATAATTTATTAAACGTGCATTAATACAATGTCAAAATTCAAAAAGAAGAACTACTTTTGTGGGGGATAGTCAAGTCGCTCCTTTACATAAAATTCCCAAGTGACGTCCGATTGCAGAAAATCGTAATTTGAGCCGGCGGTGGAGTTCGATGGCTCGAATGATAGTTACCTTGGCAACTGTTTCAAACATTGGGACGAGGACGAACTTAACAAAACCAATTTGAGCTGTCGGCTTGGTGACCTTATCTCGATCCATGAAGGGCGCGACTGGGAGACCCTCCATCTTTTCACGGTCAGACTGAAAGGGAACGGGAGAGTAGATTACGGTCTGCGTTCGTGAAACATTTCCACTAAAACATTCCCCAAGTCTCCCAGAAACCCTGTCACATAGGTATTCATTGGAAAGTGCTCACTGAGAGCTTTCCAATGAATACCCATGTGATGAGTTTCGGGTTACTTTCAAGCTTTCTTTTACGTATTTTCAATTCATAAAAATTGGTCTTGGTAGTGACAAGGGTACAAACTGTAGAAGACCAGGGCCGACCGCACAGAAAGTCCGATATGTGTGCTACCGCCGCCTATCGGGAATCAGTTATAACACATTTTCCCATTAACTAAACCGCCGATAGGTACCGAAAGCGCTGACTTTCTGTGCGGTCGGCCCAGATCGTAGCTGGACATAGTTTGAGGGGATTACCGCGACAAACATGTCTTATTTGTTCTTGACGAACAAGAAACAAGAATGTTTACTCTTGAGCCCCCCCCCCTCCGAAAGATTCCCTCACCTGATTGAAGTATTCTTCCAGAAGACAATCCACCCAGGGCTCCGAGACCTCCATCGGGCGAACCTCGTTCGAGATATCACAACACTTGATGAGGACCATTTTAAGCTAATAGAAGGAAAGATAATTGATACGGGTATAAGCGATACATCAAAATGAATGGGTGACACCATTTTAATTCCTTCAACTTTATTATCTCATCTGCCCCCAGAAGAGTCCAGCAGACGGCATCTTCTGTCAAAGTTTTCTCACATCCTATGGTATTGAGTGAAAAATATTTGAAGAAAGGTTGTTCCTATCAACCACCTGAAGAATGTTTCTTCAAATTCTTTCCAATTCATTTCCTAGACCTGTAGAAAATTTCAACAGAGTACTGTCTGCTCAAACTGGGGCCAGAGGAGTTCAGGCTAATGAATTTTGTTTCCAAAGATGGCCGCCATGTAATGCTGGCCTGACCAAATGCTTCAGTTCGTAGTTTACATCATCCATAGATACAAGGGTTAACATCCGGGCTTCACAAGTTACTGCACGTCCATGAGGGTTACAACGATTTGGTCCTCCGGGGTATAAGTTGGCTTTAAAGATCCGTGACTTTGGAATGCAGAACTACCGCCGCTTGGAGGCGCTGTGAGCGATTGTACACTTTTCCTACGTTTCGTCGGTGTTGCACTGCGTCAAGGACGTCGTGACGCGACGTCATTACGTTGCTTTGCTCTGTTTCTGACGACGAAGTCGGTACAACCGTTCGCAGCGCCGCCCTGTCGGGTAAAAATGTAGGCGGGTTCCTCATTACGTAAATACATGTAATGAACTTGAGACGGCTACATGCAATTTAGTTCCATTACCATAATCGAATTGAGCAAAATGTCACGACTTCGACATACATATAGAAGTCATTTATCTATTTTTAGTAACCCCCTCGGCGCTGTTCGTTTTTAAAAATAAATTAATGATGGGTTCACCTGTACCGTTGGATTACGAATCACAATATCAATGTACAGTGTATCATATTGTAGTCAAATTGATTTTAAAGCTACATTTGATTCTAGCAGCATCCACTCTAGCCGACATTAACTCAATCGGTAATCGGACTAATTTAAAAGTAGAAATATACACCCACATTCAACATGCCAAGCACCATTCACTTGGGATGTGGTGCAGACGAAAGCTCAGCGGTCAAGGTCAAATGGAAGACTTTCCTGCCGTTAGAGGCCGCCAGTTGGCAGTCCTAGAACGTCACAAAATTTGACGTCACAGACGTAAGCCATGGCCTCCGCGTCATTATGAATGACGTCGTGGCGTGCATTTCTTCTGTGACGTCAAATTCTGTGACGTTCTAGGATCGCTACTGGTGGTGGCCTCTAACGGCAGGAAAGCCTCCCAAGAGATCTTCGCGGAGCAAACAAACACGTGACAGAAGTATTTACCGAATTGAGGTGATCATCTTTGGCCGGATCAAAACAGTCTAATTGAGATCGGAAAGCTTCCAAGATTTCGCCGTGACGTGCCATATCGGTTGCCAATATCAACATAATTACGCCCTGTATGGGGTGAACATATACAACGAGGGTCAGGAAGTGGTTGTGTCGACGGAATTCGCGCCGGAATACCGAGAAACTTATTTGAAATAAACGAGTTTCTTCGGGTGATTCCGTGGATTTCCGTGAAGTGCTCGGGATTGTACGTCCAATCTGATGGTTCAGACTGGACGCGGTGGGACATGGCCAATAATACAGACAAACGGAAAAGAAAACCTTGCGGCAGCCATGGTCTCACTGCACATTCACACAGAATGATGATACGGAAGCAATTCCGCCAAAAATATAGTTCCTTGCGTAATGATTCTCGCGCAAGATTTGTGCACCTGACCAGTGTATTAATCCACTGCAGGAATCATCCGTTGTGTTCGATATACTCTAATTCCTTTCTGAAGGTCCTAGTTAGAAATTTTGAGTGCTATCCGCAAGGCTTTCTGTTTCCATCATACATCACGTCTCGTAAAATATCGCGTGTCATTTACCGTGTCCACGTGATCTTTTAATGGAAATTCGAAGCCTTCAGAAAGCTTTGTCTTGAAGCATTCCATGATTTCACTATGGCGGGCCATGTCTGTGGCCAAAATCAACATAGTCATACCCTATGTAGGCAATAAGAGTGTCTCGTTAATTCAGTAACGGTTCGTGACTGATGTGTACAAATTTCGCAAGCAGCCATCTTGGACCGTTGTCATGGAAACTTGGGAAGCTCACGCATGCTCACTCAATCTGGTTATACTAAACTGCATTGAAAATATGAATCGCATTTTCTACCAACGAAGTCAAATGCGGAGGCACGACTTGCGTTTCCGGTGTTTCCATAGCAACTACAAAGATGGCCGTTCGTGAAACCCATCTGTACAAGTACTCCGACCAATATAACGCGTGTTCCATAAAATACTGACATGGTTCATGTAGTATTTTCTTTCCACTTGGCAGATTGCATTTAGTAGTACCAGAGGTGTCCATTACTAGCTGGCATCACTTAGCGGGCGTCTCAGAGAACCCGTCTCAGTTCAATGAAAATCAAATCCCGAGATCTACGAAACATACCGAACAATCCCGAGCAAACCACGTGACTTACCGATCGTATTCTCTTGAACGTTTCGTTGTCGACGTTTCCGAAAATGTTGCATTCTGGGTTACGTAGTATTTGGAAGGCAACAGCACAATGGTGATTCTCAAGTGGGGAGATGTCGTTATACCGTATGGCGAGCTCTGTGCGCGCGTTGATTTGATACCTAAAAGGAACAACGTTGGCAAATTTGTAAAGGAGCCAACTACAATAAAACATCGAATCTGGGGCCTTGTACGGCAGGCGGAATTCATAGTTCTTCGGCGACCAGTAATGCAGATCGTAGTGACGAAATACGTTGGGTGGCGCTGCACTACAGCCGTAACGATGATCTGGAGTCGTTGATAATATTTAGTCGTTACAAAATTAGAAGATTTCGTTAGTTCTGATCTGCTGGGACTCAAGATCATCTCCGACGACTTCAGCGCCACCCAACGTCTTTCTGAGGTACGACTCCAAATCTCATCCTGACGACTCCAGCGCCGCCCAACGTATTTCTCAGCTATGACTCGAAATCATACATCACTACAACTCGAGAGCAAGTCTAAGTATTCTGTAACGTCTTTATTGCGGATATAACCGCCCATATATTGTCCACTCACGTATTGTTGTAACCGGGATGATCTAAATCATGGCAGACGGCGGCGGTGAGGAGAACACCGAGATCCTCTCGCGTCATTTTCTCCCAGAGTTCACACAGATGGATCATCCCATACATCATCTGGGTGACGCAAAAACAGTGACGGAAATTGTGGAAGGGATTATTTCGGTAGTTTTCCTGGACGCAGAGCTGAAACGACAAGAAAAAGCTAGTGGTTAAAGGACCACGGTATTGCCACTTTTTCTCGACAGTCAGCGCCACCGCGCCACTCTCCAACCCAGGGACTTACTACGTTGTCGGCGAATTGACCCGATTTACTGCGTACATTTTGTAATGCGTTTTTGTAGTTCGTCCTGCTGCCGCTAGGTGGCTCCCTCTACGTCGGCAGTCAAATAACGCATTTGAGATCCAATACCGTGCTCCTTTAAAGGGCCACATTATTTCTTCCCTATCCTGCGGTAAACATACCCGCGTTAAGGGAGACCTCTATTGACAATGTTGTTAAACCATCGCTTATCAACCTTGCGCCGGGTAGGGGAGTTGGTCTTGCGTGGTACTAGCTCAGTACTCTAGAGTTTTCGCAAAGCCCCCGAAACGCCACCGCGAACGCCAAAGCCATTGTTCGATGCCACGGAGGGAGCACCGAACAAAAGGGTAGACGTTCGCGTTGGCGTTTCGGGGGCTTTGCGAAAACTCTGTAATATAGAGTTTTCGCAAAGCCCCCGAAACGCCGACGCGAACGTCTTCCTTTTTTTCACTGCTCCCTTCGTGGCATCGAACAATGGGTTTGGCGTTCGCGTTGGCGTTTCGGGGGCTTGGCGAAAACTCGCTACTGATTGCAATACAAGCCTTCATCAAAAAGCTTGATTCATCAATAAACACACGAAGAGTCTGAGCGATTGGGTTTGTCACCTTGCCTCGCTGATTGGCGCAATCACCATGACAAATTCGCCATTAGTATGAGCTGTCGTAGGTATCCAATCAGATAGCTAATGACGCCGTCAGGAGTTTTTATTACGAATATTTGCCGGCTAAATTCGTATAATTACATGTATGATACCCTCAGCAATTGTAGTTATTTATCACGTGAATGATAGAGAAGGTGTTTTGATTTGTATTCAGCTGGCGAATTCACCATCATTACAGAACCTTGAAGGGACAGGACATCTGGTATTTACAATACAATAATTATTATTTATTATTTATTATTATTATTAATATAATTTATAAAGCGCTTAATGTTGCATATGAAACTTCAAAGCGCTGTACAATATTAAAACAAAGATTAAAAAGCAGATGATAGACAGACAGCCAAGACAGAGAGAATAAGACAATAGGTAAAAAGAAAAATAGTGCAGCAGGTAAGACAATGAATTAGTGACACTATAAAACATTATATAGATAATCACAGTAAATACAATAACATTAATCTTTTCCCGGTGTCCTTTAAGCCTCGCTTATGTCGCCCTTACGTACAGTCAGAACTAGTTGGCAGCTGATAATCGGCGCGTAGTTGGAACTAATTAGTCACAACTACTAGGTGACATAAGCTCTCGGGCGTCAGAGAGTAACTAGTTGCCAACTAGTTGCAAACTAAAAATATCCAGATCCTAAAAGTCGCACATGTTCAACTTCAGCGACTAGTTGACAACTGTATCCTGAAGACAGCCAATGAAATTCGCTTTACATTCCACGTGGCCTAACGTGACCACGTGACCTAATCACCACGTCACTTAAAATCAAAGGAAATCTTTGTCGACATAAGCACCCAAAAGACGGCGATAAACTAGTTCCAGGCAGTTGCGACCGATCGGTATTTTTCTTGTCGGTGGCGACATAAGTTACCAGTTGCAACTTGTTGACGCTATTTCTATCACAGCGTAGGGCGACATAAGCGAGGCTTTAAAGGCCAATTCATACTTTGCGTTTTGCGCTTTGCGCGTGTCCCGTGTCCTATGTGAGTGCGTGGTAGGAAAAGTAATTTTATTATTTGTACCGCACATAAACATAGGGAACGGACAGGCGAAAAGCGCAAAACGAGAAGTATGAACCAAGCTTTTCCCTTTCGTTGCCACTGGCAGTTCCACCAAAATTAGCATAAAGACATTCCAAGTGCTGAACTCGTGCAGAAACCCTGCCAGATTGGTACAAGTAACATGTATTCATGGGAAAGTGCTCACTGAGAGCTTTCCAATGAATGCCCATGTGACGGACTTCGGGTGCCTTACAAGTTTTTGTCATATTTTTCCAGACATTTTTTCGAAAACAAAAGCTTTGACTGTGAAAGGGTTAATTCGTGTTTCATTAAAACGATTCTTCGTTTTGTTGGATGTTTTGTTGTGGCTGATGTTGTTGTTGTTGTTGTCGCCAAAGACCCCGAATTCATCAAGCGATGAATGCTCCCCGTCGATACATCACATTTTTTTTGTTCCGCTTGCCAGGGGCACTGAGCGAAGGACACCGCGATCGATTCCACAACTAAAGACATGTTGCTTGTTGACGTACGATCGATTCCAAGAGTGCCAATAAAGTCGACGTGATCTCAGCCTATTTGCCGAGTTGATTTCCAAGATAATGACCGTTTTTTCTCCCTTTCTGTAGAATCATTAGCAGCAATGCTGTCCACACAAAAGTTATCGGGAAAATCATACGGCGATTGAGTCACGACGATTGGTCATTAGCAGCGTTCAGCGTTTGATGATGTAGAATCATGGAGGTATTCATTGACTTGTTGGGCTATTAAACGTGAAATCGATGATGATCAACGCCATGATATCACACTCGATGTGGTATACTGACCGCATTCGGCTGAATAAGGCCAACTCCCTTCTGAAGAGGCCTGCCTTTACCACAAGAACGCTATCAGATAAGCGAGCATCGGCCACAACTACAACAGTTTCCGAGCCGAGCCGAACCGAGGGAAGCCATCTTGTTTCTCGTCGTCCAATCAAATTTGTCCATCCAATCTGCAAGTTTTTGGCGGGAATTTTGCGGCGAATTGTGTTCCCGCGTGATTTACCAATTCAACCAATAGGATTGGCGTTAGACGACTCGGCATTCTCCGTATCCATGCACCGAATGCGCACTTCAATCGAGGACACAGACTTGTCATCTGATCATGAACACCGCACGTGATGGCGGATGCCAGGCCATGCTGTGTCTTATGCGCAACCGGCTAATTAATCCGAGTAGGAGTTCTGTTATGTATAGACTGGCTCAGGGGTAGATCGAAAATGGTAAATGATCGTAAGGCTATTGACTCAATCCTCGCCCTTGGCATAATTAAAAATGAAAATGATAATGTAGGTAGATCCAGTGGCAATAAGGGAGGTTTAGAAATCAAACGATAAACGCAAACTTTACGACAACGTTATTTTTCATACTACACATTCACCAGATTTTATATTGCATTCTTGGTACAAAAAACGTTGTCGTTAACGTTTACGTTTATCGTTTGATTTCTAAACCTCTCAATGTCAGGTCTATGTGACCTTGTAACTGCGATTTTGGTGTATATGAATAAGTCACTTACCAGCCATCGTTTTAACGTGATGGGATTGATACTGAACTCGTGAACAAGTCCCAGTTCATGGTACATGTGCTCCAGAAGGCTCAGCATCTGAAACGAAAGATATATCAGTAAGAAGGACGTGATGCCGGTGTAACAGTAAATGAGCTCCCCCTGTAAAAGTGTCCGCTTCTATTGTCCATGACGCATTTAAAGGTGCATGGCTTTAGAAACCAATCACCAGAGGTTAGACTCTAACAATAGGATCTTTTGTTCCTAGGACTCAGAGTGTTTTTCTTGGGGACATTCCTTTCTTTCAAATGACAAACATCTTATTAGGAGAATTTCCTGCCGTTAGAGGCCGCCTGTTAGCGGTCCAAGAAAGTCACAACATTTTACGTCACAGACGTAAACCATGGCCTCCACGTCATAATGGATGACGTCATGCCTGCATTTCTTCTCTGTGACGTCAAATTTCCTGACGTTCTAGGACAGCTAAGTGGCGGCCTCTAACGGCAGTAAAGTCTCCCACTGGACATCAAACGCGCCTCTTCCGGAAACGTTCCCCACCAACATTACGTAACGCCGAGGGAAAAGTTGGAGAATTACCTCATTAGGTTCCCAATGCCATATATCAAAGGTCGGCTTCTTGAGATATTCGATTGTTTCCGGTGACAGCGTGTACTGGAAGACAGGAATTAGAATAGGTAATGACATAACAGGTAGTAATTACTGGTACTTAGAACTCTGGTACGTTAGAATTCCTGGTACGATAGAGGAAAAGGATTCTATACAATGTATATCGGTATTTGTAGTCGGCAGTAGACACGACAGTCATAAAATCGACTTTTAAATCTGGCAGCACACCAATTAATGCCTGCGTGATCATTTCACTGACATATGGGCCTACACCCGGTGTAACAGAATCTAATGTCCCCGATTGAGGATGTCCCCCAACAATACATTTACGGATTAAGCAGCACCATTAAATTGGGCTCTACAGGGTGGGCCAGAGAAAGTGTCCCTCGAACAATAGCATTTCTATTGTTTCCCTATTGTTCGCGAGACACTTTCTCTGGCCCACCCTGTAGAGTATACAGGGGGACATCAGGAAGTCGGAGGCATGTTATCGGTATGAACGCTGGTACAAAGACAGCACAGATGCAAACTCACGTGCGCGAGATTGAAGATGTTATCGTTTGGTCAGTGCAAGACATCGAGGACGGACGGACGACGGACAACATAAAACAGACACCAAGCCGTACATGTAAATTGTACACCACTAAACACTGAAGCTAAGGACAGACACCGCTGGTTGAGAAAGTGCGTCTCAAAATGATGGCAAAATTTGATTTGTTAATAAGATAAAATTGGGTATTTCTAGCTAATGGGGAATCACACTGAGATTAGAAAAAAAGAAAATCGAATGAAGAACCTGCAGAACTACTGCTACTAGGAGGCGCTGTGAGCGGCTGCATCTTTTTCGACGTCTCGTCCCTGTTGCACTGCGTCAAGGACGTCGTGACGCGACGTCATTGCGTTGCCTTGCTGTACTGTTTTTGACGTCTTCGGTACAACCGCTCGCAGCGCCGCCCTGTCGGAATAAAAATGTATGCGGGTTTCTCATTGAAAAATATGGTTTTTGCAGTGAAAGGTTTACATATAATGTGTTACCTTTTCAAATGAGGGAATACTTTTCTTAAGGACCCTTTGCTTACTCTCATCCTCTGCGTGGCTTACAAAGAAAATGAAAAAAAATTGAGCATGCGCAGATCGGCGGCTCGACGTAGATCGCTTTGCGTGGGTATCGCCAAATACACCTTGGATGGGTGTTTTTTGCCTGTCTGCAGCTATCTCCCCCAGCGGGTGCGTGACAGAACAGCCACAAACGCCCTCCTCCACGTGAGAGTTTTCTCACGCAAGTCGGCTCTCTATGGGCAACTCAACCATTGAAAACTATGGGCAGACCGGAAGACAACCAACATTGGTGACTTGCCCATTGAGAGCCAACTCGCACAAGAAAACTCTCACGTGGGGCAACGCCTTTGGGCTGGGACAAACCACTACATGAGTGTTCAGTTCACGTCAACGAAAATGCTAAGCGTGGGGAGCTCATTAACATAAAATGGCGGCGATCTGTCGGCATACTTCGGCAATATTCGCAGAAGGTGTCGTCTCAGTCTTCTTTTCCATAGGAGCTGTCAGTTAGTTGACCAATAGGTGTCGCTACAGTCCAATTCAATGCCCAACGGACCCATTCATTCTTGATTGAGCACCAATCGGGAGAATTTTCTATTGTATTGGTCCGCTAGAACTTTGCTGCCGTCTTTTGGCGATAAGCGCTGCTGACTGCTCCTCTTTTTAAAGAAGTTGTTTTCATTTAAACCTAACACCAGCTCCTACACGATCTATAGTAAAGATTCAATTCTTGCTATGAGGTCGCAACGTTCTAAAAGTCCCATATTGCTCACATGATATTTGAAAACGATATCAAACTGATATCGACAATTTATTCCTACGATATTTGATCTATGAACGAGTCATCCGGGTTTGTTTTATAAGAAGATCATTTTCCGATTCAGGCCATCCGATATACCTCAAGGTAATATTTGATGGTTATTAGTTGTAATGTAGATTATTATTATACCGAGTTAACCATAAAAAACAATAGTTTGTTCGAGTCTATTTACATGAAGTTCAACACTGTTGACCTTTTGTTTCTTCCTCAATGGCGGATGAATGGCGACGAAGCGATTTCCGGGTTTTTGTAGCATATGCGAGTTGTCGTTGTTGTTGTTGTTGTCCAGAGACTGCAAGCGAGTTTTCGTGNCCGGTTATCCAACGACAGCGTTTATCTTTTTTCGGCTACACTCGGACAATCGTAACCTTATACCCGCGTTTGCCCTCCAAAACGACCTAGCTGCGCCAAAATCGAACAATGCCGGCCGATTAAGCTGCGTCAGCCCATCGAACTGCGATCGCCTGATCGTGGATCCTTCCCAAACCGCACTGAGCAAAAGCATTCTTCAGCCTAGAAAAGCGCTATAAACTACACATACATGTATCATCATAATTTTGCGGCCCACCAAAGATGAGAAAAATCGACTTCTTCCAAATCAACTGACGTGAACTGAACACAAGGAAAGACACACACAGACATTGTTGGGGATATCGACAGTCGCTGCCCGTGACGGCCCTCAACTTGGTAGCCACTGTGACGTAAACAGGTCATGCTACGGGGGTTACCTTCGGGTACGCAGGGACGTCTCGTTTTAGGCTGATCTTGCCGTCTTCTTGTATAAAACTAAACAAAATGAGATGTTAATTTTATAAATTCTCGCGGTTGGGTGTACTGTAGGTATATAGAGGTTCTTCACTGCCGTCACAACGGTCATATGTCTGCAAAGAATCGGCCCTGTTGGCCGTCAAATGGCCGGCGACGACGTCAAAACTGTTACATCATGACATTTTGACGTCATGAACTGTGTGTGTTGACGCTGTGTTCATGCCGTGCCGTCGCTTGACGTTTTGACGCCCAATATGGCGATATCGTGTTGTCATGGAAATGTGACGTCACGTGAAGAACTTCTATTGGGCTTCTCCAAAAGGTGCGAAGGGGAGGTCGTGAATATGAGGGGGAGGGGGTAGTATGGAGTATAGGAGAATTGGGGAACGTAAAACAAGTCCAGTCGTCGAGCAGGATACAGAACACCATGCTGAAAAAAAGATGTGTTGCGCCCTCGAACTCGAAAAATACCCAACATTTTAGTGACCTGTTGATAATGTAAAGTACATGTAGAATGTATACAACAACTACTGAATTGAATCTGATCGTCAGCGATCTTCTCGTTATTAGGGAAGTTTAGAAATCAAACGATAAACGTAAACGTTACGACAACGTTATTTTTCACACTACACATTAACCAGATTTTACATTGCATTTTCGATACAAATAACGTTTTCGTTAATGTTTACGTTTATCGTTTGATTTCTAAACCTCTCCTATGTTTGATATTGGGCGAACATCGCTGGGGAGAAGATTCCTCGCACACCTGGCGTGCCGCTGGCTTTACTCACCTTATACGATTGTTAAAGTTCATGAACTTTCTCTGAGCCTGATACATCTGATCTTTGATGTCTGAAATGTCCCGCTTGCACTTGTCAAACTCTATGGATTTGAGCCCCTCTCCTAAAAATAGGGCAAAGAGGGATCACATCATAAATGTCGACAAGCTGGGATGTAATGCTGATATCACGTGGGTCAAATTTACGTTACTGTCACATTTTGTTACAACTTGTGCCTAACAAAATGTCAGTGACGTAATTTCACGTGCAGGCAGTTGTGGTGAAGATGTAATAACATAAGCACAAGATGTAACAATATGTTTTACTCTAAATTACTTCTCTATGTTTTACATCAAAAATAGAATAAAATGCAAAAATGCTTACGTTGTACTTCAGCTGAGGCAGTAACAGAAGAAAGTTGGTGTTTATTCATGGAAATGCATGGTTAATGTTGTGTTGAAGGGATGGACGATATAGAATTTGCCAAAATAAGGACCCTACAGGCAGCCTCCCATAGGCATTTTGATGTGCTCATTACACCAATCGGTTGGCGTAAGAATCTAACTCTGACATGTATTGCAAGTAAAATACACTAAATATCAACATTTCAGCCCAAATCCGCAGTGTCCGCTGCTAGCGCCACCTGTGACGAGACCGCACTGATATGAGCCTAATAGCCAGCTGCCTATAGGGCCCCTTTACGTGTCAACCTAATTAAATTAGCTAAGAAAGTGAGGTGCTATCATTCTGAGGTTATTAGGAGGTCAGGCCAACTCCCTCTTTGTCACCATTCCCTATCGTGCGTGTTCGGTTACGTTGTGGAGCGAGGGCTAAGTGTCAAAGATTACGTCATGGCCGGTATCACCTTGCAGGCAGAAAATTCTAGCAGCTCAATTCATTCACATGTGAATTACGCAATAAAACAAGGTGATACATACTCTCCAGCCGTTTCTCCAAAGCTGCCAGCCGCGTGCTTATCTCTGCTTTCATTTCATCCACTTTTGCTGCCCTGAAAATAGAAAATATTATCATATAAACGGTAGAAGTGACATAATAGTGTCATCCTTTTCAGCGTGAGGTACTAAAAGCATGAATCATTTAGGAGTGAGCACTGGTGAAAAAAATCTGGTATCACAACACTGTTTTGACGATATTAAAGGTATTGGATCAACGGACAACAAGGGAGTATTTCAAAGACGTAAGCCATAGCGTCCACGTCATTATGGATGACGTCGTGGCGTGTACTTCTTCTCTGTGACGTCAAATTCCATGACGTTCTAGGACCGCTAACTAGTGGTGGCCTCTAACGGCAGGAATGTCTCCAACGTGCACCTCCAAATCCATCAGTTAACTAACTAGTATACAGGGTGGGCCAGAAAACTCTGAATGGCTTGTTCCAGTAACCACAGATGGACCGAAACCACCGGTATCAAAGGCAAGGATTCTGGATCACCCTGCACTAATCTGATAATCCGATAATCCATATGCATTCCAAAATTACATGCGATTACATAACAACGTTATTCTACGAGCGAAATAAACACACGACAAGGCAGAATATAAGGAATAAAAAGTGCATTTATGTGCATTTTAAGGTTTTGTTTAGTTTAGGTTGTTGATGTGTACTACATTTATTTAGTTGTTAGTAACACACAATGTACAGTAAATGAAATGCATCGTTTACACACCTCAAACAGTACTAAAAGTATTAAATCAGACAGCTGAGCGCCACATATACAGCATTATTGGCTGTGTAGACAATATTTGGCGAATTAATGTACAGCAGGAGAAAACCGGCGTGGCCGAAGAAACCTGCGCTGTCAAAGAGAGTGTCCCTCTCTACCACATGAAGATTGGGTCCGATCGGGAAACGAACCTGAACTTCAGCGGTGATAGGCGTCGATTTTTTCACTACGCCACACTGACAGCCCAACATTGATTGCAACCAATATGAAATTAAGGCCCATAATTATTAGTCATTGCATTTGATTTATTTTTTAAACATAATCAAAAAGTGTGGCAGGAAATGACACCTCTACGAATTCATGCAGATGATCACCTAGCGCCCGGCTTGCTAAACCTAAAAGAAGGAAAAGAAACTTTTGATGTAGGCTCACACGTTTTCTGGGTCATCAAACTACCAATTTTATATTCGTTACAGGGAGTGGGAGCCAAGTCCGCAGTTAGTTTCTCTTAAGGCGGTGACAGACTGGCGCGTAAGTAACGCGTCGGGAGAGCGTTCAGCCAATCAGGCAGGCGGTAACACGGATAGAAACACCTACCGAAGAATCTGATTGGCGGAACGCCTGCAGGACGCGCCAATCTGTCACCGGCTTTAGTGTCCTCATTTGGTATGTGGAGTGCACGAGGCTTTAATTTAGGCCTAGAATAGACGAGGCTGGGTAATGTTATAGTACCAGTGTTTCTTACCTGTTAAACTGTTCAGCCACTTGGTTGACGACACTTTGGAACACCTCATTGTCTCCAACTGAAAAAAGATCAACATGCATGTAGGCTACCCGCTCATTTTGACGCGGGGTAAATGGCGCCCGAGTTGTCAAGAAAGAGAAGCGTGCTCGTCGGAAAAATGAATGCTCCCTTTGGGAATTCCCGGTTTATAATGACGTCATGGGATAGCCCCAGAGAACGACGCGCTGATTGGCTCGTTCTTGGATTATCACTTTTGTTCTGTTTTTTTGCGTTCCTGCGATTTTGACATGCCAAATGAAATAGTACTGAGGACTGAGGACTTCCTACCGTGTGTTGATGTGGCTAACACAGTATCGGAAATTACCAAGGAGGAAGTTGACGGAAATTTTTACTATGTTTCATAACAAAACAACGCTACACGAAATTTACAACCTGGTCACTTTTTCAGTTCTCATTCGCCGTGATAAATGTTGTAAATCAGCTTATATTTTCTACGACAGAAATAAAATAATCAATCTAGCATCACCGCGGGCCACCTAACGGTTCTAATTACCTCGCCCATCATTCTCATTAAGCATTATTACCACACCGACACCCGCTGGCGAACTCGGATATATCGTCAGCCGGAACTGCGNATGCTTTGTTCATCGGGCAATTTTGCTCTCAAAGTCACCCGTTTATTTCCATGAAGAGAAGTTTTGATTGTTGTGAGACCATTTTTATATGTTAAAGTATACGTCTGTACGTATGTGTGTGAAATATCAAGTCGATTTGATGACGATAACATTGTTTTTGCAGCCTCCCAAACAAGTTGTGTGTCAGATCAGGTTTGATCAGATTTGATGATCGACGAACCAAACTGTACCATTTTTAACCAATCAGTTCACAGTTCAGAGGGCGACATCAATCTCTAATGAGGCAGCCGAGTGGAGATTGTGATCGATCTAAAGAAAGAGAAGCGTGCTCGTCGGAAAAATGAATGCACCCTTTTGGGAATTCCCGATTTATAATGACGTCATGGGATAGCCCCAGAGAACGACGCGCTGATTGGCTCGTTCTTGGATTATCACTTTTGTTCTGTTTTTTTGCGTTCCTGCGATTTTGACATGCCGAATGAAATAGTACTGAGGACTGAGGACTTCCTACCGTGTGTTGATGTGGCTAACACAGTATCGGAAATTACCAAGGAGGAAGTTGACGGGAATTTTTACTCTGTTTCATAACAAAACAACGCTACACGAAATTACAACCTGGTCACTTTTTCAGTTCTCATTCGCCGTGATAAAATGTTGTAAATCAGCTTATATTTTCTACGACAGAAATAAAATAATCAATCTAGCATCACCGCGGGCCACCTAACGGTTCTAATTACCTCGCCCATCATTCTCATTAAGCATTATTACCACACCGACACCCGCTGGCGAACTCGGATATATCGTCAGCCGGAACTGCGTAGGGCGGAATCAGGATGTCAACCAAGAAATATGTCGCGAAGTTTCCATTAAATGATAATTTATGAGAAATATTTATGTCAGAAAGAATTGATTTCGCTGTCGTGTACACTACGATCGTTGGTTTTCTATCGCTCACTTACAGACGTCAAAATGAAAATTGGTATGGCCAAATATGGCCGGGGGCTAAATTTATGTGTCTCTGGCCAAATATGGGGCTAAATTTATGTGTCTCTGCATGGTAGAGAGCTGATATCCTGGCATACATGTCTGCTATGGGAACCCCCAGTACCCTGGAC
The DNA here is from genome assembly GCA_002633025.1 of Notospermus geniculatus. Taxonomy (NCBI): domain Eukaryota; kingdom Metazoa; phylum Nemertea; class Pilidiophora; order Heteronemertea; family Lineidae; genus Notospermus; species Notospermus geniculatus. The sequence continues at coordinate 36,880 of NMRB01000148.1, forward strand.
TTCGCCCCGACCATCGGCCTCAAAAGCAACTAGTAGTTAATGTGTTATGTATGAAAATGTGTAGTATGAAAAATAACGTTGTCTTAAATGTTACGTTTTATCGTTTGATTTCTAAACCTCCCTATTCACACACAAGGCAACTTACAGAATTGTCTGTCGTCTTTCACCACCACCTTGTATGGCGTTCTGAAAAGAAGAAAACGTAAGGTACTGTTACACATAGAAGTTTTCTTGCGCAAGTTGGCTCTCTATGGGCAAATCAACATAGAAAGCTATGGGCAGTCGTTTGTGTCATTGGTCTCAGAGTGTACAGTGAGGAAGCCAACAATTGCCCATGATGGAAAGCCAACCCACACGAGAAAACGCCCCAGTTGGACTAGGGTGTCCTAACCCTTACCCTAACTCCAACCATAACTCAACCTCTCAGCCCCCCCCCCCCGCCCCGCCACACAACTTAAATTTGTCACTGACAGACTGACAGAGTAAACAACACGTTTCCTCACGTAAACACCGAATATGAGTCAGACATGGCTGAACGTGACACGAGATGGTGCTGATGATTTTAAAGGTCATAATCTTTTTGTTGGAAGGTGAACCTTATGACAGCAACCAGTATATACGTGTGCAATAATAACAAGAAAATACAAGAATTAAAAGACTTCCTGTTCTCAATCCAAATCCTTAAGACGCCGGATTTCATTTCCGCAGTTTCCTCCGCAACGGCGAGATCAAATTCGACATACCACACATCAATCGATTTGTCTTTCTTGTCGGTATCTTTCTGCTATCTTCATTTTCCACGTAAACCTCGAAAAGACGGATCTCTCTTTCTCACTACTCATTTCATTTTACGCGATGTTCAGTGCATTTTACACTGATGCGATGCATTGCATTCAAAATGGCCGCCACAATGTCGGAAAAAACTGAAGATTCTAAAGAATATTCTGTGCAGCAGAGTTACAAGCATTTCTGAAATTTACAGAAAGGATTCAGGGTCAAAGGAATATTATGTCATTGCCCATGACCCTTTTTTTGGAAGATCCCTCCTAGGTGTAACATAAAACGCAGGTCATTGGTTCAGATGCAATGCCTTAACTAAAAAGTGGCTCCAGCCATCCTGTAATTTCACAGAAAGTGCTTAAAACTCTGCTGTTAAATTCTTCTGTTTTTTCTAACAGTGCATTTCAGTCGTAAACACGAAGTGCCTGTGAAAGAACTTCTTTATGTCGCGTTTTTGGGAAAATGTAAGCGATCATGCCTGTAGCGGCAAAAAAGACAAATCGATTGATGTATGGTGTCGTATCCAATTTTGAGCGAACCGTTGCCCCGTTGCGGAGAAATCTGCCAAAAACCCGGCGCCCAACGAACCAGGAATGGAGTGTAGGTCATTTGATCCGTGTCCTGGGCACTGCTAAAGGAACTCCCGATTGGCAAATGTAGAAAAGGTCAACCGTTACCTCCGGGAGATGACGCCGGGAAAAATGCAAGTATCAAATTGACGTCTGATCTGATTGTTGCATCGTAGCGAAACAGAGTTTTTCATCATAGCGTAACTTGAGTGATGTTCTAGTGGGTTTTGCTCTGTGAAAGCTTTGAGGGATATAAGCATGTTGAAGGGATTGGTAGTGATTCGCTGATGGCAGATAAAAGGCTGATAATGGTATCGTCAGACGAGATACATCGCCTTGTGTTCGCTTTGATTAGGCTCCGTGTCCGTATCACCTGCGATGCTGAGGGCAAGATTAGGTGCTCATCGTTGAGTTGATAATTCTTGTCTCATGCACTGGGTACAGAAGACACTAAAGTCCGTATCAACGAGGATGGATGAACTAGACTATTTAATACGAGGTAATCCAAGTTGATTCATGTTCATACATCAATAACACTGGACCTGAAATCTCATGATTCAGACATATCCGCCACAAATGGCAAATCTAACCAGATTCGATCGATAGCTAACGGGCAATAATTCTACACGCATATCAGTGACACGGACATAAAGAATTGGATTGAATTCAAAATGGCTTCGCCGGGCCACGGTGTGATTGAACCGTAAAACTAGAATAAACGAACAACGCTGAGACGTATTTGGCGCAGCAACATTTGACATTGCACAGCCTCAAAGCTTGCCCCTGATGGCGCAGTCGTAGTCGTGGTTGTGCCATGTTGCTTAAACCCAAAGGATTTAAATTTTGACGCAGCGTAAGCAAGATATTCCAAGTGGAAATTTTGAAAACGGCTGTTATCACCCACACCCAAAACGGCGCAGCGGTATTTAAGTCTCAGCCAATTCGGCTACGACCCAAATAACGCTGTGCCGATGCAGCTGTGCACTCTTCAGGCCCATTTCCCCTACCGCGGTTTCCGCCGCGGCTTGCGGTGGCGATGCGGTTTCCACAGGCATTGGGATAATGAACATGCCATTTATTGTTAAGCCATCTAAGGATTATCCAAAACCCATCGTTCGCCCAAACCCCGGCGGAATCCGCTGTAGTGGAAACAGGCCTTTCGTCTGTGAGCGCTTAGGTTTATGCTGATTGAACCGTAAGAACGCCAAACTTATGTCTGATCTCTTGGCTTTTGAGATAAACGAAGATTTATTTTAAAATGTTTACACTGATTTTAAGATCGCCTACGCAAACTTTTTTGCCATCACAAGCTAGTGTTACAAGCGACAGATCAATAGGAATGACGTCACAATCGCTGGTCTAGTGATATTTATTCCCTAATGATTCTTGATAAAGTCACGTATTTTCAAATGCAGGCTTATCATGTACTTACGATTGTGAATTTTTGGGCATGGTCGGTGCCAGCGTCACCAAGGCACCGTCTGTGTTCTTCAAAGTGATTGCAGCAAATCTGGAAAAGAGAAAAGCACATATCATATGAAAAGCTGGCCCGGGAACAATTACTCTGTGTCTATTTGTTTTTGCTTTAAACCTGGCTTTTCTTTAACCCTACATTTTGGACTGCAATTTCCTTTATTAACAGCTGTTCAGCGGTATTTTTGTTCAAAATAATGTCGAGGCCGGCATTTAGTGACACTCTCCTCCGCATCGTTCGTGGGAGGCGCGAAAAGATATTAGGCCCACTGCGTTAGTCACGTGACGTGTCTAACGCGAACTCTCACCTGCTACATCCTGCCGCATGCGCAATGAGGTCGCTGATGTCACGTGATCCGCAGTAGGTACTGAAATTTATCTGGAAAGAGAGAAATTATAGAAAATACAGAACATGTGTGTAGATATAGAACACAGACAGAATACAACTTTGATGTCAGTGTTTTGAGGCGGACACCATTGTCATGGTTA
>NMRB01000148.1:42148-105121 GCA_002633025.1 Notospermus geniculatus
GTGTGAAATATCAAGTCGATTTTATGACGATAACATTGTTTTTGCAGCCTCCCAAAAAGTTAGTGTGTCAGATCCGGCTGTGAATGGGATATTAAATGCTTTGTTGACCGGGCAGTTTTGCTCTCAAAGTCACCCGTTTATTTCCATGAAGAGAAGTTTTGATTGTTGTGAGACCATTTTTATATGTTAAAGTACATGTCTGTATATATGTGTGTGAAATATCAAGTCGATCTTATGACGATAACATTGTTTTTGCAGCCTCCCAAAAAGTTAGTTTGTCAGATCAGGTTGTGAGTGGGGACATCCCCAACTGAAAACCTTCCAAAAGACACATTATTCGGGCAGAGTCAATAGACCTTCCAAAAATGATGGTGGCCTATAAGTTCCCCCAAAGGACGTCGTGGCCATTCATTGTCCAAGCATGATATAACACTACCAAACGCATCCTCTCAGACAAGTACATTGTATTTATCTAAACTTTTTTGCCCATGCCCGCTTGACCAGCTTCATGCCAGCGGCAATTGAATGGTATTAACCTTCTGACGTCATATGGTAAGAACTATTAGACAGCCATCTTTGTTGGGAAGGTCCATAGGTAGTTTACAGGTGATGTCCCCAGTTGGATGGGATCATACACAATGTCCACATTTGGTAGGAATAGACTAGAACATAACAGTCAAGAATCATCATGAAGGTGCTTAGCTGCCGAGTTCGTCACCCTTTGATCTACCGCTGATAATTATCTAACATGATTATTGTCTTTCTTTCTCGCGTGACATCCTTAATGGCGGATAATTCGTTTACCCTCATATCCTTTGTTGATGCGTTTTCCAATCTGTAAAAGCTGTGCTGTCGGCCTTTTTTCAGACTTTGTGATCCGCGCTAATGGCCGTGTCTCAATTTTTCCCTTTTGATCAAATGACAAAATGTCACCATATCTTTATCTTCCTGTCTGCGGCAAATATCGCCAGTTTTTACAGACATCAAAATCGACTGCATTTATTGGTTAATGTCCCAGCATCTGAAAGTGTCCACAAACATATCACATACAACAGGTGTCCTGTAGGTCTTCATTCCTTAATTCATGTTTACCACGTTACCATGGTTACATTCCGTGTACTATTGTTCCGGTGCACAGCTTCATATCCTGTCACAGGCATGTCGTCATCAATTTATGGCGTCGTTGTCATGGATACGTAGACGGCCATTGTTGCAGCGGAAAGTTCGCTTCCTTCTCATTGCCCATTGGCAATTTGCCAATTTCTAAGTCCATATTAATACATGTACAGAGTTGGTGACATTTCTAGCCTAACATAAAAAGTATTCAGTCTATCTAACGTTGTGTAAGGAAATGGTTTTCCGTAATACCGTAATCCTTCCCGGGTTCACAAATATTGAACACTCCCTACAGATTACTTTGCGTTTACAATTAAATTTCGTTTCGTTTCTTTCCGTTCCTTAAATGGAAATGAGCCCGTCATTAAAGAATGAAGGCAGAGTGGACACTGCTTTGGACCGAATGAGGGTCCCATCATGTAGATCTTCGTGAAAAAGCTTGACGAACACAACCCTAACTCTAAGAACGCTTTGAGCGATTGCGCCCTCAAAGTTTGGGTGCGGACAGTCAATATTGCACCGATTTTGATGAAGGCCTTCGCAAATGTGGCCGCAAACTTGCCTCAGAGAGTATCGTAGTAGGCCTAGTACAAATCGCCATCTTGCAAACTCTGGCTAGACATGCGCAGTTCAGCATCGAATCATTCCATCTAGTATTAGTATGGTCACGTGACTGATGACGATTCGGGTTGGTTTGTCAGTTTGTCATGTGGTGGCGCTGTTTGGACCTTTGTCACTCACACCGCCACTGTTATTGGAGGGTTTCCCTCACCTTGACAACTCCGTGTTTAGAGCATAAAATCTTACTTTAAAACTCAAATAACTTACATATCTTCACTACAGTGTAGGTAGGCCTTAACTCAGGGTCTTCCTTGCTAGGCCTACTTAGAAAGAACAGTAAGTTCCTTTGCCGATCCATGATCACTTCGTCACCAGAACTCCTCATCCGGGGGTATACAATTTTCATCCGTCGCCAAATCACGGCGCCGCGGTGACGAATAAGACGCGACGAAAAACTACCAACACAATCTACATGAACGAAATTAAATATTTCGGGGCTGAACCGAAGGATATAGGTTCTTGCACTTTGACTTGGTATGAGGTTAAAAGTGCGAGTTGTTGTTCTATCGAAGATCAACCCGTCTGCGTAATTCCAACTTTTCGCTCGGGGATAGACTGACACTGTCATGCGGCCATCTTTCTGCTTATCATCTACACCAAGCAAGACGATATCATACCCGAAAACAAAGTAAATTGGAGAAAAGAGGCCTTCCTTTGTCCTAATCGTAACATTTTTCGAGAGCCTAAATTCTACATGTCCATCGACGTCATCGGAAAGCCAGGTATAGACGGTAAGTCTCTCGTGGTGAGTACCCCTCTCGTCACAAAGCGAAAATACAAAGTTGACTGAAATTGTCCAGGGGTTTCGGTACAGGCGCCGATTCCACTTCAAACACAACGCTTCTGCTGGGAACAACAGTCGGCCAACATATCTCCCAGTCGTGATATCATACACTTTCGCTTCTGTTGTTGCCAATTCAAAAAAATCACCTCTTCTGAAGTAGTCTTTCTTTATATTAAGTAGGAAAACATTATTTGCGCCATACATATAAAACAAATAACAGTTTGGCTTTTTCTGATAGTGAAAATAAAAAGAGGCGTTATAAACAACTCTATAATACCCTCTACTTTTTATATACGTGAGATGTCTAGTGTTCCTTACTGCCCTTTCTTCATATTTTACTATGATTGACGAATTTACAACGTGAAGATGAAATGCGAAAGACGGTAGTGATGTTCGAATCGGCGGCTTGATTGGATGTGTTCCGAGCGTGTGATAGGCCAATCGCTGACCAAGCTATACGAATGAAAATATAGAGACTTCAGCAACGCCCCCTGTCGTCGATTCTCATGACGTATGACGTCTCGAGCTAATGAATTCAAGTGACAGGCCTACGTCATAAGGGATCAACGGTAGGCACCAGAAATGGGGGGAAATGCTGTGGCATACTTAGACGATTCTCGAATTCGCAGATCTGCGCACTTCCGCCGAAATCGCAACCACAACCTCGATCTGAAACCAGCTGACGTGACGCAATCCATGATTTATCACTGTCGTGGGGTTCTCCGCGTCACGTCATTCAGTTTCAGGCCGAGGTTGTGGTTGAGATTTCGGCGGAAGTGCGCAGATCTTTCTCGTTTACGTCAATTTGAGAATTGTGTATAATACGCGGCTGTCACCCATCCACGTTGTGATCGCGCCCTACGTTGCTTAACTTCTAGCTTCCGACTCGCCAACCACTAGGCCATAAAGGAATTCCCCCATGGCCGGCGGGTTGAGTCGTAAAGTATGATTCACCCTAACTTCAACATGGGCAAAGTGCCAGGGCTGTGCAGCAGACACCAGTTGACTGAGCACAACCTTGGATTTGCTATAGGCTCATGGAAAGTAAACCAAGTCACTCTAACATCATTAGGTAACTGCGACATGGATTGCTTGGCACTTTGCCCATGTTGAAGTTAGAGTGAATCATACTTTACCATATAATAGCTGTAAGGGGTTCAATGCATGGCACTTCACATCAGAATAATCTGCTCTTGAACGAGTCTAACCATCGACTCAATGTTTTTAGGAACCGAAATCGCTTGTCACCGGGCAGGATAAGAAAATTGTAGTGGCTCTAGTTTACCCAGTCCTAGGCTGCATCTCATTTAATGTCCAAAGTGTACTGTACCTTTTTTTGGTACATCCTAGCATCAGGACAATCATAAGCCTCAGCCTTTTCCATACATGTTCCCTTCTTTTCACCCTTCTGGCAAACCAGTGACGTACGATTGACGAACACACTGATGGTGACGCAGGCATCGCGACAGAGAATCGCACACGCCATTAGCGAAGCAACACATTCGTGAACGACTCCAGGTTTCAGAATGGCCCGGTTCAAGATTACCCGCTCAAAATACGCTATTGCCATCGTCATCCGCTAAACTTGCCAGGTTGAAATTCTTAAAGGACCACGGTATGCTGACTGCCGACGTAGAGGGAGCCACCTAGCGGCAGCAACACAAACTACACTGTTAGAAATAACAGAAGATTTTACAGAAAATCTGTGCAGCAGAGTCCCCAGCACTGGATCTGTAAAATTACAGAGTGATCTGTAAAACTACAGACTTAAATAAATGTTAACAGAGACTTGACTGGAGGCTGACCAAATTATATTTTCATGCTGATCTCAGAAGGCATCATAATGGGATGTCCAATGGAGTCCAACCAATACAGGAAAACATGAATCATACCATAAAAAAAATATGTAAATTTACAGAAAGTGCTGGGGACTCTGCTGCAGGCACTTTCGTAAAATTACTGCAAAATCACTACTGTAAAATTAATAATTTCTAACAGTGACAAAAATCCATTACAAAATGGATGCAGTAAATCGGGCCCATTCGCCGACAACGTAGTTAGTCCCTTGGGTTGGGGAGTGGCGCGGTGGCGCCGGCTGTCGAGAAAAAGTGGCAATACCGTGCTCCTTTAAACACCGCATCCGCTTCAGTCAGTGCTTCAACGTGGTCCCTTTTACACTTTAAGGTAGGCGCACATTAACGGCAAATCTCAATGCGGTAGGTTTTTTTTAAGTCGACTGACCCAACGCTATCGACTCGTTATTTAGGTGGGTCAGTCGACTTTACAAACCCCCCTACCGCATTGCGATTTACCGTCGAAGTGCGCCTAGCCTCAGCAAATGCAGAACTCATCCGATGCAGTGGGAAAAATGGAGGTTGTGCCCGTGCGGCTAAGCTATCGTCTGCTCGCTCTCTGGTCGTGCGATGGTGAAGCATCAACAAAACCATAGGAATTGTGGCTTTTAGCACAGTCACAACTTATCAGGTATCCGTGTGGAAATACGTATTGTCCACACGGATACTTGATACGTATGCTGGGCAAAAAACAACGTTTCTACATTAGATAAAGAGAGTCTATCATCCAGTTTTGCTCTAGGGTCGTTCGTGAAAATGGTAACTCGCAAACATGCTGTTTACACCTTGGTTTTCAATCTTTAGACTCATCACAATAGTCAAAGATGTGGACAGGTATGTCTGGCTGAATTCTCTCTTACCAGGACCGGACAATATTTTGAAGTCCATTTTCGTCCTTTCTTGAAAAACGAACAGAGAAATGAAAGGTTTCGAAACGACTTCAGATGGAGCAATCAGCCGTGCTTCTCGCCAAAAGACGGCAGCAAAGTTCTTGCGACCGATACAATAGAAAATTCTCCTGATTGGTGCTCAATCAAGCATGAATGGGTCCGTAGGCATTGAATTGAACCGTAGTGACATCTATTGGTAAACTGATTGACAGTTCCTAGATTCTGCATCCATCAGTGTAAAGTCAACACGACGAGGTCCAACTTGTTGTTGTTGCTAGAAATGATGGATTAAACAGCGGACAAACATGCTTATATTACCTGAACATGTATTATGCCGTGGCAAATACATGTAATGATATTGGCTACGATATATGGATTCAAATAAAATCCCCGATACAATATTGATTCTAAATCATCCTATTCAAATCAATAGGCCCATTGTCTCTGACTTTTCACCGCAGCGCAATTGATTGTGATATGTTGTTTTTCTGTGCCACATACATTGGGTAATTTCGGAGGAAATGAACAGAGGGTCACTTGCCTTGCCTGACCTTGAGGTACCCTTATATTGAAATCAGAACGGGGGTCTTTTGTATTTAATGCCAATCGCCGACTTGAGCGTGGGAAAAAAACAACATAAATACTGTGGACCAACCGGCAGCTGGGGATGTCCCCGATTGAAACCTGACATTCCAGTCAAATGACATCATTCAGAGTCAGTATAGTAGTTAGCTGGTAAATGTCCCCACTTGGATGTGATCAGACATGATGTCCTCGTTTTGTCGATTTGTGACGGCCATGTGAGGTCTATAACTGCCAACTGGGACACATAGGCTAGTAATATACGCGTATTAGTCCGTCACCTTATGTAATTTCCTGACACCTTGGGTGGTCAACATTATCTCCTGAAAATTTCAAAGAATGTGTATGATTTTGCATATAAAACTCATTTTGTAGACATAAGGTGACGGACTATATACGCAAGTAAACGAGGACATCAGGGTGTCCCCATTTGTGTAGTGGAGAAAGGAGTGTCCCCTTCGACACAGATACACGTATGCCACATTGACAACGGTGTCTGACTGACAGATAGTGACGTAAAATACCATGTATGTTCGTAATCAGTCCGGGGGCGCTGCGCCACGTGCGAGTTGGCTCTCAATGGCCAGTTCACCATTGTTGGTTTCCTGCGGCTTACGCTGTGACCAATGACACAAACGATGCCCATAGTTTTCTATGGTTGAGGTTCCCATAGAGAGCCAACTTGTACGGAAAACTCCCACGTCAAACCCCACCTGTTGATATTTTGTAACATATGTCATAAAACTAATGTCACATTCACACCGCTGGCTCCAGCGGGCCAATTTAGTCCCTTTGTAAGGCAAAAACACGGCCCTTTGAATCGTCAGTATTTTTCACACGACCTGAGTGTTAATCACGTTGCTAGGCAAGAGTTGGGAAGGGTCAGCAATTCGATGTGTACTGTACACCAGTTGTGTGGGCGCGGCCTAATCCACCTGCCATGGAGTGTTTCCTTCATGGCCTAGTGCTTGGTGTGTTTGCCTCTGAGCTGGAAGTTGAGGCCCGTTTCCATTTCAGCGGCATTCCGCCGTGGTCTGCAGTGAGCGGTGCGGTTTCACAGGGTTTTGGATAATCCTTCGATGGTTTCACAATTCACGGCATGTTGATTATCCCAATGCCTGTGAAAACCGCTCCCCTCGCCGCAATCCGCTGTAGTGGAACGTTGAGCGCGGTCAGTGTGGATGGGTGACACCTGTGCGTACGAGAGACAATGTGCATATTGGGTTCACAAATACTGAACGCTCCCTACAGATTACGTTGCGTTTAAATTCGTTTTGTTACTTTCCGTTCCTGGAATTAAAATAACCACTCGTGTGATATTTGCGAGGCGGTCTAGGAAAACCCGTCGGATGTCGCTGAATGATCAAGAAGGGCTGTTAGATTACCTCTGCATTCATATGCTACTGTTACCTGTTACGAAGTACATTACATACATTTCAGCTAGTGAAATGTACGGGTTCACCAAGGCCATTAATCTGTTAATACTTTCCTCTTTTGCGACATCCGAGGGGTTTTCCTAGACTGCCTCACATTTGTGAAGAAACGAAGGCTCTCGAGTAGGAGTAGGCTCTTTTCTAGAGTTTCAGATTGTAAAGTTCCACTTGAAAAAGACACCGGTTGGGGTCGAAAATTCGTGAATTCTGGAGATTGACTTCTTGCTTATTATCTTTCGAGTAGAAGAGCGTGTTTTTTTTTTGTTTTTTTTTCTGTGCCATTTTCATTTTCCACTCCAAATCTTCTCAAACCATGACATGATCACGCCAAGCGGATAACCTCTGCTGACAGAAACATTAGGGGGGTTTCGAAATCAAACGATAAACGAAACCTTTACGACAACGTTATTTTTCTTACTACACATCAACCAGATTTTATATTGCGTTTCGGTACAAAAATAACGTTGTCGTTAACGTTTACGTTTATCGTTTGATTTCGAAACCTCCCTATTATCTTAGATCTAACAACATCACATGGCCATGCCACAACACATCATAATCTTTACCTTCTCAAGCTGGCCATTGATATCTAGATACACCGTCTTGGTGGCCTCAAACGACGACCCGTTCCCCATTTTTATCACGATAACAGTTCGAACTGTTTCTATCCAAATGTACTTTTGGTCTGAAATGATCTTTACGACGAACTATCCACACGAAGTCGCTTTTCTCACCAGAAAACAGGAACAAGGTGATGCATTTTGCCGAATTGACGAGATCTCTCTAGATCAAAGATATAGTCGATTATTATTCAACGTTTAGTGAGTCCGTCGCGACATGGAATCACAACAGGTCATGATGGAGCACAACTGTGAATATGTCAATATAATCCTGGGGCTGAATTCCGAAACCGCGTAATGGCTGTTCTCCTAACCGCGTTCACGTAAGAGGCTCACAGCAACATACACAGTATCTGCTAACGTTGAAGTCCAACTGCATAGTGAACACCTTCTGGTTCTGTTTTCTGCGTTACTCTTATTACCATGGCAACGTATGACATCAAACCACTTCTCCACGTGTGAGTGACCGAGCAATACAGAGAGCGGTAACAAACGGTTACCATGACAACGGAAACAAATCCGACCAATCAGAAGGCGACGGCTGCGTGGAGGTTTTTGGAAGATGAATTCGTTAACGTGCTATTCTGAGGTAGTATACGGAATACTTCTGACGATATGCTCCCATCTCTACCTTGAGCCCGGAAGTTGGCAGGGTATCCACTTCAAATTCTATTTCTGAACGTCAAACAGTCTCGCGCACACCAAAATAGGCCGCCATGCATTCTTCTATTCGAATTCGATGCTGCGTTGTGCTCAACTAAATTTCAAATTCAAATTCGAAACTATGATGCCGTCATTCCCATTTGTAGACTGACCAATCAGAGGTCAACCTCGCGCCAATCGATGGTCAAGTCAACAGACTTTTGAAATAGAATTTGAAAAGGGACACCCTGCCAACTTCCGGAGCTCAATGTAGAGATGGGAGTATACTTGCCACCCCCTTGCCACCGTTACGGAAGAGGGTTTATGGCACGCCCAGGCAAGACTCGTTTGACACCAGTTGACTGAGCACAACCTTGGATTTGCTATAGGCTCATGGAAAGTAAACCAAGTTACTCTAACATCATTAGGTAACTGCGGCATGGATTGCTTGGCACTTTGCCCATGTTGAAGTTAGAGTGAATCATACTTTACCATATAATAGCTGTAAGGGGTTCAATGCATGGCACTTCACATCAGAATAATCTGCTCTTGAACGAGTCTAACCATCGACTCAATGTTTTTAGGAACCGAAATCGCTTGTCCCCCGGGCAGGATAAGAAAATTGTAGTGGCTCTAGTTTACCCAGTCCTAGGCTGCATGTCACGTAATGTCCAAAGTGTACTGTACCTTTTTTTGGTACATCCTAGCACCAGGACAATCATAAGCCTCAGCCTTTTCCATGCAGGTGCCCTTCTTTTGACCCTTCTGGCAAACCAGTGACGTGCGATTGACGAACACACTGATGGTGACGCAGGCATCGCGACAGAGAATCGCACACGCCATTAGCGAAGCAACACATTCGTGAACGATTCCAGGTTTCAGAATGGCCCAATTCAAGATTACTCGCTCAAAATACGCTATTGCCATCGTCATCCGCTAAACTTGCCAAGTTGAAATTCTTAAAGGACCACGGTATATGCTGACTGCCGACGTAGAGGGAGCCACCTAGCGGCAGCAACACAAACTACACTGTTAGAAATAACAGAAGATTTTACAGAAAATCTGTGCAGCAGAGTCCCCAGCACTGGATCTGTAAAATTACAGAGTGATCTGTAAAACTACAGACTTAAATAAATGTTAACAGAGACTTGACTGGAGGCTGACCAAATTATATTTTCATACTGATCTCAGAAGGCATCATAATGGGATGTCCAATGGAGTCCAATCAATACAGGAAAACATGAATCATACCATTAAAAAAATATGTAAATTTACAGAAAGTGCTGGGGACTCTGCTGCAGGCACTTTCTGTAAAATTACTGCAAAATCACTACTGTAAAATTAATAATTTCTAACAGTGACAAAAATCCATTACAAAATGGATGCAGTAAATCGGGCCCATTCGCCGACAACGTAGTTAGTCCCTTGGGTTGGGGAGTGGCGCGGTGGCGCCGGCTGTCGAGAAAAAGTGGCAATACCGTGTTCCTTTAAGCACAGCATCCGCTTCAGTCAGTGATTCAACGTGGTCCCTTTTACACTTTAAGGTAGGCGCACATTAACGGCAAATCTCAATGCGGTAGGGTTTCTTTACGTCGACTGACCCAACGCTATCGACTCGTTATTTAGGTGGGTCAGTCGACTTTACAAACACCCCTACCGCATTGCGATTTGCCGTCGAAGTGCGCCTAGCCTCAGCAAATGCAGAACTCATCCGATGCAGTGGGCAAAATGGAGGTTGTGCCCGTGCGGCTAAGCTATCGTCTGCTCGCTCCCTGGTCGTGCGATGGTGAAGCATCAATTACAAAACCATAGGAATTGTGGCTTTTAGCACAGTCAGACTTATCAGGTATCCGTGTGGAAATACGTATTGTCCACACGGATACTTGATACGTATGCTGGGCAAAAAACAACGTTTCTACATTTAAAAGTAGATAAAGAGAGTCTATCATTCAGTTTTGCTCTAGGGTCGTTCGTGAAAATGGTAACTGGCAAACATGCTGTTTACACCTTGATTTTCAACCTTTAGACTCATCACAATAGTCAAAGATGAGGACAGGTATGTCTGGCTGAATTCTCTCTTACCAGGACCGGACAGTATTTTGAAGTCCATTTTCGTCCTTTCTTGAAAAACGAACAGAGAAATGTAAGGTTTCGAAACGACTTCAGATGGAGCAGTCAGCCGTGCTTCTCGCCAAAAGACGGCAGCAAAGTTCTAGCGACCGATACAATAGAAAATTCTCCTGATTGGTGCTCAATCAACCGTGATTGGGTCCGCTAGGCATTCATTGAATAGGAGCAGTCAGCCGCGCCAATCGCCAAAAGACGGCAGCAAAGTTCTAGTTGACCAATACAATAGAAACTTCTCCTAACTGGTGCTCAATCAAGCATGAATGGGTCCGTAGGCATTGAATTGAACCGTAGTGACATCTATTGGTCAACTGATTGACAGTTCCTAGATTCTGTATCCACCAGTGTAAAGTCAACACGACGAGGTCCAACTTGTTGTTGTTGTTGCTAGAAATGATGGATCAAACAGCGGACAAACATGTTTATATTACCTGAACATGTATTATGCCGTGGCAAATACATGTAATGATATTGGCTACGATATATGGATTCAAATAAAATCCCTGATACAATATTGATTCTAAATCATCCTATTCAAATCAATAGGCCCCATTGTCTCTGACTTTTCACCGCAGCGCAATTGATTGTGATATGTTGCTTTTCTGTGCCACATACATCGGGTAATTTTGGATGAAATGAACAGAGGGTCACTGGCCTTGCCTGACCTTGAGGTAGCCTTATATTGAAATAAGAACGGGGGTCTTTTGTATTTAATGCCAATCGCCGACTTGAGCGTGGGAAAAAACAACATAAATACTGTGGACCAACCGGCAGCTGGGGATGTCCCCGATTGAAACCTGACATTCCAGTCAAATGACATCATTCAGAGTCAGTATAGTAGTTAGCTGGTAAATGTCCCCACTTGGATGTGATCAGACATGATGTCCTCGTTTTGTCGATTTGTGACGGCCATGTGAAGTCTATAACTGCCAACTGGGGACACATAGTAATATACGTGTATACGCAAGTAAACGAGGACATCAGGGTGTCCCCATTTGTGTAGTGGAGAAAGGAGTGTCCCCTTCGACATAGATACACGTATGCGACATTGACAACGGTGTATGACTGCAAATAGTGACGTAAAATACCAGTTCGTAATCAGCCCGGGGCGCTGCGCCACGTGCGAGTTGGCTCACAATGGCCAGTTCACCATTGTTGGTTTCCTGCGGCTTACGCTGCGACCAATGACACAAACGATGCCCATAGTTTTCTATGGTTGAGGTTCCCATAGAGAGCCAACTTGTACGGAAAACTCCCACGTCAAACCCCACCTGTTGATATTTTGTAACATATGTCATAAAACTAATGTCACATTCACACCGCCGGCTCCAGCGGGCCAATCCAGCGGGCCCTTTGAATCGTCAGTATTTTTCACACGACCTGAGTGTTAATCACGTTGCTAGGCGAGAGTTGGGAAGGGTCAGCAATTCGATGTGTACTGTACACCAGTTGTGTGGGCGCGGCCTAATCCACCTGCCATGGAGTGTTTCCTTCATGGCCTAGTGCTTGGTGTGTTTGCCTCTGAGCTGGAAGTTGAGGCCCATTTCCACTTCAGCGGCATCCGCCGTGGTCTGCAGTGAGCGGTGCGGTTTTCACAGGGTTTTGGATAATCCTTCGATGGCTTCACAATTCACGGCATGTTGATTATCCCAATGCCTGTCAAAACCGCTCCCCTCGCCGCAATCCGCTGTAGTGGAACGTTGAGCGCGGTCAGTGTGGATGGGTGACACCTGTGCGTACGAGAGACAATGCGTATATTGGGTTCACAAATACTAAACGCTCCCTACAGATTACGTTGCGTTCAAATTCGTTTTGTTACTTCCCGTTCCTGGAATTAAAAGAACCACTCGTGTGATATTTGCGAGGCGGTCTAGGAAAACCTGTTGGATGTCGCTGAATGATCAACAAAGGCTGTCAGATTGCCTCTGTATTCATATGCTACTGTTACCTGTTACGAAGTACATACATACATTTCAGCTTGTGAAATGTGCGGGTTCACCAAGGCCATTAATACTTTCCTCTTTTGCGACATCCGAGGGGTTTTCCTAGACTGCCTCACATTTGTGAAGAAACGAAGGCTCTCGAGTAGGAGTAGGCTCTTTTCTAGAGTTTCAGATTGTAAAGTTCCACTTGAAAAAGACACCGGTTGGGGTCGAAAATTCGTGAATTCTGGAGATTGACTTCTTGCTTATTATCTCTCGAGTAGAAGAGTGGGTTTTTTTTTGTTTTTTTTTCTGTGCCATTTTCATTTTCCACTCCAACTCTTCTCAAACCATGACACGATCACGCCAAGCGGATAACCTCTGCTGACAGAAACATTAGGGGGGGTTTCGAAATCAAACGATAAACGAAAACTTTACGACAACGTTATTTTTCTTACTACACATCAATCAGATTTTATATTGCGTTTTCGGTACAGTCGTTAACGTTTACGTTTATCGTTTGATTTCGAAACCTCCCTATTATCTTAGATCTAACAACATCACATGGCCATGCCACAACACATCATAATCTTTACCTTCTCAAGCTGGCCATTGATATCTAGATACACCGTCTTCGTCGCCTCAAACGACGACCCGTTCCCCATTTTTATCACGATAACAGTTCTAACTAATTTATCCAAATGTACGTATGGTCTGAAATGATCTGTACGACGAACTATCCACACGAAGTCGCTTTTCTCACCAGAAAACAGGAACAAGGTGATGCATTTTGTCGATTTGACGAGATCTCTCAATATCAAAGATATAGTCGATTATTATTCAACGTTTAGTGAGTCCGTCGCGAAATGGAATCACAACAGGTCATGATGGGGCACAACTGCGAATATGTCAATATAATCCCGGGGTGAATTCCGAAACCGCGTAATGTCTGTTCTCCTAACCGCGTTCACGTAAGAGGCTCACAGCAACGTACACGTTATCTGCTAACGTTGAAGCCCAACTGCATAGTGAACACCTTCTGGTTCTGTTTTCTGCGTTACTCTTATTACCATGGCAACGTATGACATCAAACCACTTCTCCACGTGTGAGTGACCGAGCAATACAGAGAGCGCTAACAAACGGTTACCATGACAACGGAAACAAATCTGACCAATCAGAAGGCGACGGCTGCGTGGAGGTTTTTGGAAGGTGAATTCGTAAACGTGCTAATCTGAGGTAGTATTATACGAAATACTTAGGAAAAGGGTTTATGGCACGCCCAGGCAAGACTCGCTCTGTATCAGAAGCCGTCCAAGATCCAAAAGGAGCAGTCAGCCGCGCTTATCACCAAAAGATGGCAGCAAAGTTCTATCGCACCAATACAATAGAATATTCTTTTGATTGGTGCTCACTCAACCATGAATGGGTCCGCTTGGCATTGAATTGGACCGTAACGACACCTATTGGTTAGCTGTCTAACAGCTCCTGTTGATGTCCTTTATGTTCTAAATGTACTATTCAGTCACAATATGTGGAAACATTCCATTTAGATTCAATGACACCTTGACCTAAAATAGGCCTACAAAATGACACTAATTGGGTCGTCATGATGAGTCGGGCTTGCGATTAGTTCCACCGAGTACCGATAGAAGGCACTCCCTGCACAGCATATCCTTTATCGCGTGACCTCTTGCGAGACCGCGAACAATACCAACCAAATCAATGATCCGTATTTCAACAATGTTTCCTTCATGGAGGTCATGTTCTCTTTACTTATGAGTGTTTGTGGATAGGCCGAGATCAAGGCCTGTGTGGAAATAACTCGAGAAGTGACAGACAGGATGTCTTCAAGAACTTTGACAACCTTTCATTCTTGCGGCTTTTTTCTACTACTTGGTGAGATTGTCTTTCGTTCCCGCCAAGGGGGCGTGTCTAGGACAGATCCGCTGTTTCAGTTCATATCATACATGTCATAGGCCTACTTTCGTGCTTTTTCGCCATCTAGGCCTATCTGCACACTTCGGCTCTGGCACAATTCCTGTCGCATGTTGGCTGCACTGTAGTGTAACCTGATTAGATGAATAACCTCATACTAAGTAGTTATTTGTATACACCTACAATGTTGCGATGCACATCCCATGTTTTGGCTGTGTCGGTGCTATATACATCAATATTTTACTCAATGTTTGCTAATATACATGTATAATGTTTTACCGCGGTACCGTAACAATTCGTGTTATGGGCATTTGGTAAAAACATTTAACCAATCAATGCACCACTCTCCGGCTCTGTCTTCAAATGGCCCAGTTTTTATTTAGCGAAACAGTGCTACTCTGAACCAGGAAGTAGGGGAACAACTGCAACTGTTACACCTGTCCTCTTGGCGTTTTTTCCAGAGTGTGTGTTCTTCATCCACGTGGTGTCCGGGATTCCATGTTTCAAAAAGGTCCATTCCGACGCAATTCTGACTTCACATGGATATCCGTCCGCATTCCCTGTCAAAGTCTGCAATTATGACGTCACTGTTGTACCACGTGATACCCCTGCGGAATACATCGCCGCCATTTTTGACACATTGGACATTAACGACGGTGTTAAGCCCCCTTTGAAGGAGACCAATAAGATTGAGGTAGGGCCTCAGCACAGGGCCAATTTTCAAAATATCCAAAAAAGCTTGAATTGCGCTTGAAACCTTTCACATATGTATTCATTGGAAAGCTCTCAGTGAGCACTTTCCAATGAATACCCATGTGGCTAGGTTTCTGTATGATCTAAGGACATAAGTAGGCCTAATCAAAGGAAAACCTCTCGGTGAGTACATTGTACTTTCCAATGCATAGCACAGGGTTTTTGTGATTACTAAAGGATTTTAGCTTTAAATTGCCACTTGCGGTGTAAAGGTATTCAAATAGGGGTCAAAGTTCATTTAAACGAACCAATGAGTGTGGTGTTTTGTTCCACAGATCCATGATGCCTTTGATGTAACTCTGGGAACGTACACGGACAAACCCCCGGAGGGTATAATAGCGAAAATCAACAAAGACAGATCAAAACCTTCTTTAAAGGCAGGTAGAATGAGGAAATTCTTTTTCAGAAGATGGCAGCACTGCACTATAGCGGTCCTGAACAATACTAGAGATTCTTCACGTGACGTCACATTTCCATGCGACATGATGCCGTCAAAATGTCAAGTATCCCTTTGCCCGTCGTCGAATAAATACATGTATGTAGGCTTTTCAGATAGTTTTTTGCATCATGATACATATTCGTGTTTTTATCTGAAGTATTTTATGCACATTTCAGATCACATTCACCGGTGTTCACAACAAGGCAAAATTAAAGGGTTTTAAGATGCATTTCCAATTGCTTACGTACAATGAGCTCGGTATGTAGTGACAGGGATTCTTGGGATCTCACTCTTAAAGGAACACGGTATTGCCACTTTTTCTCGAAGCTGGCGCCACCGCGCCACTCTCCAACCCAGGGACTTACTACGTTGTCGGCGAATTGACCCGATTTACTCCGTACATTTTGTAATGCATTTTCGTCTTACTGCCGCTAGGTGGCTCTCTCTACGTTGGCAGTCAAATAACGAATTTGAGATCCAATACCATGCCCCCTTTAACACACTGTCAGGGATGATAGCAAATTTGAGACGGAAAATTTTGACAGATATACATGCAGTAACGATTCGTCGTGTGTTTTGTGTTCGTTTGTATAAAAACAGGTGATATAATCCAATAGTAGGCATAATCTGGCGATCATCATTGGTTTACAGTTCAAAATCGGTCAATCCGCGGAGATCGGGGATCAGCCGCAAGTCCTGGTTACCCGTTCAACTACCCCAACAACTTCCACGAAATCTATACTGTCTCTACTACGAATAATAACGGTGTCGTTCGGTTCAGATTCGAGGTAAGTGCCGCATGCGCACGAACTGCCCTGTGCACAGTGTCATTACCCGCCTTAAAGGCGCGGCAAGCTCTCCACTTCAGGGATTTTCGTGCAAGTTGACTCTTTTATGGGCATCTGAGAAGAAAACTATATGGGCCAGACTTTTGTGTCACAGGTCAAGGCGTAGGCCTACAGGGAAACAGTGATGAATTGCCCATTGAGAGCAGACGTGCGCGAGAAAACTCTCCTCACGTGGAGGAGCGCCTCAAAGCATCGCCTACCTACAAAGGGGCGATCCACGATTTCGGAAAAGAGGGGGCACTGTGCTAGAAACATCGAAGAAATCTGCGGTGAATTTCAATGATTTGCTCCAAATTTCATAATTTCACGGTCAATTTCACAGATTTGTTGGCCGAAGGGTACGGCCCCCTTGGATCCGCGCCTGCGACATGCAAGATCGTTGCCACAGTTTTCCACTCATGCATTGGCACAAAAAGAGCGTAAACTGGAAACTTACAACAATAGAATTAACACCAATAATTAATCAACCATTGGCAATTAGCCGATATTCGATACCCTGCAAATTGGTAAATCATGGAATTGACACCATTATAGGTGTGACGTCATAATGGCTAATTGAAGATCTTCCATATCCTTGACCCGACGACCGATCGCATCCTGAGAATATCAGGCGTTCTTACTGCTCGCTCCCTTCGTCACCGTAGTTTGTGTGCGGCGACGAAGGTAGCGAGCACTAGAACGCCTGATAATCTCAGGATGACCGATCGGGAGCATTTCCTTTTTTGCAGGATGTGAGTTTGGGGGAGGGAAGCGCGCTGATGTTTTATGACGGGACTGAGATAGCCTCTACGAGATTGGTGTACAGTTTTCCTGGGGATCGAGAGCCAAAGACGAACTGTGAGTAACCTATCTACCAAAACTATACTGGGTTCTGCACCGTCGTTTTCCAAAACCATCTGGCGTCACCCGTGAAGAACTTAGGTGATGCCCCACGTGAGAGTTTCTCCTGCGAGTTGGCTCTCAATGGACAATTCACCATTCTTAGTTTCCTTTTTAAGCCGGTGACAGACTGGTGCGTACGCGGCGCGTTCTGCAGTCGTTCCGCCAATCAGATTCTTCGGNGATGCCCCACGTGAGAGTTTCTCGTGCGAGTTGGCTCTCAATCAATTCACCATTCTAATGCCCGGTTGTTCAGCCTTGGCTTTAAGCCAGAGTTGGGTCGATCCCGACATAAGCGTGGCTTAAGCCAGACTTATATTTCACAGTGCGTTGCGCAGGTTGGGCTTCAAACACAAGCCAAGCTTAAGCCTTTCTTATAATAAACCTGGCTGTGGGGTGGTTATAAGCGCGACTTACAATGGTAGGCCTATTCACTCTATGCCCTGACTTTGTAGATGGCAGAAGCATTGGTTCAGCTCACGTAAGCCACACCTGAGCAACCGGGCACATCATCGAGCAAATTGTACAGGAAAGCATTGGGAAGGAGGGTAATAAGCCAGGCTTCGGTGATCCCAAGTTTAATTCAGGCTGTGCAATAAACTCGGAATTGATTAAGCTGTTCTTATGACCAGACATAAGCGCGACTTACGTGAACTCGAGTTTGAGGAATAAGCCAGGCTCACGTGAGCCACACCTGAACAACCGGGCATTAGTTTCCTTTTTAAGCCGGTGACAGACTGGCGCGTACGCGGCGCATTCTGCAGTCGTTCCACCAATCAGGTTCTTCGGTAGATGTTTCGGTCCGTGTTACCGCCTCCCTGATTGGTTGAACGCTTTCCCGACGTGTTGCTTACGCGCCAGTGTGTCACCCCTTTATGCTGAGACCAATGACACAGACGACTGTCCATAGTTTTCTATGGTTGAGTTACCCATAGAGAGTAACTCCCGCCAGAAAACCCTGCTCACGTGGTGTACCGTTTGAAGTTCCATTCCTGGTCTTTTTACAGGGAATTACTTCATGTCGACCAACACCATAACTGTGTACTTCAAGTCGGGACCAAAAGAGACCGACCGAGGTTTCAACATGACGTTTGTAGAATGTAAGTATCCGAAGGTCTTGTAGGAAACTGGTACCAAAAACCTATTTGAGATTTTAGTACATGTCAGTCTAAACCAAAGCTTCGCATTCTGTGGCTCAACGCCGACGGGTACAATATTAACTTGGAATATGGTATGATGATGTGTCTGCTTTTTTTGCAGATTGTGAATATAATAACTTGGAATCTCCGTGCGATGAAGTCCCTCAACTCCGTGAGTACAACTATGGTTCACGTTCGATTGGGTCGGCAGTTGGCCTGGCTGCGTGGCGCACAAGCCAATGGAGAACTGCTTTGATGTGCAAGCAGAATTACTGGCAATATTGTATACTGTCTTCAGGGCCATTATTTTTTTAACCCGTCTACCGACGCAGTTCAACCGTAACCCCTGTTGCGGGCCCATGAAATGCTGTGTCTCGTTAGATTGTACAGCCAGCATAGCAAGGCAGTATTGTCGGCGACTCCCTGTAGGCCTACAGCAAAGCGGGAGTAAACAGACTGCCAAATCAGGCAGAGCGCCTGTCGAAGAACTGTGACACTCATGATATTTCAGCATGTCTCTATTTGCCATCTTGTTTTTATTGTTACAGATTTCGTCAAGAATCTTATAATCATAGGGGCTGGGATCGGGGCCCTTGTGTTCATTGTTGCAACCATTTCACTCATTTGTTTTTGTACGAGAAAATGTAAGGACAGAAGGCGACTAAATATGGGTTTACAGTAAGTATAGAGTACCTCAGGTAGCGGATATCAGATTGGGAATTTCTTTATTTTGACCTCTGTAATCAGGTTCAACGGCTAGAACAATAGGCCTGGATGTATACCCAGGGTTTCAGCTTGAATTGATTTTTACTATGGTATCTTTACAGGCGATTTGACTGAGCTCATCATCATGGAAGATAGTGTCTCACCTGGACGTTCACACGCTCTGCAAGAGCATAAACGTCATTAAACATGTTGACTTCACAGCACAGTCGGAATCTGCTTGATTTGTCCCGACAGGCGGCGCTGCGAGCGGTCAAAGACGTTAAAACAGAGCAAAGCAGTGCAATAACGTCACGTCACGACGTCCTTGACGCAATGCAACAACGTTGTGTCACGGCGTTCTTGACGCAATGCAACAACGTTGCGTCACGGCGTTCTTGACGCAATGCAACAACGTTGCGTCACGGCATTCTTGACGCAGTGCAACAAGGACGAGACGTCAGAAAGAGCTACACATGTACAACTGCCGACAGCGCCTCCAGTTGGGGGAATTTGTCGGGTTTTTCGATGAAGACGATGCAGGTGGCTAGCTACTGTACCTATGCACCATAATCAGACGAATGACGTCAATTCCATAAAGAACATTGTACAGTTTATTTATATTTCACAATGTACATATACATACATCTCTATGAAGTTTTATATGTTATTTTTCCGGGAGTATCTCCAAAAGTCGTTATACATGTACTGATCACAGGAGAGTNTGACTTCACAGCACAGTCGGAATCTGCTTGATTTGTCCCGACAGGCGGCGCTGCGAGCGGTCAAAGACGTTAAAACAGAGCAAAGCAGTGCAATAACGTCACGTCACGACGTCCTTGACGCAATGCAACAACGTTGTGTCACGGCGTTCTTGACGCAATGCAACAACGTTGCGTCACGGCGTTCTTGACGCAATGCAACAACGTTGCGTCACGGCATTCTTGACGCAGTGCAACAAGGACGAGACGTCAGAAAGAGCTACACATGTACAACTGCCGACAGCGCCTCCAGTTGGGGGAATTTGTCGGGTTTTTCGATGAAGACGATGCAGGTGGCGAGCTACCTATGCACCATAATTAGAAGAATGACGTCAATTCCATAAAGAACATTGTACAATTTATTTATATTTCACAATGTACATATACATACATCTCTATGAAGTTTTATATGTTATTTTTGCGGGAGCATCTCCAAAATTCGTTATAATTATACTGATCACAGGAGAGTTACCCGGATATCACACCACCGGAATTAAATAAGTACACACATTTATAATCACAGAACATGTATTGAGACTCCTTTATTTTCATTTTTTATTGTTCATTGAGCACTTTCATTGAGCACCCTTGTACCCCCCTCCCATTACATATACTACTACCCTGCCCCCCCCTCCCCCCATAAACACACGCAGACCCTGTCTCTCCTCAACACACACATGCACCCATCATGTATCGTGTGCCAAATGGGGCACATCAGTCTACTAGTATACTACCCAAATGGGGACAAGCATGAACTCTGTCTTTAAGTACATGAATATGGCTTGTGTCCCCAGTTGGTCCCCAAAACTGACATACAGCACTAGTAGCCGTTGCATATCAACAAACTGTGGACATTACCTTGAAACTCTGTACATGATGCCCAGATGGTATCATAATCGTTGTTCCCCGTCTATTCCAGTAAAACAATAAAACCACGAGCAAATTGCGGCAAACTTCTCCATACTTCATTCAACTTCATAGGAAAATTTCGGAGATCAAATGTGTTGGTATCAGACTTGATGGTGTTCTCATTTCTTACTATCTATTCAGTTCAGTTGTATTTTCTGCCGGTTTAGGGTCTTCCTCTCTGTTGTCCTGCTCGCCATGATCTTCCAAAGGGGACGCATCCTCTTCCCTTTTCCCCTTTTTCCTTTTCTCTCTCCAAATTTTGAATCGCTTGCAGCCATCTTTTGCTTCGCTTATAAACAGCCGCATCATCAGCTGAAAATGTTCGAAGAATACCAATTAGGCCAAGGTTCTTACCCACAATGCATTTTGATTGATGATTGGTGACCTCGACCCTTTCATTGCCAGTAGCCATGAGGATCCTTCGAACTCCCGCCGCTAGTCGGCGCTGTACCGGCTGTTCCTCTTTTTGTTGTGGTGAAAGGTCTAAGACCTAAACTTACCAATGCAGCTAAGATGTCAGATATAATAAGCATGGCGAAGACGTGATTCCATCCAGATGTCGCAATGATACCAGTTATCAACGGTCCAAATGCAGCACCTGAAAAAAAGGTTTGTCATTGCGATTAAAATAGAGGTTCTTCTCGTGACGTCACATTTCCATGACGACACGATGCCGCCATGTTGGCCGTCAAAATGTCAAGCGACATCACGGCATGAACAGAGCGTCAACACACAGAGCGCGACGTCAAAAGGTCATGACGTTATAGTTTTGACGCCATTGACGGCCAAGATGGCCGATTCTTTGCAGTCATGTGACCGTTGTGACGTCAAGAATCCAGGCCTTAGTCTAGAATGTTGTTATCCAAAATGTCCTACCTAGCGATCCTGTTCCATCGATAATTGCGGCGACTGTCGACATGGCTCTAGCGTTGCCGTGAAGGCAGGGATGGTTCCCGAGCTCTGCTGACACTGTGGTGGTTATCAGGGCATATGGACCATTCACTAACATCCCCGTTATTATCAAAAAGGCTGCAACGTCGAAAAAATCTTCATGACTTTACTTGGAAATATCGCTGTAGTCGGAAACTGAAGAATTCTCAACTTAGAACTCGAAACTGTGCCCGATTTCATTGTCTTTACCGAAGAATGACGGAAAGACCCGAAATGTTACGAATGAAACTGAAGTTTACAGTTACTTCTGTAATGCATGGCTACCATCCCATACCGTGACTTAAAATATTGTACCAGATATTGAAGACACGTGTCGTACGAATGAAATTGTTTGTAGAAAAGTTTAAGCTAATATAAGGCTGTGCTTACAGAGTACGGAGGTTTAGAAATCAAACGATAAACGTAAACTTTATGACAACGTTATTTTTCAAACCATGCACACATTAACCAGGTTTTATATGCCTTTTCGGTGCAAATAATAACGTTGCCGTTAACGTTTACGTTTATCGTTTGACTTCTAAACCTCCCAATAATAAGAAGTCGGTAAACTTTGTAAAAAGCGAAGTTAGTAAACTTTGTAGAAAACAAAAAAGCATAGAATTCACGCGTACATTGTAAGCAATATGCATAGTCGACATATAGTCGACATACAGTCGGCATAGTCGACATATAGTCGGCACATATAGTCGACACGTAGTCGACATATAGTCGACATACAGTCGGCATAGTCGACATATAGTCGACATAGTCGGCACATATAGTCGACTATAGGTCGACCTATAATCGACATATAGTCGACATACAGTCGACATACAGTCGGCATAGTCGACATATAGTCGACATAGTCGGCACATATAGTCGACATATAGTCGATATATAGTCAACATATAGTCGACATTTATGTGAGGCGAGAAATGACACTAAATGATGACAGGCATGATTGGCGTTTTATCAAGCGCAAAAATTTGATTAGCAGAATTTCAAATCTGAACTGATTAATTTTGAAATTACTTGAGTACTGAGTGCTGAGAGATGAACTAGTTTCGGTCCCATTATCTAGAATAGGCAGAAAAAGACTTTTTCACATTACAGTATGTTCATTCATTGATGAGGAATTTGATTTTCTTATATTTTGTAGTTACATGTATCAGGCAAACATAGTCATGACAGTTTAGTAGATTACTGAACATTGTTGTGTCATCCAGCAGTAGCCTATACCTCTAGTATTCATGGTATGGAGGCAGGTTTACATAATTTCATGTATATTTTTGGATATTTTCACACTTACTTGCATAAACGCCTCGACTAGCCGACCCGTCAATCTCGTACACATGAAACTAGAAAGAAACCAACTTATAAACCTGAATCGAGGTTGGCAAAATAATGATAATTTACAGTAAGATATGAAAAGTACAAAACTAAAGTACATGTATAAAGATAATAATTATGTCCTTACCATCGGCCAAGCTGCTGATACTAAGAACACTGAACAAAGAATCGCCTTGATACCTAGAATATCTGATAGAAGACCGATGAGGATACCCCCTGCCATCCCCCCAACGTCAAATAGGGCCGTCAGAGAAGCGGCTTCCTGGGGGTCGATTTTTACTAAAAGAGAAGACTGAACATTAATAAGTGTGAATTTGAACAAGCTGTGTTTTTCCACTCTGTTATACAAATGCATTGGCGTAGGCCCACTCTGTACAAAACTGTTTGAAAACCATTAAGATTTAGTACAACAACTTTTCAAAGTTGTAAGGTCACTGTGTCTGGCATTGCTGGGGTCCAGCTTCTCCTGTTGGTGATGGTCGGCATTGCCGACCATCACCAACCGCGCAGCAGGCTGTTGATATCTTCGAATCGAAGTTCTGACAATGAGGCGTTTGATATTATGATAATGTTGGCGGAGCTAGATCCCAGTGGCAAAGCCAGGTCTCCGTCACCTTACAACCGCGATTTTGGTGTAATTAACCTACCAACTGGAACCAGTAGATTAAAACCAAGAACTTACCCGTTCCGCCTGACGATATATATTTTGGCAACCAGAATAAGAAGGTATAAGCGACAAGTTTTATGAAGAAGAGTCCTATAGAGAACTCCACAACTCCCTGAAACAGAGACAACATGAATTTCAAACTCTGTCAATGACCAGGGAGAGAGCAGACGTAATGACGTTGCTCCACGTGAGAGCTTTCTCGCGCGAGTTGGCTCTCTATGGGCAACTCAACCATTGAAAGCTATGGGCAGTGTTTGTGTCATTGTCTCTGCGTACGTCGTAAGAGATATCCGCCACGGATAACTGACGATTACGTACGACTACGATAAGATCAGTGCATAACGCATGCATGGGATTACTGCCGCAAGTAGTCGTCAGTAACCCGTGGCGGATACCTAAGGAGATGAACAATGGAGAACTGCCCATTGAGAGCCGACTCACAAGAGAAAACTGTCACGTGGAGTAGCACCGTACCATTTTTGGGATAGACCATCGCGCGAACCTCCGTCAGAAAATCCGTAAATTGCAAAAAGCTTCTCATTCAAACAGATGTAATGAACGATACTGCTACATGTACCTCCGATAAGACCGTACGTGTGATTTTAGGCCTACTTACCGGTATTTTTAAAGCCCCTATTATAGTTATTGCCTTCTGCTCTTCTTTTTTTATTAGCGACGACGATTCTCCCTGGAAAAAATAGCGAATTTAATGTAATAACAGCAGGAGGAAACCGGAGTGCCCGGACAAAACTTGCGCCGTCTGATTCGACTTTCTATCACAAGAGCGGATCCGACCGAGGATCGTTTACGGCTGGCCGAGGGGGGGGGGCGCTAAGTTCTCAAAGACCCCCATTATCATGGTAGGCCTGTGGAAAATCTTTCACAAACATACCGGCTGTGGTTCCTTTTGTTTTTCGGCCGTCCCTTCTTTTGTCCCTTCCTGTTTATCATCATCCTTCACTTGAGCTTTCGTGTTGAAACCTAACTCCTCAGGGTCTAAGAATCAGAAGATTGGGTGTGAGATATCGTGCCGAAGAAAAAAACGAGCTGGGACATGCACGACAGAAGGCTTAAAGGGCCACGGTATTCGTTCCCTACCCTGCGCTTAACACGGAGACCTCTATTGACAATGTTGTTAAACTACCACTTATCAACCTCGCCCCGGCCATGTAGAGTACCGTAACTCTTGTTCCTAGGGTATCCACGTATGCATTGCATTTTGTAATCATACATTCTCCAACACTGGGGCGAAAGGGAAAACTATGGTATTGGAGAATGATGCAATCATCGCCGGTGGCGCCGGCTGTCGACAAAAAGTGGCAATATTGTTCTGTAGATTTTACACGATGTATTTTAGCAGCCAAACTGATGTTCACCATGGATGACATAACCTAGGCCCATTCCCTCACGTCACAACAAGAAAACAGAATATGCAAACACATTAGGGAGGTTTCGAAATCAAACGATAAACGTAAACTTTACGACAACGTTATTTTTCATACCACACATCACCCAGATTTTATATTGCATTTTCGGTACAAAAATAACGTTGTCGTTAACGTTTACGTTTATCGTTTGATTTCGAAACCTCCCTATTGACTTACACGGCACAATCCAAAAGAACACAGTGGTGCCCATGCAGAGAATCATTAAGCCTGGTACCATGAAAGACTTGCCCCAGTCTGTCTTGACCCAGATACCAGGCACCAGTGCACCTAGAATATTCCCTATGTTGATGTGTGTGTTCCATATACCAAGAATTAGACCCTTTCTGAAAAGACAGAACCGTAACCGCTGCAAAAAGGGACAGCATGACAGCTGCAAATAAAGGACAGTACGACAGCTGCAAATTAAAGGACAGTACGACAGCTGCAAATTAAAGAACAGTTGCAAAAAAACAAAGAACAGTATGACTGAGAGTGTTCCTCGTGAGAAAATGATTTGTCCCTGACGGCAACATTCAGCAGTCGTGGTGCCTGCGAATTCATCAAAACATTGTAGAGGAAACCGCATAACCTTTCATCCCGAGAGGCGGCGCTGCGAGCGGTTGTACTGAAGACGTTAACAAGCAACGCAATAACATCGCGTCATGACGTCCTTGACGCAGTGCAACAGGAGGAAACGTCGTGATGAAGGTCCAACCGCTCACAGCGCCTCCAAGCGGCGGTAGATCCGCAGGTTCCTCATCGTAATGAAGGCTTTGTAATGAAGGCTTTGAAAATAAATGTGCTCTGGCCTGTCTGGCCCCACATGCAGCTTGCAATTTCTCCGTCACCTTTGAACAACAATCATATGAACGCATGACGTGATTCCCACATAGTGAAACCTGTGCATGAGTGATGTGCGTCATGTCACACCTCGCCCAACATTCAAAGCTGTAGATCTTACACGGTATGCCAAAAAAGAGCACTGTGACCCCGAGGCACAGGATCATGGACCCGGGGACAATGAACGATAACCCCCAGTCCTCATTCACAAATATCCCTGGAATTAAAGCCCCCAGTATATTCCCTAATGACGTGTGCATATTCCAAGTTCCCATGATTAGCCCCTTCCTGAAACGAAAGCAAATTTGTTCGGCTATATTTATTGGAAGAGATAAAGAAAAGAAACTGCTGGCATCCGAAAGACTTTCTTCAAATCCTTTCGCTCACGATGTAACACGAGCTTGGAAAACTAGGCCCAAGTCTCCAGTCAGTCGCGAGGGTCTTGGCTACCAAGGGCCTGTTTGTATGAGGGGCCTGAATACGACTGCCACTTGGAGACGCTGTGAGCGGTGGTGCCTCTTTTTCAACGTCTCTTCTGTGCTACATTGCGTCGTCTGTGTTACATTGCGTCATGGACGTCATGGCGCGACGTTATTGCGTTGCTTTGCTCAGCTTTTGACGTCATTGGTACAACCGCTCGCAGCGCCGCCCTGCTGGCATAAAAACTCAAAACGATTTCCTCATTAATGGCTGTGACAGTGCTTCAAAGAAACGATTTTCTGTCTTTGTAGCCTTATCACTTTGCAATCCACACTTCCAACCTGGGACGTCTCATGCACCCAGACGGTGTCTCCCCTCACTTACTTGGTATCACCGAACCAGTTTGCGACACACGTGACCACACACGGCCAGCCCGATGATTGGGCGAAACCCCCGAGTATCTGAAAGACAAACAATCTGATAATCTCATGCTAATCTGTTTTTAATCTACTTTGTACTTCGACGTTCACTCTGCTCTCCAGTGCAAGAAGGTAGTGGCCTATATCCAAAAATTTGTGATCAGTGAGGTATGGTTGCTCGAAGAAGCAGCTACACTCTACACTGCAGTGTATTTGGTAGTCCACCACAGTGCTATTCCTTCAATCACGCATGCTCCCACTTTTCACAAGTGGTGATGCTGCCTTTTACCGTTTGAGGGCAGCACTGTTGTGGTGATATAGGCTGTTAATCAGCTTTACTCCTACTGTCACTGGTGGAGGTAGTAGTCGGCGGATGGCGGGCCGTCCGTTTTGACTGGATGGCTGACCGCCTTCCTCCCTGACTGCAGACTGGGTATATTTCAAAAATGTCTAAATCATGACTTACCTGTATTGTGAGATAGTAGGCGAAGTTATGTATCCGCCAGGTGTGGCCTAGGCCAAACAGTATCACAAACAGGCCACTAAGGACCATCCCTGCGGTTAGGAAGTATCGGATATGAGTGCGTTCTGCAATTTGTCCGCTGAAAAAAACAATCAGTGAAACCAATAAGAGCTTGTTTCGGCCTGGTCAACGTTGCGACGGGACGGCCCGGCATCGTGGTTTCCATGGAGATTTTGCGCGTGCGCAATGACATATCTGGTAGGCAAACCAAAGCATGTGATTGGTCGGGAGATATGAAATTGCCTACTAGATGTATCTGCGCATGCGCAGTGTAAAGAAATCGAAGATGGCGGGGCCCGTCGAAACGACGGGTGCTTCATAGTACAGTCTTGACGCGGAAAAAGTTTTAATTTGTCATGTATCGAAATGATGCGAAAGAATTTTCGTACCTGATGAAGAGACCAAGTGCGTAACACAGAAGAAAGGCGTAGTCGAGGGTCCCATAGAGTTCTTCATAATTCTCTCCATCTGAAAGACAATAGAGAGGTTGAGAAACGATATAGGTGAACGTCAACGACTTCAATTTGATGTCATTCTCAGAAGATGGTTACATATTTGTGGGGTTGCCCTTCCCTTTGGTAGTTACCGCCATGACTTGTCATTAACTTACCAAATGGAACCCAGCTGCATTTTTTCATAAGAATCTCATCATTTCCAGTGACGTTAGGGTTAATATGGGTTAAATTTAGTAAATAGGCGAATTCTCTTTCCGTGCAATTTCTATGTAATACACTCTGAAATTGAGTAAATGAGAATTAGTAAATTGAATGGGTAGGGTAACGCCTGTCAGTGATTACATAGGGGTAAACGATATACTGAAACGCCGGTTCACATAGAGTTTTCGCAAAGCCCCCGAAACGCCAATCCCATTGTTCGATGCCAAGAAGCACCGAACAAGGGGTAGACGTTCGCGCCGGCGTTTCGGGGGCTTTGCGAAAACTCTATTGTCTTCACGGTTGCAAACCCTTTGTGAAGCCTTTGTTAACCGGCGTGCCCGTATACTGTGCAGCTCTTTGTAATCCAGCCTTATGATCCAGCATAAATAAGAATTCAACCTCGCGTTATTTTTTTCGATGGACTTACTTGTACAATGTTTTAATCTCTTTAGAACTTGTAAAGAATGTTTTAACTTCTTTAGAATTTATAGAGAATACTTTATTTTCTTTAGAATTCATAAAGAATGTTTCAATCTCTTTAGACTTTATCAAGAATGCTATACATGTATTTATCAAGAATGCAAGAATCCGAATTTATTACATGTAATACATGTTTTTGACGTACCTTAACTATACTTATAGGTAACCTCGACATGTGATAAGTTATATAGATCACAAATGTGTATAACAAGATGAAGACACGAAATCTGAAAAATATTGATACGTCATAGGCAATGAATCATTAATTTTTGGAACATTTTGAGTCCATTTGGCCGATAGTCTCCTGGCAGTAAATTCGTCTTAAATATTTTTGAATCGACAGCTGAGGGTCAAATACGGCATTAAGCTCTACAGACAACATTGGACGAGTTTAACCTACAGCAGGAGGAAACCGGAGTGCCTGGATTCATGTTTGATTGAGCACAAATCAAGAGAATTTTGATCCGCTAGAACGTTGCTGCCGTCTTTTGGCGAGCCGGGAGAACCGTAAATTTCTGTTTTCCAGAATCTGTCTACAAGAACTTGGCCAACGATTATCACTGCATGCTGTGACGTTTTTTTTTCAAACTTTCCCAACCGGTTGTCATGGACATGTGAAATAATACTCGTTAACACCATCAGTGAAAACCAAACACACAGGATCTGTCAGCAGCATATGGATCTGTTGACCCATGATCGATGAACACCATTGTTAAGTGGTTTCTCCGCTCCGGGCACATGTAGGTAGGCCTATATATTGCATAGGCCCACCTGCCCGTATACATGTTCGCTGTCGTATTATTATTGTATACGTACAAAATTATTTGATCAGGTGTATACTTTGCTGTACAACTTGAAGTGCTCCTCTATCTGTTTATGTTGCGTCCATCCCTGCTGCACAGGGTGTGCCAAAAATATATTTATCATTTTGAAAATCATCTTTGGAGACTGAGCAAAGATCCAGCGGTCATGACCGACGACGACGACGACGACAACGACGACGACGACGATCACGATGATGATAATGGTGATGGAGACTAGTCTTTTGGGACACCACGTAGAACGTTCAGGGATCAAAATTTCAGCTGTCGTCGTGTTTACAAACATTTGAAAATCGAGATTAGGTTCGTTTTTGAGGGAAGTCTGCTGATTACGGAGGAGGGGGGATCCACAGCACAACACCATCTAAGTATTTGGGAGAGGGTAGGAACCTATACTTGGGGGGGGGGGCTGTTTTTGACAAATGGTCAACAGCTAACAGCTGAATGAAGGTTTTGTCCCTGACCTTGCTGAGTCGGCGGAGAGAGAGGACGCTATATACTCATTTTAAAGGTCAAGAGTAATTGCAAAACAAAAATGCCGGGGACTCTGGCTAGATTATTGCATTCAAGCCAAGCCAAAGTGGTTAATTTTTATGTCAACATGTAGAAAATGTTTGCAAAATGCTGCCAGTGCGCACGAAGCCTAATAGGGAGGTTTAGAAATCAAACGATAAACGTAAACTTTACGACAACGTTATTTTTCGTACTACACATTTACTAGATTTTATATTGCATTTTCGGTATAAAAATAACGTTTTCGTTAACGTTTACGTTTATCGTTTGATTTCTAAACCTCCCTAACTGTTTGACTACTTACGGTGCCTTTTTCTTGCAATCACAGCAATTCTTTACCAACCTTATTTACCCAGGGGTGGGGCACAAGGGTTGGTCCTGGGGTCGTGGTTCATCGCTTAGATACCGCTCTGAAATGAAATATTTTGACACATTGTAGACCTAGATATCTCTGGTTTGCATGTACCGTACTCCTGATCCTGTTGGACTGGCCATTACGTGTATGAAGGGACTACTTGGGTTGTTGTTTAGGCCTTGATACATTAACTGACAGAAATAGAAAAAAAAGTGTGTTAACTTGACTTCCTGGCGTGACTTGATGTGACAACAACAGTCCACAAAAGTTGAAAACATGACCCATTCATTTCTGGAATATAGCCAGAAAATATTTTCTGAAACACAATTGTTCGACTTTTGTCAATCAGGAAACGTCCCCCCTGGGATCAAAGTCCGGTGTAATATTTTTCACTGCCCACCGATTGCCAATGCCCCCAAGTTTGACGGAATAAGCCGCGACCCGACAACGGGGAGACACTGATAAACATGTCTTTCTGTATTTGAGTGTCCGCCAAACAATAAAAGCGGGCATTGGCATAGGGGAGGCATTCTCGGTCATTACACAGGTGTAACGTTACACCGGGAAAAAAGGGAAAAATAATTAAAGGGAAAATAATTGCAGTTTATCTTACCTCTAGTACTGTTTTGGGTTCATCTTAGGATGCAGTGATGATATCACAGAAAAAATCAGCTAATGGCCAGTTATGATCACCTAATGATGTAAATCATTGCTTTTTTACTCCAAGTCCAATAGAATCCAATAATTTTGACTTCCCTTCGCTTTAATAATATTCCCCAAACCGTTGGTTCACACAGCCACTCCTATAATACGGATTCCACACATCACTCTACACGATCATAAGCTTCGTATAGGCCTCGTCCACTTCACCTGAAACTCATGTAAGCATCGATCTGCTTCATTCGCTTCGAACCTCACGCCGGTTTACCAATTATCAAGCCCAGAGAACACTCTCAAACCGCAAGCCCAGCTGTGCCGATGAAATCAATTGAATGACAGGCCAATAAATTCTATATTGTACATTTCAATAGGACCTGTTGCTGTGAATACATATTACAGGCCTACTTTATATACTATGCAAATATGCTTAAGGATGTGCAGGGATAGGAAGAAGTATAGACAGCAACATTTTGTAATCTTGTATGGCCATCTCTAGATAACGCAGACATTGACGTAGATTTCACAAGAACGGAGATCCGATCCACGAGCGAAAAAAACCTCTGAGACTGCCGACGCATGACCCATAACAGTGCAAACGAGCCAACTTTCCGTACAAAAATTTCAATCGCATCGAGAAAAACCCAGATCTAAACATTGCCGTCCTCTATCCCACATTAGTTCGCAATTTGAACCAGCCATGCGCCCCATATACAACTTTACATCATAATTTTCATTTTTTTATCAACCCCGTGCAAACCGTGTGTCTCCATCTTTAGGCCTTTTATCACGTTAGGGCGTAACAATCGACCTATACCCTTTCATGTTGATCATGTATGTATCATTCTATTGGTACTGATAAAGCGTTACACCTGATCATAACAACACTCTGGTAATTCATTAAAAAAGACATTACTAATCTTCATGAATGCTACACCTGTCACCAGTCTTATATTGCTTATCGAGTTGGTGTTAATGACGATATAGGCCTACACAGGCAAAAGTGTCCCTATATAGGTTTTGTACAGGATGTCGGCACATAGTCGACACATAGCCGGCACATAGTCGGCACATATAGTCCCTAGATTTTAGAGTTTGACTACCAAAAAGGTGACCAGATCCAACATTGATTTTTGGTTAGGCAGGTACCTGAAGGGTCAAAAAAATTATTGATGGACTTTTCGGAAG
This sequence comes from Notospermus geniculatus, assembly GCA_002633025.1. Lineage (NCBI taxonomy): Eukaryota > Metazoa > Nemertea > Pilidiophora > Heteronemertea > Lineidae > Notospermus > Notospermus geniculatus. Next base: position 74,351 of record NMRB01000148.1, read on the forward strand.
TGTAGCTTGGAAAATGGCCACCGTTTTCGGGCTAAGATATGATGATTCATTTAATGACCATGGAGCACTACCAATACAAGCCACAGACAAGGGGTTTGGATTATTGTCTTCGCTATGAAATACATGCGGTTTAGGCTTCCTCTTGCATGTTCCATCCATCCATGTTGAATTATTCTGCGAACATTTCTCTCTGTGATGAATGAAAAAACGTCAAATTTCACTATGTCCAAATTGACTGTCGCTGGTCCAGTCAATATATGAAAAATACACCCTCAAGCCCTCCAAAAATTGCTACAAATGGTTTGTCACTTGATTCTGTTGCATTAGGTGTACTTTCTGACATACTAAAAGCCTCATACCGAAATCTGGTCACAAATTGTCCAGCCATTCTATCAATTGCGATTTACCCACTACTCACATGAACTATGCTGTTGAACAAATTAAGTAACGAAAAATTTCTAAAACAGAGAAGGCAGGTGTAGAGAAAGACTGACGTGGTGTTTAGAAATGTTTAGGTTTATTGCAAATGTTCACGATCTATGATGAAAAACAAAAAATAACAGCGGGAGTCGGTCCACAAACAGGAACATCCGGTTGGAAAAAGCTCATCACAGCCAAGTTCGTCGAGGGTTTGTGTGAGCGTAGTCGGAGGGCGGAGCGATGTCACGACCCTTGGTAGTCAAGATGCATGATCCTGTATCCGATATCAAAACTGAAATCAAATTTAATGATTAAATGAAATGGTCCATGGACCATGTGCTCACCTGGGTGAACGTACCAGAAAAACAAATGACAAATGTTAAATTGAAATGTTCCAGGGTTATGTATCCTCGTTAGATGCACCTGATAAAAATTTGGAGAAAATCCAGTTCAGGAGTTACATGTACTGGACTTTGAGCTTTGGTTACGGCCACCTGGTGGCCAAGCGGAGAATTGAATCGGACCAAAAAGTGGTGTCGTAGGTCATCTGACATAGGGGTGTATATTCCATGTATCGTGTGCCAAATGGGGCACATCAGTCTATACTATCCAAAAATGGGGACAAGCATGAAACTCTGTCTTTAAGTACATGAATATGGCTTGTGTCCCCAGTTGGTCCCCAAAACTGACATACAGCACTAGTAGCCGTTGCATATCAACAAACTGTGGACATTACCTTGAAACTCTGTACATGATGCCCAGATGGTATCATAATCGTTGTTCCCCGTCTATTCCAGTAAAACAACAAAACCACGAGCAAATTGCGGCAAACTTCTCCATACTTCATTCAACTTCATAGGAAAATTTCGGAGATCAAATGTGTTGGTATCAGACTTGATGATGTTCTCATTTCTTACTATCTATTCAGTTCAGTAGTGTTTTCTGCCGGTTTAGGGTCTTCCTGTCTGTTGTCCTGCTCGCCATGATCTTCCAAAGGGGACGCATCCTCTTCCCTTTTCCCCTTTTTCCTTTTTTCTCTCCAAATTTTGAATCGCTTGCAGCCATCTTTTGCTTCGCTAATAAACAGCCGCATCATCAGCTGAAAATGTTCGAAGAAGACCAATTAGGCCAAGGTTCTTACCCACAATGCATTTTGACTGACGATTGGTGACCTTGACCCTTTCATTGCCAGTGGCCATGAGGATCCTTCGAACTCCCGCCGCTAATCGGCGCTGTACCGGCTGTTCCTCTTTTTGTTGTGGTGAAAGGGCTAAGACCGAAACTTACCAATGCAGCTAAGATGTCAGATATAATAAGCATGGCGAAGACGTGATTCCATCCAGATGTCGCAATGATACCAGTTATCAACGGTCCAAATGCAGCACCTGTAAAAAAGTTTGTCATTGCGATTAAAATAGAGGTTCTTCACGTGACGTCACATTTCCATGACGACACGATGACATATTGGCCGTCAAAATGTCAAGCCACGTCACGGCATGAACACCGCGTCAACACACAGAGCGCGACGTCAAAATGTCACAACGTTATAGTTTTGACGTCATCGCCGGTCATTTGACAGCCAACATGGCCGTTTCTTTGCAGTCACGTGACCGTTTAAAGCCTGGCGCACACTAGAGAATTCAGCTTAGACAAATTTCAGTCCTGACCGATTCCATAAGCAGAATTCCCTAGTGTGCGGGCAATTTCAGGCTAGAATTTCGTCATTTCTGACCAAAACGCGAATATCAAACCTGTTTGATAATTTTGGTCAGGCCTGACCGATTCCATACAGTGTGCGGGGGACGTCAGCACTTTGCTTACGGCTTGGGTCGATGAGCGCATGCGCAGCGATCGTCACATGACTGCTAAAATGGAGGCGCCCAGTCATGCCAGTGGCGTGAGCGAACTGGTAACAGAAGCGTTACTAGATGAACTTGTTGAGTTATGGCCGGATTATCCGTGTTTATCAACCACTTCTTGCACCAAGTTTTTCGTGAACGCCATTTAGAACGGCGTCTACGACGTCGGTTGAGCAATAAAACCAACAACATTTCCTCCTCGTCTTCCGATGAAGACGAGGAACTGGTGTTATCTAACATGCCTGTGTCGAAGAGTGAACAGGACTTGCCAGGCGCNTGAGAAGTTCAACATGCTGTTATAGCCTGACTAATCTTTCATCAGGTAAGGTAACATACTTCAACTCATTCTTTTATGTGTGGCAGCAGTCTCAATGCCTAATTGGTAATTTAGGTCATTCAAATAGTTATATTTGGACAGTCTCTGTTAGCATGCATTGATTGATAATGATTAACCTTGCCACCATGAATTTGTGTTGTGGTCTCACTAACCAGTGGGGGCATCCAGGCAACCCAGTAGCTTTACCCTGTTACCTGGAGCTATGTTGATATTCATATCATCATCTTCTACTGCATGTAGGGCTTGCAGTATTATTGGAAACACTGCTATTTTACTTATGTGCCTTAAAGTCATGAAATTAGTTCGGGGACAGTTTTCAGGCTAGAGCATGTGCCTACAATTTAACTGAATTACACCTAAAAATCGATATTGTCAGCTGAGCGCATCGCCCATGGGCGACTTGTTGGTCAGAAATGACCAAATTCTAGCCTGAAATCGCCCGCACACTAGGGAATTCTGCTTATGGAATCGGTCAGGACTGAAATTTGTCTAAGCTGAATTCTCTAGTGTGCGCCAGGCTTTATGACGTCAGTGAAGAACCTCTACTGATTACTAGGGTTGAATTCATAAACTAGGACTTAATCCAGAATGTTCTTATCCAAAATGTCCTACCTAGCGATCCTGTTCCATCAATAATTGCGGCGACTGTCGACATGGCTCTAGCGTTTCCGTGAAGGCAGGGATGGTTCCCGAGCTCTGCTGACACTGTGGTGGTTATCAGGGCATATGGACCATTCACCAACATCCCCGTTATTATCAAAAAGGCTGCAACGTAGAAAAAATTTTCGTGACTTTACTTGGAAATATCGCTGTAGTCGGAAACTGAAGAATTCTCAACTTAGAACTCGAAACTGTGCCCGATTTCATTGTCTTTACCGAAGAATGACGGAAAGACCCGAAATGTTACGAATGAAACTGAAGTTTACAGTTACTTCTGTAATGCATGGCTACCATCCCATACCGTGACTTAAAATATTGTACCAGATATTGAAGACACGTGTCGTACGAATGAAATTGTTTGTAGAAAAGTTTAAGCTAATATAAGGCTGTGCTTACAGAGTACGGAGGTTTAGAAATCAAACGATAAACGTAAACTTTATGACAACGTTATTTTTCAAACCATGCACACATTAACCAGGTTTTATATGCCTTTTCGGTGCAAATAATAACGTTGCCGTTAACGTTTACGTTTATCGTTTGACTTCTAAACCTCCCAATAATAAGAAGTCGGTAAACTTTGTAAAAAGCGAAGTTAGTAAACTTTGTAGAAAACAAAAAAGCATAGAATTCACGCGTACATTGTAAGCAATATGCATAGTCGACATATAGTCGACATACAGTCGACATATAGTCGACATTTATGTGAGGCGAGAAATGACACTAAAATGATGACAGGCATGGTTGGCGTTTTATTTTAAGCGCAAAAATTTGATATCAAAAATTAGCAGAATTTCAAATCTGAACTGATTAATTTTGAAATTACTTGAGTACTGAGTGCTGAGAGATGAACTAGTTTCGGTCCCATTATCTAGAATAGGCAGAAAAAGACGTTTTCACATACGTACTGTTCATTGATGAGGAATTTGATTTCTTATATTTTGTAGTTACATGTATCAGGCAAACATAGTCATGACAGAGTTTAGTAGATTACTGAACAGTTTAGTAGATTACTGAACAGTTAGTAGATTACTGAACATTGTTGTGTCATCCAGCAGTAGCCTATACCTCTAGTATTCATGGTATGGAGGCAGGTTTACATAATTTCATGTATATTTTTGGATATTTTCACACTTACTTGCATAAACGCCTCGACTAGCCGACCCGTCAATCTCGTACACATGAAACTAAAAAGAAACGTTTACCAAATTATAAACCTGAATCGAGGTTTTGGCAAAATAATTATAATTTACAGTAAGAGATGAAAAGTACAAAACTAAAGTATAAAGATAATAATTATGTCCTTACCATCGGCCAAGCTGCTGATACTAAGAACACTGAACAAAGAATCGCCTTGATACCTAGAATATCTGATAGAAGACCGATGAGGATACCCCCTGCCATCCCCCCAACGTCAAACAAGGCTGTCAGGGAAGCAGCCTCCTGGGGGTCGATTTTTACTAATAAAAAAAGAAGACAGAACATTAGAAAGTATGAATATAAACAAGTATGCTTTTCCGGTCTGTGCGCTTTTGATATGATGTTGGAGGAGCTAGATCACGGTGGAAAAGCCAGGTATCTGTTGCTTACAACTTCGATTTTGGTGTAATTGAACCTAAACTGGAACCAGTAAATTGAAACCAACCAGCACTTACCCGTTCCACCTGACGATATATATTTTGGCAACCAGAATAAGAAGGTATAAGCGACAAGTTTTATGAAGAAGAGTCCTATAGAGAACTCCACAACTCCCTGAAACAGAGACAACATGAATTTCAAAGACCAGGGGCGACCGCCACGAAACTACGATAGCACTAACAGGGCCTAACAGAGAAATTCTGTAATGGTAAAAGCCATTGCATACCTCTCTGTTAGGCACTGTTAGTGCTATCGGAGTTTCGTGACGGCCCGCCCCGGGAGAGAGCAGACGTAATGACGTTGCTCCACGTGAGAGCTTTCTCGCGGGAGTTGGTTCTTAATGGGCAATTCACCATTGAAAGCTATGGGCAGTCGTTTGGTAACTACAGTCGAACCTCTCTATTAAGGACACCTTCGGGACTGACAAATGCTGTCCTTAATTGAGAGGTGTCCTGATTATAGAGGTTGAAATGAATAGAAATGACCAGTTTGGGACTGAACATTGGTGTCCTGATTAGAGAGGTGTCCTCCTGGCAGAGGTGTCCGTTAAGGGAGGTTCCACTGTAATCTCTCAGCGCATTAAGCCGTAAGGAAAACCAACAATGATGAATTGCCCATGAGAGCCGACTCACAAGAGAAAACTCTCACGTGGAGCAGCACCGTACAGGACTTAGCCCATTCCGTGGACAGACGATTTCCAAAGACTTTGGCTCACTGGTAGTCATAAAAGGTAGCAAATGCTTTTACTTCAAGTTTTGTAGGGCATTTACTAACTTTTATGAATACTATACCAGCCAATGAGCGATTCTAAGTTAATTCCGTAAATTGCAAGAAGCCTTCTCATTCAAACAGATGTAATGAACGTTACTGCTACCTCCGATAAGACCGTACGTGATTTTAGGCCTACTTACCGGTATTTTTAAAGCCCCTATTATAGTTATTGCCTTCTGCTCTTCTTTTTTTATTAGCGACGACGATTCTCCCTGGAAAAAAATGGCAGTATTCTTTGATGGTCACTGACGATCACGAATAGCAAATTTAATGTACGGCAGGAGGAAACCGGAGTGTCCGGAGAAAACTTGCGCTGTCAGATTCGACTTTCTATCAGAGGAAGAGCAGATCAGACCGAGGATCGTTTACGGCTGGCCGAGGGGGGGGGGGCGCGCTAAGTTCTCAAAGACCCCCATTAAATCATGGTAGGCCTGTGGAAAATCTTTCACATACCGGCTGTGGTTCCTTTTGTTTTTCGGCCGTCCCTTCTTTTGTCCCTTCCTGTTTATCATCATCCTTCACTTGAGCTTTCGTGTTGAAACCTAACTCCTCAGGGTCTAAGAATCAGAAGATTGGGTGTGAGATATCGTGCCGAAGAAAAAAACGAGCTGGGACATGCACGACAGAAGGCTTAAAGGGCCACGGTATTCGTTCCCTACCCTGCGCTTAACACGGAGACCTCTATTGACAATGTTGTTAAACTACCACTTATCAACCTCGCCCAATGTAGAGTACCGTACCGTAACTCTTGTTCCTAGGGTATCCACGTATGCATTGCATTTTGTAATCATACATTCTCCAACACTGGGGCGAAAGGGAAAACTATGGTATTGGAGAATGATGCAATCACCGCCGGTGGCGCCGGCTGTCGACAAAAAGTGGCAATATTGTTCTGTAGATTTTACACGATGTGTTTTAGCAGCCAAACTGATGTTCACCATGGATGACATAACCTAGGCCCTTTCCCTGACGTCACAACAAGAAACAGAATATGCAAACACATTAGGGAGGTTTCGAAATCAACGATAAACGTAAACTTTACGACAACGTTATTTTTCATACCACACATCACCCAGATTTTATATTGCATTTTCGGTACAAAAATAACGTTGTCGTTAACGTTTGCGTTTATCGTTTGATTTCGAAACCTCCCTATTGACTTACACGGCACAATCCAAAAGAACACAGTGGTGCCCATGCAGAGAATCATTAAGCCTGGTACCATGAAAGACTTGCCCCAGTCTGTCTTGACCCAGATACCAGGCACCAGTGTGCACCTAGAATATTCCCTATGTTGATGTGTGTGTTCCATATACCAAGAATTAGACCCTTTCTGAAAAGACAGAACCGTAACCGCTGCAAAAAGGGACAGCATGACAGCTGCAAATAAAGGACAGTACGACAGCTGCAAATTAAAGGACAGTACGACAGCTGCAAATTAAAGAACAGTTGCAAAAAAACAAAGAACAGTATGACTGAGAGTGTTCCTCGTGAGAAAATGATTTGTCCCTGACGGCAACATTCAGCAGTCGTGGTGCCTGCGAATTCATCAAAACATTGTAGAGGAAACCGCATAACCTTTCATCCCGAGAGGCGGCGCTGCGAGCGGTTGTACTGAAGACGTTAACAAGCAACGCAATAACATCGCGTCATGACGTCCTTGACGCAGTGCAACGGGAGGAAACGTCGTGATGAAGGTCCAACCGCTCACAGCGCCTCCAAGCGGCGGTAGATCCGCAGGTTCCTCATCGTAATGAAGGCTTTGTAATGAAGGCTTTGAAAATAAATGTGCTCTGGCCTGTCTGGCCCACATGCAGCTTGCAATTTCTCCGTCACCTTTGAACAACAATCATATAAAGTGCATGAACGCATGACGTGATCCCCACATAGTGAAACCTGTGCATGAGTGATATGCGTCATGTCACACCTCGCCCAACATTCAAAGCTGTAGATCTTACACGGTATGCCAAAAAAGAGCACTGTGACCCCGAGGCACAGGATCATGGACCCGGGGACAATGAACGATAACCCCCAGTCCTCATTCACAAATATCCCTGGAATTAAAGCCCCCAGTATATTCCCTAATGACGTGTGCATATTCCAAGTTCCCATGATTAGCCCCTTCCTGAAACGAAAGCAAATTTGTTCGGCTATATTTATTGGAAGAGATAAAGAAAAGAAACTGCTGGCATCCGAAAGACTTTCTTCAAATCCTTTCGCTCACGATGTAACACGAGCTTGGAAAACTAGGCCCAAGTCTCCAGTCAGTCGCGAGGGTCTTGGCTACCAAGGGCCTGTTTGTATGAGGGGCCTGAATACGACTGCCACTTGGAGACGCTGTGAGCGGTGGTGCCTCTTTTTCAACGTCTCTTCTGTGCTACATTGCGTCGTCTGTGTTACATTGCGTCATGGACGTCATGGCGCGACGTTATTGCGTTGCTTTGCTCAGCTTTTGACGTCATTGGTACAACCGCTCGCAGCGCCGCCCTGCTGGCATAAAAACTCAAAACGATTTCCTCATTAATGGCTGTGACAGTGCTTCAAAGAAACGATTTTCTGTCTTTGTAGCCTTATCACTTTGCAATCCACACTTCCAACCTGGGACGTCTCATGCACCCAGACGGTGTCTCCCCTCACTTACTTGGTATCACCGAACCAGTTTGCGACACACGTGACCACACACGGCCAGCCCGATGATTGGGCGAAACCCCCGAGTATCTGAAAGACAAACAATCTGATAATCTCATGCTAATCTGTTTTTAATCTACTTTGTACTTCGACGTTCACTCTGCTCTCCAGTGCAAGAAGGTAGTGGCCTATATCCAAAAATTTGTGATCAGTGAGGTATGGTTGCTCGAAGAAGCAGCTACACTCTACACTGCAGTGTATTTGGTAGTCCACCACAGTGCTATTCCTTCAATCACGCATGCTCCCACTTTTCACAAGTGGTGATGCTGCCTTTTACCGTTTGAGGGCAGCACTGTTGTGGTGATATAGGCTGTTAATCAGCTTTACTCCTACTGTCACTGGTGGAGGTAGTAGTCGGCGGATGGCGGGCCGTCCGTTTTGACTGGATGGCTGACCGCCTTCCTCCCTGACTGCAGACTGGGTATATTTCAAAAATGTCTAAATCATGACTTACCTGTATTGTGAGATAGTAGGCGAAGTTATGTATCCGCCAGGTGTGGCCTAGGCCAAACAGTATCACAAACAGGCCACTAAGGACCATCCCTGCGGTTAGGAAGTATCGGATATGAGTGCGTTCTGCAATTTGTCCGCTGAAAAAAACAATCAGTGAAACCAATAAGAGCTTGAGCTTGTTTCGGCCTGGTCAACGTTGCGACGGGACGGCCCGGCATCGTGGTTTCCATGGAGATTTTGCGCGTGCGCAATGACATATCTGGTAGGCAAACCAAAGCATGTGATTGGTCGGGAGATATGAAATTGCCCACTAGATGTATCTGCGCATGCGCAGTGTAAAGAAATCCAAGATGGCGGGGCCCGTCGAAACGACGGGTGCTTCATAGTACAGCGTCTTGACACGGAAAAAGTTTTAATTTGTCATGTATCGAAATGATGCGAAAGAATTTTCGTACCTGATGAAGAGACCAAGTGCGTAACACAGAAGAAAGGCGTAGTCGAGGGTCCCATAGAGTTCTTCATAATTCTCTCCATCTGAAAGACAATAGAGAGGTTGAGAAACGATATAGGTGAACGTCAACGACTTCAATTTGATGTCATTCTCAGAAGATGGTTACATATTTGTGGGGTTGCCCTTCCCTTTGGTAGTTACCGCCATGACTTGTCATTAACTTACCAAATGGAACCCAGCTGCATTTTTTCATAAGAATCTCATCATTTCCAGTGACGTTAGGGTTAATATGGGTTAAATTTAGTAAATAGGCGAATTCTCTTTCCGTGCAATTTCTATGTAATACACTCTGAAATTGAGTAAATGAGAATTAGTAAATTGAATGGGTAGGGTAACGCCTGTCAGTGATTACATAGGGGTAAACGATATACTGAAACGCCGGTTCACATAGAGTTTTCGCAAAGCCCCCGAAACGCCAATCCCATTGTTCGATGCCAAGAAGCACCGAACAAGGGGTAGACGTTCGCGCCGGCGTTTCGGGGGCTTTGCGAAAACTCTATTGTCTTCACGGTTGCAAACCCTTTGTGAAGCCTTTGTTAACCGGCGTGCCCGTATACTGTGCAGCTCTTTGTAATCCAGCCTTATGATCCAGCATAAATAAGAATTCAACCTCGCGTTATTTTTTTCGATGGACTTACTTGTACAATGTTTTAATCTCTTTAGAACTTGTAAAGAATGTTTTAACTTCTTTAGAATTTATAGAGAATACTTTATTTTCTTTAGAATTCATAAAGAATGTTTCAATCTCTTTAGACTTTATCAAGAATGCTATACATGTATTTATCAAGAATGCAAGAATCCGAATTTATTACATGTAATACATGTTTTTGACGTACCTTAACTATACTTATAGGTAACCTCGACATGTGATAAGTTATATAGATCACAAATGTGTATAACAAGATGAAGACACGAAATCTGAAAAATATTGATACGTCATAGGCAATGAATCATTAATTTTTGGAACATTTTGAGTCCATTTGGCCGATAGTCTCCTGACAGTAAATTCGTCTTAAATATTTTTGAATCGAGAGCTGTGGGTCAAATACGGCGTTAAGCTCTACAGACAACATTGGACGAGTTTAACCTACAGCAGGAGGAAACCGGAGTGCCTGGATTCATGTTTGATTGAGCACAAATCAAGAGAATTTTGATCCGCTAGAACGTTGCTGCCGTCTTTTGGCGAGCCGGGAGAACCGTAAATTTCTGTTTTCCAGAATCTGTCTACAAGAACTTGGGCAACGATTATCACTGCATGCTGTGACGTTTTTTTTCTTCAAACTTTCCCAACCGGTTGTCATGGACATGTGAAATAATACTCTTTAACACCATCAGCGAAAACCTAACACAGGACCTGTCAGCAGCATATGGATCTGTTGACCCATGATCGATGAAAACCATTGCTAAGTGGTTTCCCCGCTCCGGGCACATGTAGGTAGGCCTATATATTGCATAGGCCCACCTGCCCGTATACATGTACGCTGTCGTATTATTATTGTGTACGTACAAAGTTATTAAAATTATTTGATCAGGTGTATACTTTGCTGTACAACTTGAAGTGCTCCTCTATCTGTTTATGTTGCGTCCATCCCTGCTGCACAGGGTGTGCCAAAATATATTTATCATTTTGAAAATCATCTTTGGAGACTGAGCAAAGATCCAGCGGTCATGACCGACGACGACGACAACGACAACGACGACGACGACGATCACGATGATGATAATGGTGATGGAGATTATTCTTCTGGGACACCACGTAGAACGTTCAGGGATCAGAATTTCAGCTGTCGTCGTGTTTACAAACATTTGAAAATCGAGATTAGGTTCGTTTTTGAGAGAAGTCTGGTGATACGGAGGGGGGATCCACAGCACAACACCATCTAAGTATTTGGGAGAGGGTAGGAACCTATACTTGGGGTGGGGGGGGCTGTTTTTGACAAATGGTCAACAGCTAACAGCTGAATGAAGGTTTTGTCCCTGACCTTGCTGGGTCGGCGGAGAGGACGCTATACTCATTTTAAAAGGTCAAGAGTAATTGCAAAACAAAAATGGCAGGGACTCTGGCTAGATTATTGCATTCAATGACGGATGTGACCAAACCAAAGTGGTTAATTTCTATGTCAACATGTAGAAAATGCTTGCAAAATGCTGCCAGTGCGCACGAAGCCTAATAGGGAGGTTTAGGAATCAAACGATAAACGTAAACTTTACGACAACGTTATTTTTCATACTACTACTATAGATTTTATACATGTATTGCATTTTCGGTATAAAAATAACGTTTTCGTTAACGTTGACGTTTATCGTTTGATTTCTAAACCTCCCTAATTGTTTGACTACTTACGGTGCCTTTTTCTTGCAATCACAGCAATTCTTTACCAACCTTATACCCAGGGGTGGGGCACAGGGGTTGGTCCTGGGGTCGTGGTTCATCGCTTAGATACCGCTCTGAAATGAAATATTTTGACACGCTGTAGGGCCTAGGTATCTCTGGTTTGCATGTACATACCGTACTCCTGATCCTAAAGCCTAGTTTATACTTCGACGCACGACCATCGGCGTCCGACGCGCGATCAAAATCTGGACGCCGACCTAATGAAGTAGGCTTATGTCGGCGTGCAGATTTTGATCGTGCGTCGGACGCCGATGGTCTTGCGTCGAAGTATAAACTAGGCTTAACTGACAGAAATAGAAAAAACGTGTGTTAACTTGACTTCCTGGCGTGACTTGATTTGACAGCAACAGTCCACAAAAGTTGAAAACATGACCCATTCATTTGTGGAATATAGCCAGAAAATATTTTCTGAAACACAATTGTTCGACTTTTGTCAATCAGGAAACGTCCCCCTGGGATCAAAGTCCGGTGTAATATTTTTCACTGCCCACCGATTGCCAATGCCCCCAAGTTTGACGGAATAAGCCGCGCCCCGACAACGGGGAGGCACTGATAAACATGTCTTTCTGTATTTGAGTGTCCGCCAAACAATAAAAGCGGGCATTGGCATGCGGGAGGCATTCTCAGTCATTACACCGGGAAAAAGGGGAAAAATAATTAAAGGGGAAATAATTCGATTTATCTTACCTCTAGTGCTGTTTTGGGTTCATCTTAGGATGCAGTGATGATATCACAGAAAAAATCAGCTAATGGCCAGTTATGATCACCTAATGATGCAAATCATTGCTTTTTTACTCCAACTCCGATAGAATACAATAAATTGATGTTCCTACACTTCTATAATATTCCCCAAACCGTTTGTTCACACAGCCACTCCTATAATACGGATTCCACACATCACTCTACACGATCATAAGCTTCGTATAGGCCTCGTCCACTTCACCTGAAACTCATGTAAGCATCGATCTGCTTCATTCGCTTCGAACCTCACGCCGGTTTACCAATTATCAAGCCCAGAGAACACTCTCAAACCACAAGCCCAGCTGTGCCGATGAAATCAATTGAATGACAGGCCAATAAATTCTATATTGTACATTTCAATAGGACCTGTTACTGTGAATACATATTACAGGCCTACTTTATATACTATGCAAATATGCTTAAGGATGTGCAGGGGTAGGAAGAAGTATAGACAGCAACATTTTGTAATCTTGTATGGCCATCTCTAGATAACGCAGACATTGACGTAGATTTCACAACAACGGAGATCCGATCCACGAGCGAAAAAAACCTCTGAGACTGCCGACGCATGACCCATAACAGTGCAAACGAGCAGTTTTCCGTACAAAAATTTCAATCGCATCGAGAAAAACCCAGATCTAAACATTGCCGTCCTCTCTCCCACATTAGTTCGCAATTTGAACCAGCCATGCGCCCCATATACAACTTTACATCATAATTTTCATTTTTTTATCAACCCCGTGCAAACCGTGTGTCTCCATCTTTAGGCCTTTTATCACGTTAGGGCGTAACAATCGACCTATACCCTTTCATGTTGATCATGTATGTATCATTCTATTGGTACTCATAAAGCGTTACACCTGATCATAACAACACTCTGGTAATTCATTAAAAAAGACATTACTAATCTTCATGAATGCTACACCTGTCACCAGTCTTATATTGCTTATCGAGTTGGTGTTAATGACGATATAGGCCTACACAGGCAAAAGTGTCCCTATATAGGTTTTGTACAGGATGTCGGCACATAGTCGACACATAGCCGGCACATAGTCGGCACATATAGTCCCTAGATTTTAGAGTTTGACTACCAAAAAGGTGACCAGATCCAACATTGATTTTTGGTTAGGCAGGTACCTGAAGGGTCCAAAAAATTATGATGGACTTTTCGGAAGTGTAGCTTGGAAAATGGCCACCGTTTTCGGGCTAAGATATGATGATTCATTTATTGACCATGGAGCACTACCAATACAAGCCACAGACAAGGGGTTTGGATTATTGTCGTCGCTATGAAATACATGCGGTTTAGGCTTCCTCTTGCATGTTCCATCCATCATGTTGAATTATTCTGCGAACATTTCTCTCTGTGATGAATGAAAAAACGTCAAATTTCACTATGTCCAAATTGACTGTCGCTGGTCCAGTCAATATATGAAAAATACACCCTCAAGCCCTCCAAAAAATTGCTACAAATGGTTTGTCACTTGATTCTGTTGCATTAGGTGTACTTTCTGACATAAAAGCCTACCGAAATCTGGTCACAAATTGTCCAGCCATTCTATCAATTGCGATTTACCCACTACTCACATGAACTGTGCTGTTGAACAAATTAAGTAACGAAAAATTTCTAAAACAGAGAAGGCAGGTGTAGAGAAAGACTGACGTGGTGTTTAGAAATGTTTAGGTTTATTGCAAATGTTCACGATCTATGATGAAAAACAAAAAATAACAGCGGGAGTCGGTCCACAAACAGGAACATCCGGTTGGAAAAAGCTATCATCACAGCCAAGTTCGTCGAGGGTTTGTGTGAGCGTAGTCGGAGGGCGGAGCGATGTCACAACCCTTGGTAGTCAAGATGCATGATCCTGTATCCGATATCAAAACTGAAATCAAATTTAATGATTAAAAAATGGTGGAGGGGACGTTTTAAGCATGAACCCTAAACATGCAACCCGTATCTCTTGTGAGTGGCAAGCCATTCTTGGAACGGGCCTTAACCTTCCACGTTATATTAGATTTCAATCCCACTCTTATGTCCACTGTAAGACATAACGTTCTTGGTTTGTATTGTGACAAATGGACAATTATTTTTGCATCTTCATCTTCATCGACAGAGCATGAATCTATATTTTTCTTCCCAAATTGATGTCTTCTGACGTTGGGCAGAATTACAAGCTAAGGTTACACTTGTTGAACATACCCGTGTTTTTTCAGACCCGTATCGCGGCGAGATCGAGGTCATCACACTACTACATTGTAGTTAAGTAGCCCGACGACAGTTGCGCTGCATGCATTGACTCTTCGGTCATTTGCATACGGAAATTTTACACTCGGCAATTGTCGTCGGCGAGATCAACGCAGATTCAATGAATTCCCATTGCGGGCGCTGAATGGTTGGACAGTAGTGGTGCCATCTGGCGGTAAATCGGCAGAATACCGGCCAATCAAAGCAGTGGTTTGTGAAGCGTATAGAGCGAAACAAAACACTGCGAGAGGAGTGTACTTTTGTGCTGAAACACTGAGATACAGCGGGGAACACTAGGAAGTCTTCGTCTCAAACAATCTCATTGGCCGAGGCCAGATTCAAGAATTATGGCAAACGGCGGCGGGGGTGATAATTGGGAGTTTTCGCAAAGCCCCCCAAACGCCAACGTGAACGCCAATCCCATTGTTCGATGCCACGAAGAGAGCAGCGAACAATAGGATAGACGTTCGCGTTGGCGTTTTAGGGGGCTTTGCGAAAACTCTATACTACATGTACTAGTGCTAAATATCGCGATTTGGGTAAATAACAACAAATTTTCACTTTTGATAAACAAAATATATAATTTTACTAAACGCAGCCACAGTTTAATGTCCAGACACAAGTATTTACATATTAGGGAGTTTTCGCAAAGCCCCCGAAACGCCAACGCGAACGTCTATCCTATTGTTCGGTGCTCTCTTCGTTGCATCGAACAATGGGTTTGGCGTTCGCGTTGGTGTTTCGGGGGCTTGGCGAAAACTCCCTATAATCTGTACCGGTACAGTATAATAACCGACGTATTGTCGGCAAAACGGCAAGAGAGCCTCGTCTCAAAAGCAATGGTCCATGACGCTGATCAGTTGGCGTTCAAATACGCCTACAATTTTCAGCGCAATTTATTTCTTTTCTCTACCATAGTGTGCGCAACGAACATGGGCACATGCATTGCCCTGACGAAGACACTTCCTGTACATGCACGCATGTGCAATGAACCAGAGTGCACACAGATCGTGACGTCAAAATGTCATGACGTTTTGACGTCATCGCCGGCCAACATGGCCGATTCTTTCCAGTCACGTGACCGTTGTGACGTCAGTGAAGAATCTCTACCCCTTGCACGGCCCCAAACAAGTTCGCTCGTGGATGGTTGATCACAATATTGCTCGCTAAACTAGTCCACACATTGAATTTGCATCGTGTTAAGTTGCAGGCAGAAACTTATGCTACCAGTGTGTCAGACCTAGGCCAGTGGTGAAGCTCATCCAGTAGACTTGCATCCCACTAGGCCCTGTTGTTTCCTCTTAAAGTCCTAGTCTATGCGCTTATGAGTGTTAATACTTGAAACAATCGCTAGATAGTTCAACCCCCTGGCGATGGCGGTCCATCATCACAGCGGCTATATCAAGCCTCCCCATCTCTTTCAAGGCAAGCACCAACTGTTCGACCTGTTTTTCCTTGTCGCCCTTGTAGAGCCTCTTCCAGTGAAGTAGAACCTTGTACGTCACGTCTACCAGGCTCATGCCGTTTGAGAGCGAATCGAAACCTGGAAAATAATGGTGGTGGATAAATTGTAGGCGCCAGTCACGCCTGTTCCAGCTCGGAGGAACGCGCCATGATGGTCGGCGGGTTAGCGGGAACACTAGACTGGTTCCTGACTTTGAGGTTCCACTCCCTGGCGCTCCGCATTCCACAACAACGGGCAGTAGCGCCGCGGGAGTGGAGCTAAAGACGGGAACCAGTCTAGGGGACACTAGAAAACGTTTCGCCAAGTCCGACCCTCAACCTATTCGCCACCCAACCTACTTACCTATTCCGGTGATGGTAGAATCGGGGAGATTCAGATGAACCGCCAGTGTGAGCCCTTGTTCTACTTCCTTTGAAAGAACCTGTAGACTTCTGCCCGACAATACCTTAGCTTCCCTTGATACTGAAAAAAACCGCTCAGAATGATCGATATGGTCAAATTCTTTATGTTCATCAAGTGGAGGTTCTTCACTGACGTCACAACGGTCACGTGACTGCAAAGAATGGCCGTTAAATGGCCGGCGACGACGTCAAAACTATCACGTCATGACATTTTGACGTCACGATCTGTGTGTTGACGCTGTGTTCATGTCGTGACGTCGCTTGACTTTTTGACGGGCAATATGGCGGTATCGTGTCGTCATGGAAATGTGACGTCACGTGAAGAACCTCTTTCGGAAGATGCAGGCCTACATGTACAAAGGTGTCAACCCTGGTAGGAAGGAACAGCAAAGATTACCGGTGAACTTACTTCGTATCACAGGTCTTGTTGGTTTCGTCAACCGCGTGAACTGCGGTGTGTTGTTGAAGTTCTTATACTTGACAGGTTTCGGCGATGGTGGTCGCTCAGACGCCACGATAACCGCCGGAAGAACCTTCGGCTTCTCAACTTCCGGTTCCGGTTCGACGAATTCCGGCTTGAAGAATTCAATAAAATCGTCTTCCGTGAATTTGACATTGTACTTCCTTAGCAACCGTTTATTTTCAGTGTCTGTCGAATAACACGATATCACACCGGTAAAGTCCCTTGTAACTTTTTCCGTTTCGGTATTTTCGATGCCGTTTTCCATATTTTCCTTGTTCCCGTTCGTTTCTTTCTCCGCCGCTTCGCCGTTCTGTTTTTCCATCACCCCATCAGCCTTACTCCTGTCCTTATCCCAATGCCAGCCTTGTGGCGGGGCGGGAACCACGTCAAAATACGTATAATTGTCTGTCAACTTTTCATGATACTGTAAGACCAACCTATCATCAGGCGTACCATCAGCAAGCTTGAATTCACCACCAACTTTTATATCATACGTTGAACCGTTGTGTAAATTCAACGCCTTCAATTCTGGGTCCTCCTTTTTCTGTTCCTTGGGGTTGCGGCGTGCGCGGTAGCCCCGGCCGGGCGGTGGCTCTGCCATTGGCTTCTCTGTCAAGTCCAGACTCTCTATGAACGACCAACCGGCTTCCTTTCGTTCCTGCAAAAAAAGTTACCAGTTTGATCATTCAAATGTCTGCCTCGAAGGTTGTCGGATACAGGAACCCTGTCATATAGGTATTCATTGGAAAGTACTCACTGAGAGCTTTCCATTGAATACCTATGTGGCGGGACTTCGAAGCCTGTCAAGTTTTTACGTAGTTGATTTTCGAGAAATTTGGCTTCAACTGTGGGCGGAGCTTGGCTGTCAGATTGGTGCAGTGGAAACAACAGTGTCTGACACCTGTGAGTTTCCAATCCCGATCCCAATTCGTCCTGATCTTCACGTGACAGTGAGGACAACTCTGACACTGACAGTGCAGGTTTTCTCGGGAACACCGGTTTCCTCCTACAAGTACTAACCTGTGTGATGATCGCAGCATATTCCTTGTCGACAACATCAAACATCATCCGCCAGTGTTTCTTCTCCTTGTAAAGAAACGTGAGAATCTCCCCCTTTATTTTAAGATTCTGCTCCTCAATAAACGGCATCGCGAATTTCAGGCGATGTTTCGGCATTCCCGGTTTGGTTCTTACCAAGATGAATCTGAAAAATAAAGGATAATTTAACCATTTCAGGGCCAGTGGCAATTTCAAAATTCCTATTTTAAAATCTGATGAAACTGAGGGACTTTACTGCCGTTAGAGGCCACCACCAGTTAGCGGTCCTATGACGTCATGGAATTTGACGTCATAGAGAAATGCACGCTACGACGTCATCCATAATGACGTGGACGACATGACTTACGTCTGTGACGTCAAATTTTGTGACGTTCTAAGACCGCTAAATGGCGGCCTCTAACGGCAGGAAAGTCTCCCAACCCAAACTGACGGACCCTTGCTCTGAAATGGTTTCTACCAGTTCGAAATTGAAAGTGGCAACAAACATTAAAAGTAAAACTTACTTTCCTAAACATTTCACATCAAACTGCACCGTGGTCCTTGTAAATTTCAGCGGCGTCTCAACCAGCGTCCAGCCCTCTGCTTCCGACTTATGCATCACACAAAGATTCTCCAAATCAATTTCTTTGGCGTTTTCTTTCTCTTGTTCAACCTCTTCGTCGTTTTCCTCATCTTCCACGTGATCTTTTACTTGCACCTGATTGGTCGATTCATCGTCTTGTAACGTCAGCGGTAGCTTGATTGACGCGGGTCTTCGGAAGCCAAAAGCCTCGTTTTCGGGGAAGGAGATGTCGTAAAAGTTTGACGCCGCTTGGATGTCGTAACATTCATTGCCGTGGTCTCGCTGTGTGATTTCAATCTTGTCCTGTGTGACTTTGTGAATCTGTAGCGAAGGGAAGAAATAGTTCAGTTTATGGCGGGTTCACACATCGGTCGAGAGACGTCGCTCCCCGTCAGCGACCGTCGTCGCGTGATGTCGGGCGACGAGGCGCGACGGAAGTGTAAACCCACATTTAGCATAGCTTCCGTACAGCATGACGGACTTTTATGAGGTAATGTTCATCCCTGACAAATTTACTTTCACGTGGCGGAGCGCCTGAAAGGACCACAGTATTGCCACTTTTTCTCGACAGCCGGCGCCACCGCGCCACTCTCCAACCCAGGGACTAACTACGT
This sequence comes from Notospermus geniculatus, assembly GCA_002633025.1. Lineage (NCBI taxonomy): Eukaryota > Metazoa > Nemertea > Pilidiophora > Heteronemertea > Lineidae > Notospermus > Notospermus geniculatus. Next base: position 93,630 of record NMRB01000148.1, read on the forward strand.
TGTCGGCGAATTGACCAGATTTACTACGTTCATTTTGTAATGCATTTTATGCGTCTTACTGCCGCTAGGTGGCACCATCTACGCCGGCAGTCAAACAACGCATTTGAGATCCAATACCGTGCTAAGTAGGAACACAGGATGACGAAAAGTTGTCTACTTGTATTTACCCTAATTTCGCATCTAAGAGTCCGATCAACGGCCCTTTTTGGGAATCGCAGTGATATGTATCTGTTGATTCTGGCGTTGTACAGGCAGCCATTTTGTGTCAGTTCAAATTTCTCTGCTTTCGGGGTCGACGTGACTACGAACACTCCGAGAGATTTTGTCTCAAAGGATATCATCTTGGATTTGGCCTGAAACGATACGACGTAATGAATAAAAAAATATTTGTTATCTTTCGTTTGTCTTATATTTTTGCGTTGTTTTTTAGTTCCATAACAGGGCCAACTCTGCACATGCACATGTACCTGTCTGTATACACATGTACAGTACATGCAGTCTGTATGTAGATGTAAATGCATTGTAAGACCTATAAATACTACTTACGTTATATACAAAGTCTTCGAGAGTAATCCACTCCTGGTCACCTGATTTCTTGACCTTCAAGGTCATTTCAAAAAGGTCAAGGTTCTCCTCGTAGACTGGTAGCTCCACTGTAAGCAGTTTGTCAAATTCGTAGTTTCTGGCGACGAACAAGAAGACCTGCCGGAAAAAAATTTCGGCTCAATATTTGGTGTCGTGAACAAATGTACGCAGGAGGAAACCGGCATGACCGGCAAACACCTGCACTGTCAAGAGAAGAGCCGATCCAACCGGGGGTCGAACCCTGAACAGAGGTGACAGGTGCTGATGTTTCCACTGCGCCACTCTGGCACTCCTGGAGATGATGCGAAGTCCATCAACTTTTTCTTACCTCACTGATTAGTTTCTCTGTGTCCCGTAAAGTCGGCGCGTGAAGGTGTCGCTCGCACGGCGAGATCATCTTGGCTATAAGGTTGTCCTTCTTGCCGAAGAGACTCGGCGGGACCTTGATGCTCCCACCCCAGGGGAACACGGACGTGCATCCTTTCCGCCCGGGGGCTACATCCATAATCATCCTGAAATGAACACGAATAATTTGAGATAATACACATTAAAGATATTTTAATAAATCATCGCTATGGACCTTTCCAATAAAGATGGCGGTCTAAAGCAAGGTTCATTGGCGCACGGATCCGGTCCGTTTTCAGTCCGTTTGCCCCTATTTTTGCGGATACGACAACGCAAAAGTCAATATGATCGATTTTTTACGGACCTGAGTCGGACAAAATCCGTGTGCCAATGAATCCTGCATTACAGTTCTCACCACATGACGTCAGAAGTTTGATACCATTCAATGTCCGCTGGGACGCTAAGCTGGTCAAGTTTCCGGGTAAAAGAATGATAATACATGTACAGAGTTTTCGCAAAGCCCCCGAAACGCCAACGCGAACGTCTATCCTTTTGTTCGGTGCTCTCTTCGTGGCATCGAACAATGGGTTTGGCGTTCGCGTTGGCGTTTCGGGGGCTTTGCGAAAACTCCCTATTTTCACATGGAACAATGTCCGATTCGGTATTGTTTAAACTGCCTTAGGTTGTCAATACGCTGACTTCCGTCAAACTTTTAGACAGGAACAAACAGTTTCATTCAATGTTAGCTGAGTTTGTGGACGAGATTGACTCATATTGTTGAACATTTTGAAAGTCGGTTACTTTTGTAAACTGTCGTTTCGCGAGATTTCGTTGTGTAATAGAGAGTTTTCGCAAAGCCCCCGAAACGCCAACGTGAACGCCAAACGCATTGTTCGATGCCACGAAGACAGCACTGAACAAAAGGATAGACGTTCGCGTTGGCGTTTCGGGGGGCTTTGCGAATACTCCCTATTGGTAAACGCGGTCTTCCGTGTACCAGTCTACCTGCAGGCCTGCTTGAATCATTCGGGTCCTAGGCGCTGCTCAAGTGAGAGTTTTTTAGCGATTTGGTCGGCGTCGTGGAAGCATTAACGCGTCGGCGCCGCTGAAGTACGCGCGCTGGAATATGAATCAATTCCGCGAAGTCGGCGTCCAGATTTTGATCGCGCTTCGGGCGCCGATGGTCGTGCGTCGAAGTAGGCCTACGAACTCGGCTTTAAGGTCCATGGAAAATGGGTATGGCTCCCAAGAGGTGGTTTTCGGGCCTATTTTACATTTGGAAAGGTTGTCAGTGTATAATGCAGTTAACTCACGGCTGAAGTATGAGGGCCGCCGGTGAGAAGACATAACTCTCGATAGAAATAGCCCTCTCCATGTTCCTTCTGTGAACTCCGTGGTGATCTAGTCAATATACGTATGTTTATGCCCATATGACCGTACTGGTACGTGTTGGTTGCACTTTTGATTCCATGTCAAGTGGTTTTGATTTGATAAAATTCTATCTCTGCAAATATCGAAAGGTCATCTAGGCCTACAAGTGGAAACGAAACCAAGTTGGTTTCCTTGATTACGCTGCTGTGACCAGTGACACAAAAACTGCCCATAGTTTTCTACGGCGGAGTTGCCCACAGAGAGCCAACTTGCGTCAGAGAAACGCTCGCGTCGGGAGCACCTATTGAAAAGCCATGGTCTCTCTATCTGTCTATTGTATGGAAACACTGGGATATGGGGGACACTAGAAAACGTTACACCGGTAAGAATATCGACATTTTATCGACCTACTTATCATGCCACTTGAGTATTTGATCAAATTGTTCCATTTGTTTTTCCTCGTCTATGATTTGATACCGACGTAAGATTTTAAGCTGTTGCTCAAAAAGTTGGTTACGTTTTTTAATAAATTCCGCTGAAAAATGGAAAATGTCAACGCTGCCCTTCACCATTTCTTGGCTTAGTTCGACAAGCGAGCGAGGATGCATGGTGCCTATCTTATGCCTCTTCCACATTAAAGATACTTAATCCCTTAATCCCAGTCAACAGATCCTTTCAGCTTCAATGAGATAATCCGACCGCTTGGGTTCCTTAGACGTTACAGGGTACGAAGTCAAAGAATTGCAGGTTTGTCAAGAATATCCAAATTTACAACCTCTTACAAAACACTGTCGTGAAATATGATTTCGACACTTTTCCTGGCGCAATTAGTTCCAAAAACAATTGAAAATATGGCACAGTTCTCGGCTACAGATGTGTCAAGATGAGTTAGAAAGACGCCAACAGCTCGGAGTACGCCTGTATTTGTGTCCCTGCTGCCAGTGACACCACAAGCGTCACTCACTGCATTGCATCCACAAGAAAAATCGTGTGACAAACACGGTATTAGAGCAAAAAACGTCATTTTGGCATAGAATTTAGCTGGAAGTTTTTCACACTTTATCGTGAGACCTTCATGTCTGTTAGGTTTCCCTAAAACGTAGTTGTTATTCGCTGTAAAGCATGTACCAAAATCGCAGTTGTAAGGTCACAGAGGCCTGGCAGTGCCGGGGTCCAGCTTGGGCGTCGGCATTGCTAACCACACGGCAGCAATGCCTGTTGGTGATGGTCGGCATTGCTGACCACAAAGCAGCAATGCCTGTTGGTGATGGTCGGCATTGCTGGCCACACGGCAGCAATGCCTGTTGGTGATGGTCGGCATTGCTGGCCACACGGCAGCAATGCCTGTTGGTGATGGTCGGCATTGCTGACCACACGGCAGCAATGCCTGTTGGTGATGGTCGGCATTGCTGACCACACAGCAGTCTGTTGACATCTTCGAATCTGATAAGATAACGTTGGAGGAGCTAGATCCCTGTGGCAAGCCACAAGGAGATAGATCCCAGCGGCAAAACCAGGTCTCTTTATCGGCCAATTGAATTCTTCGACATAGAGGACAGGGCCCATATTCATAAAACCTTGCTAGCTTAGTTGGCTGCTAGTTGTGTACATTGGGCTGTACAAACTAGGCACTTTAGCAGGCAACTAAGCCTAGCAGGGTTTTATGAATATGAGTCCAGGAGTATACCACAGCAACATCCTGGGACAAGACCGTGACAAACATTTGCAACTTGTTGAGCCAAACATACCTACCTCTCAAAATGATCAATTAATTCTGTTGTGATGGCCATGTTTTTTCCAGAAACTTAACTTTGCCTTGATTTCAAGCTATCTGTTTTTTATATCCTGATTGATTGAGGAGTTTGTAAATTCCGCAATTGACGAGGTCACAACAAACTACTACACACTCTTGCCGAGGATTTTGGTTGCTACTGAAAATCTGCCTTCGTTTTCTTATTAAATGCAAACATTTTTGTTTTTTATGAACGGATTTTAATACGCTTTCTGTGTTACATCCAGCACATCTAGGTTCAGCCCCACCCTAACTGGGCCTAAACGCCAATGCGTAAAAGCACAGCGTGAGCACACAGTCGCCCGTCAAATCAACCCACCAGAAAATGCAAGTGAAATATTTTGTCACAAAATAACTTGAACTATTTTAACATGGACAACAGTGGCATGGTGAATTAATTAATTATTATAAGGATTATCTTAATGTTTTTTCAAATCGGAATTCTTGAATTCTGTGTGAGCCTTGAGTGATTCTAGCTTGCTGATACACCACTTTAGCATAATTTGTCCCGTTTATTATTCGGTCGTGCACATCCTTGTTGAGGCCAGTAGTAAGCAATCCGCTGACCCAGATCTGCCGCGAATCCAGGTCATTTAACGACTGCAGCGCCACCCAGCGTCTTTCTAAGCTACGACTTCAGATCATCCTGACGACTACAGCGCCATCCAACGTCTTTGTCAGCTACAACTCGAGATCATCCTGACGACTGCAGCGCCGCCCAACGTCTTTCTCAGCTACGACTCGAGATCACATCCCAACGACCCAACGACTAAAGCCATGCCTTCGGGCGTCTTTATTTTTTCGCGTCTATTTGCTGATATAACCTCCCATAGGAATCCAAAGTCACGCGGTCGGTAATAGGGAGGTTTAGAAATCAGACGATAAACGTAAACTTTACGACAACGTTATTTTTTCCCACAACACATTAATCAGATTTTATATTGCATTTTCGGCACAAAAATAACGTTGCCGTTAACGTTTACGTTATCGTTTGATTTCTAAACCTCCCTATTGTTCATAAAGCTACGATTCCCTCCTGCAGATACGTATCGCTTTTTGCTAATGAAAACAGCTACGTATAAGAGGTACGATAGATCACGGGTCGTCAATAATGCTATGGTTTCTTGAGATAACATTATTAATGGCAAGTGCATTGATTAAAATGATCAATTCTGGGGAGAGAGTCTGCTCAGAGAAAATAAGCACCGACCGGATCACTCACGCTGATATGCACAAAGTATGCAGCAGTTATAGACAGATTTAATTAACATACCAGTAGAGTTTGCAGGGACGATGGTGTTTGAGGCCCTTTCATATCAATAGGGAGGTTTAGAAGTCAAACGATAAACGTAAATGTTAACGACAACGTTATTTTTCGTACCGAAATTGCAATTTAAAATCTGGTGAATGTGTAGTATGAAAAATAACGTTGTCGTAAAGTTTACGTTTATCGTTTGATTTCTAAACCTCCCTATTATCTGATTCACGAGTTTGGAATTTCTATCCTAAAGAAAAACTGTCCCTCCAAGCGGTACAGCTGAGATTCCAAAGACTTGTTTGTCAGTGTATCACGCCCTGAAAAACCCAATTATATGCATGCACCTTATCCGTAAAAACGGTGGTTATGGCAAGTAAGTAACAAAACGGTAAAGCCCCCTACCGACAGACGGTGTCACTACTGCACTCCACGCCAACACCTAAGTCCATCGCATAAACGTGTCTACCACCTCGTAGAAGACCCTATATTGGACTTGCTACAATAGAGTAGGTTTAGCTGACACTTCGAACTCCCTGTACCACCAAGTTACCTTGCAAACACACACAGACATCTAGTGTCGAATGGGGACAGTCCTTTCTGTACATACTACCAAAAATAGATAAGCTCGCTTATCTATTTTTGATACTACCCAAATGGGGACACGCATAAAGTCCACCATTGGCTGTATGTCCCCAGTCGGTCAGTATAGAAACAAGCCGTCAGAAAACGACTAAAGCAAGGTTCATTGGCACACGGAATTGGTCCGATTCAGGTCCGTAAAAAATCTATCAAATGGACTTCAGCGTTGTCGTATCCGGAAAACAAGGGGCAAACGGACTGGAAACGGATCGGATCCGTGTGCCAATGAACCTTGCTTAACTGAGGACATCATGTGCATGTATGATCCTATCCAAATGGGGACAAAAGCCCTGAAAAAAAGAACGTTAAACAACCATTCCGAATTAGTGGAGCACCTCAGTCACCAGATATAACACGAAATTTAGCAGTGCGATAAAGTTTGTGCACGTGATATCACAGGGCATGCGCACACTACTCACCAACGTGCAACATCTTCCGTTCTGTTGAATGAGATAAAAAGTGAAACTGTGATAATGTGTCAATAAAGCCGTGATTTGGGGATTTTAAATAATTTTATAGCATTTCGGCGCTAAGCAAGGTTATAGGAGTAACTTGCTGAGTAGCTAAATAGGGTTCTCATCTGCATGATCAGTGCGATTATGAGGGTGAAAGGGTGGGGTGAGGAGAGGTGTGGGTAGTTGATGGTCAGGACTGGTGACCGTGACGTAGTTACAAGCCACCTGAATAAATCCTGGAAATGATTCGAACAAAAAGTTTAAAACTGCTGCTCCACGTGAGAGTTTTCTCTTGCGAGTTGGCTCTCAATGGGGCAATTCATCAATAGGGAGATTTAGAAATCAAACGACAAACGTAAACGTTAACGACAGCGTTATTTTCGGTCCGAAAATGCAATACAAAATCTGGTTAATAGATAGTATGAAAAATAACGTTGTCGTAAAGTTTACGTTTATCGTTTGATTTCTAAACCTCCCTATTGTCGGTTTTGTCACTGCTCACTGCTTGTTACCGCCTTGATAAGTGGCACAAACGACTGCCCATAGTTTTCTATGGTTGAGTTACCCATAGAGAGCCAACTTGCGAGAAAACCCTCACGGGGTGTTGATCAACAGAAGGAACAGCTCAATGCTGTGCAGCGATGTACACGGCGATGTAGAGTAAGGCTGTTTCACCAACTGATGTTCCTCCCCTGATTTTTTGTACAGATATTGGCATTTACACTTAAACGGCAAAAAGTGTTGATTTTTTGCAAATACAAACCCTCTTCCATCTCTTATCGGGTCAGCGCGTATAGAACTTGAACTTTCAGAACTTAAATCGGAACTCGGTTCGTCAACCCACTGCCCCACATTGGGCATGATCACTGGTGGTCGGATATTTGCCTTAGCCATGGGTTTTGAAACAGTCTATACTTGTATATTTAATCAAGTCCCATTATACTCCGTTCTGCAGATAAATTTCGGTGTGAGGTGAAGAAATTCGGATTGTAATTTCCAGTAAGTCCAATTTGAAAGTAGCGATTCGGATTTTCTACATGAAATTCGGTCACGGTTTCGTCAAGAAATTCTCCATTAGTGAGGTTTCGCAAATCTGACGAAACACGAAATACGAAATTGGACTTCATTTCCAGGACGTAATGTATTTCAGGAGATGGTTGCTACCACAAATATCGCCTGCTGCAACAGCGTCTTTCAGTGTATGAGGTTAGACCAATAGAGTTACGGTGTATAAAAACTTTGTAATTTTTCTTTCGTTTCCACTTCGTAGATACGAAATGGAAATTCAAAAATTCAAGATGCACCATAACTCTCTCGGTCTTACGTGATACGCTAAAAGACGCACTGGCAGCAGGGACATTTGTGGTAGCAACCATCTCCAGAAATACATTTAGGTCCTGGAAATGAAGTTGAATTTCCTATTTCGCACTTCATGTTTCGTCAGATTTGCGAAACCTCACTATATTTCCAGTAACTACGATATGAAAGTGTAGCTCTAATCACAACACACAAACAACCCACTTCCTTGTCAGATGAACATATTGTCGTTGAATTATTAACGCGATCTCAATTTATTGAGACTTGATTACATAAAGATAAGGCATGAATACCGAGATAACCACACACAAGGAAAAAATATGAAACACAAAATTCATATGCACAAATCATTAATAATTCGTCCGAAACCAGAAAGCCAATATCTTGAACAGAATACTCCGTTGTGCACAAGTATGTCGAAGGTTTAAAAATTCGACAGCACCCCACCAAGACAGGGGTATATCTTTGTCTGAAGAAGGTATATAGCCAAAGATTATATCTATGTTCAAAATAGATAATGACTCTTAGATTACGTAATCTCTGATCTTCTTAAATGGTTTCCGCCATTATGATTTCGTAGAAAACATGTTTTGGTTACCGGAGTTACATAACTTAAAGGAACTCCACAGGCAGCCTTTCCATTGGCATTTTGATGTGCTCATTACGCTGATCGGTTGGCATGAGAATCAAACTGTGACATGTTTTGGAAGTAAAATGCACTAAACATTAACATTTGAGCCAAATCCGTAGGTTGTCAGTTGGTAGCGCCACCTGTGATGAAGTTGCCGCACTGATATGAGCTTAATAGCTGGCTGCCTGTCGGGCCCCTTTAAATTCAATCGGTTTGTTTTTGATAAAGAAAAAAGGGTCGCGTTTTTCCATATTAGGCCTACTTTGTCGTGTGAGTAGATTAAAGGATTTTGATATCTGATTCAAGGGTTAAAGTGATTGCTTTGTTATATGCATGTTGACACATTACGTCCCTCGACTATGACTTTTTGGATAATCCAGATATTAGGTATGGAATTAGGGCCTATATGGTTTACCATTTTGAGCTATCGTGAGTATAAACCAGTGGTTCGTAGCGCTCACCACCGTTTCTGTGAAGTGACGGACGTAGGGAGCGAGCGCTAACTCTCTACGTCACCATTGTAAGCGGCGACGTCACCGTTTTGTGCGATGACGTAGGCAGTTAGTGCTAAGAACCACTGATTACCTCAGCATCAGGGCGGTCTTGCCGACACTGGCCAACTGCTGATTTTAAAGGGTCAAGACAAAGCCTAATCTTGTTGACATTGTGTAATTTGATGGGTAAATTTGCTGGAACGTGCAAAAGCGACCAAAAAGCAAAACTAACCTAGAAGCGGGACCCGTGAAAGCTTTGAACTTAGTACTACTAGGTTTATACCTCGACCTGTCCTCCACGTTGGGGGCTTCCCCATCTTTTTCCTTCTTGTTCTGACCCATCGCCATGGGTTGGGGAAGACGACGGTTCGATCAGAATGCGCACTCTGAAACGAGAGGGACGAGTCCGTTCGTTAAAGGACCACGATATTGCCACGTTTTGTCGACAGCCGGCGCCACCGGCGGTGATTGCCTCATTCAGCTTGAAGTTCAGGTTCAAGCTTGAAGATCAAGTCTTGGTTCAAGCTTGAAGATTGAAATCTGGGCATCAAGCAGGTAGTAAGTTGGTGGTAAGATCTTGAATCTTGTGGTGTGTTAAAAGCACATTCGTCGTCTGCCCCGTGTTATTTTTTTTCTCGTACGCATATCATTCCACAGCTCAACAAATCCCTCCAAAGAGCTGGCTGTGTTTACCAATGGCTTATATTAACGATAGTGAAGAAGGATATAGTCAATATGTCTATTGTTCATGTTATCCTTCGTCAAACAAACCAAGCTACAAAAATATATAAATATGCGATTTATCTTAGACCCATGCAAACTCAAAATATCCTTCAGGGCAATCGAGTGTCTGTATCTTTTGAGAGTGAAAATGTTGAAAATCCTTTCCATTCTTCTATGTGCTTGAAATCCTGATTAAATGTGTCTGTTTGAGTGCAGGAAATCTACTGGGTGAGGTGCAACGTTGGGCAGACACCAAGCAGTGTGTCTCATATGCTTTGGTGTCTACCAATATTGCCCAGTGTGGCTGTATGCCCAATGGCAAAGGTGTAACCTTTTCTATGTTCCCCATGCATTGGTGACCCTGCCCCAATGTTGCTCTGCATCGATGATAGACCTTTCCAACAAAGATGGCGGTCTAATAGTTCCTACCATATGACGTCAGAAGCTTACTACCATTCAATGGCCACTGGCGTGGTAAGCTGGTCAAGTAGGCCATGGGCACAAAAGTTTAGTTGAAATAATTGTCTGAGAGGATGCGTTTGGTAGTGTAATATCATGCTTGGACAATGAATGGCCACGACGTCATGTGGGAGAACTACATGTATTATACACCATCTTTGTGGAAAAGTCTGCAGCTGTGTCTTCGGTACAACCTCCCGCAGCGCCGCCCTGTCGGGATAAAACGTCAATACCGTCCCTCATTGCTGGAGTGAACTGGACTTAACAACAACAACACACAACAGCAAGAAAGTACATGCACTAAAGATCGCTGCAGGTGGATCAAATTCAGGTGCAATAACCGTACTCTGACATTAAATCTCAGGAGAGGTCCCGTTTAGAAGATAAATGATATGGTATGCACAGACCGATCACCATATTATTCATCACAGGAACGCAGCCAATACAAGCTTTGTTGTCATTGTCCAAATATTCAAAGAAATATGACATGTATATATTTGGCTTTCGTAAAGCGCTGTGGGAAATATAGGGTACGACGGTCTGTGACGATAGATCATGAAAATTATAGGCCTCTTTGAGTAGGCCTGTGTTCAAGTGGGTCGTATGAAGTTCAAAGTTAACGGTTTTTGATTGGTAATTCCAAAAGGGTGAGGGAAAAAAGATGTTTGGTTCAAACTGGTGATGTGCCAGCAATCCTAATTAATTTCTTATTCATCCAGGCCATGTCAATTTAATAGGGAAACCATTGTTAGGTCCCAAATTCTCACACAACTGCACCGGCAGGAAACCTCCAGAGGTGAAATCACGTGTCATGCAATAAAATACTTATTTCAAAAATGAATTGTTTGATTGGCTTTTCAAACTTCAAAACATTTTGACTGGTTATTGAAGTCCTACTATACGTCTAGCAGGTTATATATCACCATATTGAGGTGGTAATAATGTCCGTCTAATGATACGTTAAGGGTGTCTCAATAGCGGCATGCATTCCTCAGATCCGATCTCATATTAGTGACAATCGGATGCCTTCATAAATTACGTCGTCCTAATACTATTCAGCCAAGCGTGTTTGTCAAATTGAGGTATAGGTCATCAGAACATGACTGTGTGGCATAGCTCCCGGCTGTGCAGTGGTGTAATGCTTTTATTCAAATGATAGGCGACTTTTTATTTCCGGTGGAGGGATGAGAACAGATAGATGAACTACATTGTGTACTTTTTTCTTCAAAACGCTGCACAGAACGTCCGCCAAAGCGAAGATGTGGCGTAAGACTAGTTTAACTCTGTCCGATTCAGCGCAGATGTGACGCAAACTTCGAAGTACTCTGTCCGATTCAGCGCAGATGTGACGCAAGCCCGAAGTACTCCGTCCGATTCAGCGCAGATGTGACGCAAGCCCGATATACTCTGTCCGATTCAGCGC
>NMRB01000148.1:122722-132795 GCA_002633025.1 Notospermus geniculatus
AATACAAATGCACTAACTAGGCAATGCTGTACAAATCTGAAGTAACGCATTTGCTAGTCTTTATTCATATGACCCATTGCACTGCATACTGGTAGGCCTAAACCTCGAATAAAGGGCATAGCTTGAGTTAGTTCTGACAAATTTGAGATTTCCACTGATCGGGCGTGTCGGCATATGGGCCAATCGGGTGCAGAAGTCGCATTGGCAATGCCTGCCCTTGTACTACCACCGGCGTGGCGGACCAATCAAATATGGGAATCGAATGAGCACAGGATTTTGCTGGGATTGGTTGTCATCAGGGTGTTTGAGGGGGGTCTCCACCCTGATCAATGGATGCACCCCTGCGCCCCCTTACGTTTCAAGCACAAAGTGAATTTCTCGAGCATTTTCAGAAAGAATGCAACAGAGTAATCTGTTTTTTCCATTTCAGCGATTTGCGGTGCGACGGGCGCGTCAGCGTGGCGCGATGAGGACGCTACGCCACCTAGCTACAATCATCGGAACTTCGAAACGCATGTTTTCCAAAATGTAGTTTCATGCCAAACGATTTATTTGTCTGACTCCGTGACTGTGATTGAGATTGGCATCTTCACATATCAAGGCCTAGCTACTTCATCGTTCGAACTACGCTCCCAACACGATAGGAACCCTTGTCAGGGCAAGATGAAGACGAGATGAAATGTCGGACATTACCCAAGAAATAGGACTGTGGTCAGATCCGTCCGACTTCTTAAGGGTATACCAATGTGCCAAACTTGTAAATTTATGTCAAGAAGTGGTGTCTCCAAAAGCAGGCATGGAAATAGTTTAGATTAAGTTTGCACTGCACATCATATTCTATGAAGTACAGAGATCCTGAATATGCCCAAAGTACAAAGTCAGCATGCACCACTTATGTAATATGTGATAAAACAATGGCCCACTTTTGTGCAAATGTACAGGTCTACTCGTACAAGTATCTGGTACAAACGAACCACCAAAATGTTGTTAGGTCTTTAATGTACATGATGCTACCCTTCAACTTGGCTGTATCACAGCAGAAAGGCAAAAAATCAACCATGAAGTTGTTGATTTAGGGGAATTCCAGACACTAATTGGAGGCAGCCATGTTGGAACTACTTTTCACCCAGTTCTGAAAATAGTTGTTCTTAAAACTGCCACACAATCACATACAATGCATGTGCATGGCGGGTTAATGCCAGTAAGTACTAAATTTCAAGTACCGGTACACTTTTCATGGAGTTACTGGCGTTCAACCCGCCATGCACTTGCATATTTTTAGAACTGGGACAAAAGTAGTTCCAACATGGCTGCCTCCAATTAGTATCTGGAATTTCCCTAAATCAACAACTTCATGGTTGTTTTTTGGCCTTTCTGCTGTGATACAGCCAAGTTGAAGGGTAGCATCATGTACACTAAAGACCTAACTACATTTTGGTGGTTCGTTTGTACCACATGCTTGTACGAGTGGACCTCTACATTTGCACAAAAGTGGGCCATTGTTTTATCATATATTACATAAGTGGTGCATGCTGACTTCGTACTTTGGGCATATTCAGGATCTCTGTACTTCATACATTATGATGTGCAGTGCAAACTTAATCTAAACTATTTCCATGCCTGCTTTTGGAGACACCACTTCTTGAGATAAATTTACAAGTTTGGCACTTTGGTATACCCTTAACTAAACAGCGGAGAAGGCCTAACTGAAATGAAGTTTGGAACTCCTGCAGGGATTGAATCTTTGCATTATCCTGCCCCTCCCTGCTGCAGAAAAAAGCTGAAACACCACTTTTGGTCTTGGTCAACGAACATAAGCACCGGTAAGTAATAAGGGACGCTCTAAAGGGACACTAGAGGGACCCCAGAGGCAGCCTGCTCATAGGCATTTTGATGTGCTCATTACACCGATCGGTGCGGTTGGCATGATAATGGTCAAATTCTGATATGTATTGCAAGTAAAATACGCTAAACATCAGCATTTTTGAGCCCAAATCTGTAGGCTTTCAATAGGAGCAGTCAGCCGCATGTATTGCCAAAAGATGGCAGCAACGTTCTAGCGGACCAATACACAGGAAAATCGATGTCGGTGATTGGTGCTCGATCAAGAATGAATGGGTCCGCTATATACATTGAATTGGTCAGTTGCGACACCTGTTGGTCACCTTACTGATAGCTCCTATTGCTAGCGCCACCTGTGATGAAGTGACCGCACTGATATGAGCCTAAGCTACCTGCCTATAGGGTCTCTTTAATGTTCTAAGGTGTTCGAAATAGTTTTCTCGCGCAAAAAGGTTGATTTCTACAGGCGCCATGTAGAAAAGTATGGTATGTGCCATTGCGCAAGGTTGTGTAAGCCATATTTTAAATGAAATTAGCAGCCCATTGAGAGCAAACTTGCAAGTGGGGGAGCGCATGTCCACTTCATCTCTAAATCCAAAGCTGGATTCTTACTTCGGTTTCATTCTGCATTTCATACATTTAGGGTCGATTTTTCAAATAATAGTAAGGTTTAAAAATCAACCGATAAACGTAAACTTTACGACAACGTTTAGAAATTAACCAATGAAGGTAAACTTTACGACAACGTTATTTTCCATACTATACATTAACCAGATTTTATATTGCATTTTCGGTACAAAAATAACGTTGTCGTTAACGTTTACGTTTATCGTTTGATTTCTAAACCTCCCTATTATTTACAGTTCTTCAGAGGGTTTGACGTCGTCTTCTCTGTTTTTCAGCCAGTGAGTTCAAACTTCAAGGGAGCGAAATCGGGGCGAAAAGTCTGACTGCATTCGGAGCCGTTTACCACAGGGACTTGAAGCAAAAGTTGTGTGATTGTTTGATTATAAATATGTTTATTATGATCAGAGAGAGCACTATTGGCACCCTCGACGGACAACACACGCCCCTAGGTATGCACCCCGAAAAAAATTTTTCGGGGTGCATACCTAGGGGCGTGTGTTGTCCGTCGAGGGTGCCAATAGTGCTCTCTCTGATCATAATAAACATATTTATAATCAAACAATCACACAACTTTTGCTTCAAGTCCCTGTGCCGTTTACGAATGCAGATTGCCGTCTGCGATGCGAGGACGTTGATTCACAAGCCAGGAACCAATCTGGCTGTTACAAGGTGAACACGTGGATTTCGTAACATTGGATGTGTCATTCTATTCGATTGTGCATTAACGTTTTCGTTGGACTGTGACGAACTATCGTGAACTATCGCGAACTATCGTGAGTTGCACAAAACTCACGATAGCGCTAACTTGGTGTTAGCGCTAACTTTATGTTGAGTGACGTAAAAATCCATTGTCTTTTTACGTCATTTAACATAAAGTTTGCGCTAACACCAAGTTAGCGCTAACGTGAGTTTTGTGCAACCCAGCCCTGAGGGGAGGTGAGGTGAAGAATGTGGATTAATTCTTTTTTGGATAATGTGGAATACATGACATCATCATCATCTTAGCATCGGAAAAGTCCTCACCGAAGACGTGGAAATAGGTACAGGAATACCAATTGTGGGCCATTGCACATTAGAGCTGAGTTGGAACACAACTTTGCACTGGTCTAACATGGGGTGAGCAGTGGTGTTCCTGGGTAATTTTTTAGGTTGGTTCTGGTTTTTACACGATCCCCGCCTTTTTTGTCATTTAAACACCTGTTCTGCTGAACTGAATGAAACAGCCAATGAAAACCTAGGAGACAAAGCATCAACAGCCAATGAAAAACTGGAACACAAAAGAATCGAAAACCTCCCCAAAGTTTCACCTATCTGCTGCCATTGTTTCATTCAGTCTATGCCGTTTATTTCAGCTTTTGTTGGCCTTGTGGGTGTGTCACTTCGACCCACGTGACTTTTAGTTAGCCAAGCGGATGGCGTGTTAAATGGAAAGCAGTTTTAGCCAAGCGGATGGCACTTAGAATTTTCATCACAAGCTGAATCTGCATCTAAATTAGACACGTTTAGAAGCAGGTTCGGCTTGTATAGGCCTACGTTTTCGCATGAATGTCTTCAATTTTCAGCGCAGCTGCGGTCGACCGGGACCGCGAAGCTGCTTCCACAAAGTCAGTGGGCTCCACCCACTGTTCCGCCAAAGGTGATGCTTCGGGTGTATACATGTCCACTCACGTCTTAAGAAACCTAAACACGTCTCTAGGTTCTCATGTATACACATACTGGACATGAATGTCTAGTCATTTCTTCTTTTCAGCCATGTAACTAATCATTCCTCATTTCAGAGGGTCTAGCTGTCCCTTAACAAATACACATTTTGGTCGGTACGCGCCCTTATAGAGGGTGCGTAGCATGCCCCGGCTCCCTGTATTAATTGTCTGCACGCAGGACAGCTGAGGGGGGAGAGGGGTTCTCTATGTAACTAATCAAAAATTCATTTCAGGAACATATGCTCACAAGAAGTCTTGTGGCATATCCAATAGATCAAATAAATGGGTGGTGGACTTCGCACAATTCAACTGCATGTGTCGTGACCCATTTTTCTTTTATAAACTCTTTAAGGGGAGTTTATTTTGAGGAGCACACTTCTGCTGCTTTGGGGAGGTCGTCACTGAAATAAGGGGGAAAGGTCATGGTTCAAAAAGGCGCCATCTTTGAGTTACTTTCTGTAACCGCCGAGAGGTGGCGCTCCACTTAAAGAGTACAAAACCAAACGAAATATTGCCATTTTGAACAAGAAGGCAATCCATTGGGTTACACCATGCAGTTTGTTTTTGAATCAGTTCAAAAAGACATGAGAAAACGGCGCTTTTTGAGCGGGTTCAAATCTTAATAGGCCAATCTGCACATAACGTTTTTTGGGTGGAGGGAAACATACAATAGGTCTTCGCCGGAGAAATTTCAGATGTGCTATTGGTGGACTTGGGGAGTGCCATCATAGCGGTCGGAATTCCTTCTGAAGACCAAACATTCAGTAACTAACACCGCGCTCTGGCAGCGGCCTTTCTATCATTTTCTACTTGCAGTACAGTGGTGAACCAACATGGAGGATGCCCTGTGACGGGAGGTAATGGGGGTTGTCGGCCATTTTCGATGATGTCATTTTGTCGAGAATTTTCGATCTGATGGAGGAGCAGTGATTTTTCGATCCAAGCCCCCGGGAGTTTGCGCACGTTGGAATCGCGACGCGCCCCCTGTAGGCCTAGCACTGTATTACATGTAGGCCCTACCCTTGTATCAGTCGCGCTTTGACGGATTCTAAACCTTTACCATTTATCTTTCCAGGACAAGACCTGCCAGTGATTCCAGTTATGCCTTCCAGAGACGCCAGATTTCGCTTCCACGATGCGGGGGATGTCCAGCTTTTCCATTTCGATTTGACGTCATGAGGACTTCGGCCATTTTCGAAGGAGCCCAGGACACTTGCGCATGTTGGAATCGCGACGCGCCCCCTGTAGGCCTAGCACTATATTATATGTAGGCCCTACCCTCTAATATCAGTCAAGCTTTGACGGATTCTAAACCTTTACCATTTATCTTTCCAGGAACCATGCCTTCCAGAGACGCCAGATGTCGCTTTGACGATGCGAAGAGATGTTCAACAGAGAGCCAGGGCCCATATTCGTAAAACTACTTAAGTCTAAGTGTGACACTTATCCTTTGTTCAACACAAAAGATAAGTATCAACTTTGACTTATGTATGTTTATGAATATGGACCCTGGACACTTGCTTAAGTGGAATCGCGACGCGCCACCTGTCGGCCTAGTACTGTACTGTAGCTGTTCTAAAATCTGTGCAACTTCGATGGACTCTCAGGCCCATAGGGTCCATAGCTGTTAGCGTTAAAACAGCTTTGAAAATATGGGCCCTAATATCTGCCCTTGTCATTTCAGGGAACTTCACGCTTTGACAGAGGGACATCATGTGACCTGGGGGCGGTACCACGCGGCAGAGAGTGGGCCCACTCTGCGGGACACCGTGATGCCTGGATCCAGAGGAACCTTACGGCGAAGCTTCACACTTCAGTGCCCATATTCATAAAACTACTTAAGTCTCAGCGTGACACTTATCCTTTGTTGAACACAAAAGATAAATATCACACTCTGACTTAAGTTTGTTTATGAATATGGACCCTCAGATGGACACCATGGTGCCTTGAACCTCACGCAAGAGGGCCTACTTCAGAGGGACATCGTGCTACCTGGAGGAACCTCACGCCAGAGGGCCTTAGGGACATCGTGTTGCCTGGCGGAGGCCTGCTCAGAGGGGCATCGTTGCTCATGATTGGAATCCTGAAACTGACAGATTATAAACACTTTAACATTGATCATTCCAGGGGAAGACCTGCCACAAATTCCACTTTGTCCTCCAGACGGCGCCACAGGGCCTTCATTCATAAAACTACTCAAGTCCAAGTATCACGCTTATCCTTTGTTGAACACAAAAGATAAGTGTGACACTCCGACTTAAATATGTTTATGAATATGGACCCAGAGGCTGAAATATGTTTATGAATATGGACCCAGAGGCTGAAACAGTGCGAAGAGGAGTCCACCTTTTCCTGGAGAAGGTTGTGAACCTTCTGGCGGATTGGCCGGCGCTGAAGAGAAACGTTTTGGTGCCGACGTCCTGAAGACGCTGACTTTGAAGAAGAAATCCTTCTCTTAATACTATGTAGATGTAGATGTATTATAATGTGTGAACTCGCCTTAATACTTTTGTCATACTTTCAGCTCCTCAAATGAACATCGTGGTACCAGCTGCACACTTCAGAGGGACAATCGTGGTATCTGGTGGAACTTTACGGTGGAGCTTAAGGCTTCACAGAGACAATCGTGTGTCTGGGTGAACTTTACGGTGGAACTCGAGGCTTCACAGAGACAATCGTATGTCTGGTGGAACTTTATGGTGGAACTCAAGGCTTCACAGAGACAATCCTGTGTCTGGTGGAACTTTACGGTGGAACTCAGTCGAGGCTTCACAGAGACAATTGTGGTGTCTGGTGGAAATTGACGGTGGAACTCTAGGCTTCACAGGGACATCGTGTGTCTGGTGGAACTTGACGGTGGAGCTTGAAGCGAGTGATCCACTGTTGCGATTTTGACTTGAGACGGGGTTGCGTTCCCATGCGGTTACCTTATATGGCAATCGGAAGTCCTTATAAGGTAATCGCAAGGGAACGCAACCCCGTCCCAAGCCAAAATCACAACAGTGGATCACCCGCTTGAGGCTTCACAGGGACAATCCGGCTTGTGTCTGGTGGAACTTTACGGTGGAACTCAAAGGCTTCACAGAGACAATCGTGTGTCTGGTGGAACTTTACGGTGGAACTCTAGGCTTCACAGGGACATCATGTGGCTGGTGGAACTTGACGGTGGAGCTTCAGGCTTCACAGGGACAATCGTGTGTCTGGTGGAACTTCACGGTGGAGCTTCAGGCTTCACAGGGACAATCCGGCGTGTGTCTGGTGGAACTTAACGATGGAGTTTCAAAGGGACATCGTGGTGTCTGGACCATTGATGGTGGAGTTTCAGGCTTCAGAGGGACATCATGGTGCCTGGAGGAACCTTAAGGTGGAGCTTCATGCTTCATGGCGCCTGGAGGAATCTTACGTTGGAGTTTCCCGCTGCAGAGGGACTAGGTGGATGGAGGAACCTCGCGATGTAAGTCTTAATAATTCAGAATGAATGACATCTTGTGATGTCTATAGAAACCTTACGGCATCCAATTTCAACGGTTATCGAAGTGCGTCGAGCTTGCTGCTTCGTTGTACAGTTCAATTGGCGATTCTAAAGACATTTTGTTTTCCCTTTTCAGGACGACTCTACCGGCGTTGTCAGTTGACGATCCACATAGCGTCCGCAGACGTCCTCCACGGAGAAACAGTTAGAGCCTTCGATGAACGTCTAGATACCTTGGAGATTTCCTTGATGGGCCCAAAACGTGAAAAACACGACTAAGGCAGAAGGAGGTACGTAAACTTTTCAGAAATACCGATCTGTGAACATGGGCGACATCCTCATGCCTGGCTTTCACTATCGCTACGAATGTCCCGAATCGCCACGAATCTGAAATTGTCCAATTCGTGGCCAATCGGGTTGAAAAATATGCCGAATGTCAAGAATGGGCTAAGAAACAAGTACGAATTCAAAGAATCATGTAAGAATTGTACGAACAAAAGGCACGATCACTCACGAATACTCGTGCCCGATTCGTACTTGATTCGTAAATACATTCGAGACATTCGTGCCTGTTTTCCGCGTGGGCCCATGATGTCCCACTTTCACTGACGCTACGAATGTCCCGAATCAGAAAGTTGTCCGATTCGTAGATAATTCTCAAACGTTCCTTGCAGTTCTTAAATGATTCTTGGTTGATTCCTAAAACATTCGTACAGTTCGTGTGAGTTCGTCGAGCCGCCACGAAAGTTTTTGCTTGTCAAAAACTTTCGTGGGACGGTTCACGAATTCCACGAATTTCAAATTCGTAGAGATCGTAAACACTTCGCAACCCTTTCTTATCGTCCGTAACAGCCTCGTAGTGGATTCTTTTGCATTCTGGGCTATTCTTGGCCATTCGTGTCTCCCTCAAATTTGTGGACCCACGCCGAAAACATCCCGAAACAGGCACGAATGTCCCGAATGTATTTATGAATCAAGTACGGATCTATCACGAATCGGCCACGAATATTCGTAAGTGAGTCGTACCTTATTCGTACAATTCTTACATGATTCTTTGAATTTGTATTTCGTAGTTGAATTTGTGTCGTGGAATTCGTGAACGCTCCCACGAAAGTTTTTGACAAACAAAAACTCACGCGAACAGTACGAATGTTCAGGAATCAACTAAGAACCATTTAGGAACTGCAAGAATCGTTTGAGAATTATCTGCGAACCCGACAACTTTCAGATTCGGGGCGATTCGGGACATTCGTAGCGTCAGTGAAAGCCAGGCATTACATCAGCGTCAATACGAATGCTCCACCTCTCGGACTTGTCGGTGTAGAAAACGGTATGGCGACTTTCCTGCCGTTAGAGGCCACCACCAGTTAGCGGTCCCAGGACGTCATGAAATGCACGACATGACGTCATCCTTAATGACGTCGACGCCATGGCTTACGTCAATGACGTCAAATTTTGTGACGTGCTAGGACCGCTAACAAGCGGCCTCTAACGGCGTAGTTTCTCAGTGTGGATGGGCAGTGGTGTGGCGTCCATACCGGTGTAACGTTTTTCAGTGTGGTCCGTGTGGCAGTGTGACATTACAATAGATTGACGTAACTCGAGTCTTCTAAATCGCTTCTTCCCCTACTGTAGGGGTGCAACCATAAATGACCCGAGATTCTCAGATGAGATAAACTTAGCAAAGTTTGATTGACACCAGATAGAACGAATGATGTGAAGACCATAGGGTGATCAGGTTCATGGTCAATAATGTCTGTTTTGTTTTCCAGGACCCAACTGGTGATGTTTGGAATACTTGGCCGAACCCAAGCATGGGCGTGTCTGGCTATGGAGGATAGAGTTGCGCAGCCTAAACCAACGTTGTTGAGGAGGAGGAAGTGGATGGACGGATTTTTGTAAAGATTGGACAATTTCGTTTGAATGTATTGATGTCTTTCACGTCACTCGAGAGATGTCACCACGTTATAGGTGGCAGCACAGTTTTCATGGAAGATAGTAGCGCCATCTTGGTATCGTGAACTTTACTAGGAAATGGTAAACCCAATGTCCTTGTTAGGTCCAATGGTTTTGGCCCAGGGCCTCTTTCTTGGAACAGAGACGGGACATTCGGCTGAGGCTGAAAAGTCATTGTGTCTAATCTGCTTTGGAAGAGTTTCTATTTCATAAAAAGCTACAGAATTATGACGGACTTAAAACACATAACACAACACACATAACATAACTTTATTTTCATACTCATACGCACACAAACATCTTTATTTTCTAACTTCGTCCTTCATAATATTCTTAGGTACGTTATGAAATGGTAAACTACTTCTCAAAACACATTGTTTGCAATGCCTTTCTGCTACGGCCAGTGTCCTGTTGATGTTTCAAGATCAGGTCCTGGAAACAGACTTATTGACCGAATCTGGATGCTTGGTGTT
>NMRB01000148.1:149893-229354 GCA_002633025.1 Notospermus geniculatus
ACTACGACATCAAATGCAACGGGGTTTCCAAAGCCATGGTGTTTATTCATTCACGAATAGAACCCGCCTGGCTGGTTAATTTATCTCCTACTTGAAAAACCCGAATTTTAGCACCTTGGAGTCGGAGTGGGGGTGGGAGTCGGACCAGATTTTAACCTCGCTATTACATGCCCCAAGCGCTACAAATGACGTGGTGATGCGTGCATCTCGCATGAATTTAGCAGTTCCCCCAAACGGGTATTGCCTAGTTAAGAAAAACGAGGGATCAGGATGTACGGCTATAGAAAACATAACCATTGGAATATACTGGATCTTTACCGTCCTTGCGTCCGCTGTAGAAATGCGCGTTTAAAGGAACACCGACGGTATTGGACCTCAAATGCGTTATTTGACTGCCGACGTAGAGGAAGCCACCTAGCGGCCGTAAGACGAACTAAGGGTCAATTCGCGGACAACGTGCAGTAGTTAGTCCCTGGGTTGGAGAGTGGCGCCGGATGTCGAGAAAAAATGGCAATACCGTGGTGCTTTAAGATGATAGGGGGACCACGACAGGGGCGTTTACCAATAAATTTACTTGTAGGTCTTTACTCATCTGTAGTACAAGCTACATTGTAGTCCAGTATGACCTTATGTATAGAAGACTATTGTGACTCGGACTTTCATTCCTTAGACTACCACTCCTTTCACACACAGTTACACCCAAAAAGTAGTTTCCGATGTATAGTGTGAAAGTTTCCAACAATACCGAACACAAATTGCCTCGCTGAGAATGGCCATTACCGCGGTGTGTGTCACTAATTACTTACTGTGACATTTTGAAAGTATCTCTCATCGAAACTTTACTTAATTTGAAAAAGTTTTAAAACATTGATGTCAAAGCTAAGTCAGAAGTGCACGAGTTGAGGTACACCCGGCATTGTCATGTACCTGAAAAATACTTTAGCTCAGGGTAAAACATGGAATGGCTAGAAGCACTTCATAAAAACTGACAAGCTAACAAACACTGCGGTAGTGATCGATATTTAGGTGACAAACCCGCTGAAATTTACATCCTAAGACCATGAAAAGTTGTGGAACACTTTTGTAGGATTAATGACGTGAAGGAAGAATACATGTGTCACAACTTCAGATGGCCATTTCAAACTATAACCGATCAATAACATAATTACATGGCGTAGACAGAGTCCTCCAAAAGTTTGTGAAGATGAAACGCTGCGCGAAAGCCTCCTCATTTTCCTATCCTCAAGTAGGCCTACCCACTGCTGTTGATATTTTTGTCTGTTTCACTGTAGACGAATTTTTGACACTACATATCTTCAGACCAGGCCCCGTATTCATAAAACTACTTAAGTCTAAATGTGATACTTATCTTTTGTGTTGAACAAAGGATAAGTGCCATACTTAGACTTAAGTAGTTTTATGAATACGGGGCCAGGTTTGATTGATGTATTCCTGAACCCATATTCATAAAACTACTTAAGTGTAAGTGTGACACTTCTTTGTTCAACACAAAAGATATGTATCACACGTTGACTTAAGTATGTTAATGAATATGGACCCTGGCCCTGCGACCTTTTCTAAAAGGAGGAAATTCATTACTAAATCCGGACTTACATTCCAGGGTCCATATTCATAAACATACTTAATTATCTTTTGTGTTGAACAAAGGAAAAGTATCACACTAAGACGTAAGTAGTTTCATGTGTATGGGCCAAGGGTACTTAATTTTAGTCCTACTGCCACAGGTGTCTCTTGCCTACAATGTATTCATGGCCGCAACTAGCATATACATTGGGTTGGGGTGGGGGTGGGGGAGAGACGTCATCGAAAAAACGTATGCGTTCATGCGGAAGTTGTGAGAAAAAAGGCAAAAAGTGCAGTTTATAGGATACACAATCGCCCTCTTTTTGGGTCCGTATTTATTCATTATTCATTTACATCAGTTCTGTTATTTTTAAGACTAAGTTATTAAGTAGTTAAGAAAGTAGTTAAAAGAAAGTAGGTAAAAGCATACCTTGTGCGTCCAATCCAGAGTGCAGGCCGCACAATACGAAGATTATCGAATTAAAGTGCATGCTTCCGATCGGCAGTGGATTATTAGGTATCACCTTCGGCCACGTGATGAACTTACGTCCTATTCCTGATTGCAAGTGAAGAAGTAAAAAAAGAGTGGGCCTTCTGTATCATGGCCTAGGCCGCACTCACTATGATATTCGCTTTCCACTACGAGCAGTCAGCGTTTTGTCCTTCTTTCAACTTTTTGACGGCAGAGGTCATAAACGTTGAATAATTCGCACATAGAAACATTCACACCCAGATTTCCACCAATGCCACTCCGCTTTGTTGGTTTTTGGTTATACGGATAACTTTCCGAAATACGTGTTATGCGGGAGATCACCTATCGGACGTATCCTTCTCAAATGCCAACACGATTACTGCAGGAAACACCGGTGCTTCCTCGACACAGCCTTGCCTTTCAAATTTGACTACCAAATCGTTGATGCCACGGTTTGAGCGTCTCCCTCTAATTTGTTAATTTTCACGTTATTCGCCATGTCGTCCCAAAAGTCTATAAATTATAAATGGAGTACAGCGAAGAACATGAACAATATGCTCTCATCAGACCCAATATCGTCAGCATGTGTCCGTAGGCAAAACTGTTTCTTTCTTTTGATGCCCTTCATCGCAATTAGTAGCAAACTGGGTCGATGGTGCTGACGAAAAGTTGACGAGAAGAGCTGATGCTTAAATGTTTAAGCTGTCGTTTTAAACGTAAAGGCTAAATGAGCCTGCCATGAGACAAATGAGGTGTGCATTCACACAAAATCTATGGTTTTCGATTATTGCACCGTTTTCAAAGGCAAGGGACCCCGTCGTTTTAAACTGACGGCTAATTCGAGTGATCCACTTTTAAGCCAAATGTGGCACATTCACACCACAAATGCACACCACCAGTGCCTCTTTCACAGACAAGGAATAACAATCGGCTTGTTGAAACCACTCGGAAAAGTGAAGCCGCATTTGGTTATCAATAATCGTGTTCTGCGTTCGGTCGAGAGATGGCGACATCAATCTAGGCCAATGAGCACCGCGCGCTTCGCGGTGCTCATATTGAATTCTCTAGGATTGGTCAATTTTACGCGATTGGGACGCTTTTCGCAGGAAACCGCTGCACGGAATGACGTGATTTTTCGCCACCTGCCCTATCTATTGTCAGGCCAGGTCTGAAAGAAGGGATTCTTCGAACCGATCGATACTGACCGTGTTTTGGATGATTTTGGTCTCTTGCTGGCAAAATGATGCAGACGACGATTATTTCCCCAGAATCTCGATTTTTCTGGCGAAGTCTATCATTAAACCGAACTCTCAGGCCCGTTCTCTGCGGGGACTCGATTTAAGCATGCCTCACACGAGGACGGTTCTGACGGCGGTTCAGCACGGTCCAATAGGGAAGTTTAGAAATCAAGCGATAAATGCAATATAAAATCCGGTTAATGTGTCGTATGAAAAATAAAGTTATCGTTTGATTTCTAAACCTCCCTATTGAACCGTGCTGAACCGCCGTCAGAACCGTCCTCGTGTGAGGCCTGCTTTAATTTCTACAAACTGGACCTTATATCCATTCCCTGTCTGACTCCTTAACAGTTTTGCGTTTTTCTCGCAGATGTCTCTGCATGTTCCACCGAATCAACGGGCGATTCTACTGGGGTGTTAATGGGTGGATATAAGCACGTGTCTCAGTTCTGTAAACATGGGATGACTATGAGGTGAACGTAAAAGCATCTCCCGGCCGTTCCCTTACATGTATTTTTTTCTGTTCGAACATTCTCTTTTTATCAACTACTCCGTCGTTTCCGTCTTTTCCTTCGTTTTTCCATGTTTCGTGTCATCATTAATTAATGTGACCAATTTTTGCTCTGGTGGATTTGAAACACGCTATAGGTAAATAATGTTCAAATAAAAAACTTTTCTTTTGGTTTTGGTTGAGCAATAGATTTTCCATTCAGGTATCAGGATTTTTTGTCAATAACTAAAAATACACTACACAATCCCTTATAAAAATATTCTCCATTTTACCATGGTGAATGGTAATTTCGCACGGTAAAAGAAGGTTTATCACGGAGAAAGCCATTTAAACCATGGTAAACTGTCCTTTACCGCGCGAAATTACCATGGTAAAATGAAGATTTTCATAAGGGATAAGACCGATTCTCACTTTCTCATAATTCGAAAGAAGGTGGTGGAAACGTCAACTTTGCTGGTATACCTGAAGACCCTAATATGCACCCCAGGGTAATCAGTGGTTCTCAATGTTGGCTCCCTCAGTCACCAAATTTTTTGTGACGAAGGGAGCGAGCGCTAAGATATATTCTCAAGGTGCTATCATGTGGGACCCTTCTGAAGTCCCCCCCCACTCTTGAATTTCTGTATACCACTGTTATATTAGCACTGAGAGACTTAGTATAATGCATTTCTGACATTATCTGGGCAAATTAGAGACTGAATACAGTGGCGCCACCAAATAGGCCGGTAGTCTATCATGTTCTGGAGAAACTCCGAAGGGCGTTCGCACTTCTGTAGACCACCACACTGTGGCGCTGTGGTTTTTGTTCATTCACGTCAGCTTTAAGTATATTTATGAATATGGACCCAGGGCCCATATTCATAACCTTTCTATGCTTTAGTTACTTGCAAAAGTGCCCTGTTTATACAGGCCAGCCTACACACACTTCGCAACCAACTAAGCTACATGTAGCAAGGTTTTATGAATATAGGCCCAGGGCCGCAGCTAGCGGTCTGGGGGGGGGGGCATATGGCGCTAGGGGGGATGGGGCAAAATTGCCTTTTTTGCAATTTTTCAGCCAAAATCTATATAAAAACACATTTTTCGGTGACATCTAGGGAATTTGCCCCTCTGTCCCTGTGATACCTAATGAGATAAGTTTTTTTCCCATCAGGTACACTTTCTCATAAAGTTGATGCTCCACGTGTCTGGTAGGTGTCGCTGATAGTTCAATCGACTCCTCTTGCGTTGTCAGTCGTCACTCAGGCTGGAAGGGCAACCGGAACACTACATTACACCATGCATTAGCCCAGTTGTCGATAACTAGAAAGCTTTCAAATCGTCGGCTCAAAACTCACACTCAAACTGCGGAACATTCTGGCGCTAATGGTACTCAAAACTCGGATACGCAAGAAATTCCAAATCACCGCCCATGAGTGGCGGTACTTGACTATTGTGTGTACAGTTCCTTCGAATCCGTTTCTGTACAAGCAGAATCAAACAAAACAATACTTAACTTTCCTCTTCACCTATTTATATGAATAGCGCCATCAAAGATTACCGCCAAATTATTCGCGGGAAATCTTGACTTTGTGAAAAATGTGCAAACCAATTCAATCTCCAGAATAGAAGTGTCAGTAATTACATTTTCCAATCCGTGCTGCAGTTCAGTCTACTTGAAATAAAATCTATTGAAACTGTTTTACTTTTTTGACAAGGTTTGGTCTGGGTAACGTTTTAAACAGTGTTCTTTTAGAATCAGCAAAAAAAGTATATTTTGGTGCTATGCACAGAACGTAAACTTAAAAAAACAATTTGACGTATCATAGAACTGCACAGCTGAAGTCCCTTCCATGCAGTATTTGCAAAATGCAAGTTCTGTCCTCCTAAATTTGTGTAAAAAAGTAATATGATCGAAGTGAGCGTCAAGTGAAAACTCGAGGATTCCGAAATTTACGAACAATTCGAGGTCACATTTTTTATGGTGAAAAAACCCAAAGGTAGCAGTTTATTCCCATTCCGCCCTTTGCCAATTCGCCCCCAGCACAAACTCCCTCGCTAACCCTACACCTAGCCTTCGCCAGGGCTAACAATGCTCTCTGCCTCAGCCCTGGTAATGTACTTATGTAGTGTTTTTTGTAATTATTCAATACAAATATACTCCTATACTCCAACCATCGCAGGGTAAATTGGGAAATGGCGAAATGGGAAGCAAGCGACCAGCTATTGAAACAAAAATTTACCGACGCGAATGGATTTTTGCTACCTCTGCCGAAATGCTGCAGTTCGGCAGTAGGTGGCTTCAAAGTCAGGTGTTTGTTCTCTAAAATTCACCCTGGACTACTAGTATGTGGCTTCAAAGTCCCGTGTTTCGTTCTCCAAAATTCACCCTGGACTACGAGTATGTGTATCTTTCCTCATTGATTATAGCCTAAGTTAAAAGACATTCGCAACTTGTTAGAGCGGCGCAACGCGATGAGACTTCAAAATGGATCTTCTTCCTCATCCAAACATCTTGAATCCTTCTTGGTGTCCAACTTCTGTATCGTACATTTTAAGACCGGATACGCTATGGCTTCATTCTAGCCGATCGTTCCATTGAAAAAAATGCAAAATGAAAAATCTGCAAACTGAAGTCCTAGAATGCATTAAATGATGCGTTACAGCCATAAACTACTTATGTCCTTCTTAAACTGCTTGAAAAATGCCCCGCGTGCATGTGTGCATCGTCAATAGGTTGCAAATGTGTGTTGAGTGCTTTTCACAAATAACAGATAACGCCTTCGTTTCCGACAGTTATGCAATACTGCTCACTCGGATATGGTAAAAGTTAATAAAATGTTGCTCTCTTGTTCGGTTTTGACTGAAAGTTGAAGTGTCCCAGCAGAAAAGTTCGATGAAATGGTCAGCATCTGAGTGCTAGTTCCCAGTGGCCGGTGTAATAGAATCTAATGTCCCTCGATATGTGATGTCCCCCAACAATACATTTACAGATTAAGCAGCACCATTGACTTGGGCTCTGGAGAGACCAAGACCCTTAATCCTGTGACAAGCCATGCATGGGGACATCAGGAAGACGGGGGCATTAGATTCTATCACACCTGTGTGGTAGAATCAAATGCCCCTTATATTGGATGCCCTCCAACAATACAAACGGATTCAGCGATACCACTAAATTGGACTCAACGGAGGCCATGCCCAATTGTACCTTGACGGCCTCCTCACCCCCCGCGGCCAAAAAAGAACCCCATGTACATGTACAAGGTACAAAAAGCACAAAATTGACACACTAAATGATAATAAACAAGAGTCAATCTCCAGAATTCACGAATTTTCGACCCCAACCGGGGTCTTTTTCAAGTGGAACTTTACAATCTGAAACTCTAGTAATGTACATGTAATGTACATGAAACTCTAGTAATCTAATGTACATGTACGTTATCCTGCAGGAAAATGCACCAAAATCGCAGTTGTAAGGTCATAGAGACCTGGCTTGCCAATGGAATCTTATCATATCAAAAGCGTCAGTGTCAGGACTTCCATTGTAGCCTGTTGTTTGGTCAGCAATGCCGACCATCACCAACAGAAGCTGGACCCCCGCAATGCCAGACCTTTGTAACCTTTTGGTGTATACATTTACTGTGCGCTTTGTCTATGATATTTAGCAGTAGCAGATTAGCCAAGCATGATGAACCGCCCCTCAAAGTTAGTACCAAAATTAATGGCCCCAAACAGTAAAACTTAATTGCCATTCGGTTTTCAATCCATAGCGAAACAAGCCTTCTATCCTCAGCATTCTCACTTTGACATGCAAGAATCACATATTTTACCACGAGTCCTATTCATTCTTTACCAGATGCATTAAATTCGCCCAGTGATGCATGGTGTCATTTGCAATGTATCCGACAGAGAGACCGGGAATTATTCAGGAATATGCTAATAACGGAATATTCACATTACGACTGCTTTCATAATGGCAAGATTTATATTAAGACTATTAAAGCCAAGTATATGAGTATCGCCATCGAGTTCTTTCGAATGGCTGAAGCGTCAGTTCCATCATCATCAGGCAGAAACGGTAGTTCGGGTTGTTCCAGGGTTTTGAGGGTGTTCTGTTGGTGTCTCCTTGGTTCAGTGTGATTTAGTGAGGTAATCTGAAAAGGAAGCCATATCATTCTTGTCATTGACAGTTCATATACACTGAAAGCCTTTGCATAGGCAAGCTGCCTAATATAGGTTAGGCGTTATCTCACCCCCGGAATTTCTATCATGTTAGGCATTTTGCCTTATGTTCCTTTTTTAGGCAATGCTTTGGGCATTTTACCCAATCTTTACATTAGGCGATCTCCCTAAGGCATTGCCTAAGGAATATTAGGCAAAATGCCTAACATGATTGACATTCTGGGGATGAGATCATGCCCAACATATTGTCAGGCATCTTGCCTAAGCAAACTCAAAGGCTTTCAGTGTACCTGTACTCTTCGAGGTTTGTCAGTCAAATTCTTACAAAAGTCAGTTTTAGCGATTTAAAATATTTCTGGCTTATACCGTGACAGTGGTTTCCACTACAAAACCTCAAAACGCTTCTGTCTCACCGGAAATCTTTCTGGAGACTCCAACAGCAAATTATCACTTGTTCCTTTCAAAAACAGTCTACAAAAGGTCTTTCTACCCGGTGCGGGTGCGTTCCGGATCGAGACTGGATCGAGGAGGGTTGGGTTATTTTTCGCCGAGTAAAAGCGAAACAACTAGCGGACATTTTTTACACCCTGTTCTCAACTGCCACTCCATCTCGACGATGTTCCACCAAGAAAACAGTAATAGCATCCTCGTTATCCTAATTTACCGTCCATTAGGAGCCCATAGTGCCTCCCGCCGAGAGGTCATCTGTGGAATAAAACTGCGGTCTGCCGTTGAAAAGAAACTCACAAGTGATGTGTAACCCTGACTAGGCCTTTCATAACTTGGCCTGGTTCGTGTATAGTCAATAATTCGCGTAGTTCGCAGGTTCGCCGTGGTGGCCGGATAAGTCATATTATACAGTAGTGAAAAAGATGCATTGAATTCTTCCTGTATCCTCATACGGTATCGAAAGTGTACTCTCATGCCCGGTTGCACCAGTCATACTTAAGGTCGACTTTGTGCTCAAGCTAACCTCAAAGTCGTTCTCAACCTCAAATTGTAATGGCAAATCATATTACTTTGTTGAGGTCAACCTCAAACTTCACTTTGAGCATAGCTGGTGCAACCGGGCCTCAGAACCTCGTATAACAAAAAAATTGATTTACATGAAGAAAGAAAATTTTTCTTCATGTAAATCAATTTTTTTTGTTAAAGGAGCTGGACGTTCAAGTTGTAAACACTCACTCACTGGTTCTCTATCCATGCGACGCCTGCGGTGCTGCCACCTATTGTCGGTGATATGTACTGACGTGAATATCGTGAGTGAGTTGTATTGGACCGGGCACCAGTCTAACGATCACGGGGCGCTACTGGTGCTGCCACCTTCACAAAGGAATAAAACTAGTTTGCTGGCCACTGTTTGTAAACAAACCAGTTTGTTTACAACTTGGACGTCGAGCTCCTTTAAGTTGTCGTATTTTTCCACAAAAATTTACATCCGAGGTTTTGACTTATAAATGTTTTTTTCAAAACCGCCGCATACCGGTATGTCAGTCAGTGTGCGAGTCAAAACCTGTAAATATTAGTAGGCAAAATAGTTTTTCTTTCCTCTTGTGAAATTTTGTTTTTGTCACGTACAGGGTTTGATAGTACACCGTAGATATACTTGTATATGTTCTTCAACCACTTTCAAAAATGACCGGTAGTCGCTGGGATCGTGTTCCTATCTTCATGCTAACTTCATATTTGCGATCGATTATCCTCTTAATCCATTATGTGGAGAAGAGAAGTGTGGACAAAAATGACGCCAAAATTTGTAGATCGTTACATCAATAATTCTAGTCTCACATCACATAACCACTAAATCTTTCACTGTTGAGTAAATTTTCAGCAACCTTCCACTTAACCATTCAGCTCACGTCAAGGAGAGCGAGGAATCTCCTCCAGGTCGCCCTGAGTGATAGATGATGATATATATCCGGGAAACCCTCCTGGCTTTAAAATGGTCAACACTCGAACATCCATCTATTTTGTCTCATTGTCTCTTCTGGCCCAAATGTAATCAAATATTCGGTTTTTGACATAACACCGCTTAAATTGACCGTATTTATTTTCCTGTGTACTACATGTACTTCTTCTTCATACGTAGCAGTTTTCTGAATTTTTCTGGGAACAACAAGATTTCATATCTTTATACGATGCCAAATGATGGGCCAACAGCCATTCAAAAATAAAAGATTGACTTAGCCTGGTCGATCACTGGGGGGTGAAACAATTGTTGAAAGTAGGAATTAAGCAGATTGATGATACTTTTTCATTGGTACAAACAGATTGATGATGCCTGTATTCGTGAGTAAACAGATTGGTGATACCTTTAGTGAGTATAAACTGATTGATGATACCTATTCGTGAGTACAAATTGATGATGCCTGTATTCGTGAGTAAACAGATTGATGATACCTTTTAGTGAGTACAAACAGATTACTAATACCTGGTAGTGAGTACACACTGATTGATGATGCCTTCTAGAGAAATTGGAGATGTCTGAAAGGCTACTCGCTTTTCTTCTACATTGCCTAGTGAAATGATACGGGTTTATAAGTGCGAAGTGACTATTTACCCGGCTGCAGGTCGAATTCACCCGGCTGCCGGTCAAGCAGTGGACAAAAAATCCTTTGTTTAACCGGCTGCTGTTTCACCGACGGTTGCCGGATTCCTTTTTTTTTATGGGAATGTATTCACATTAGCGGGAAAATGGCCGCCGGAGAGGCGATGCAATTTATCTGGGACAAAGATTTCATTGGCAGATCCTAACGAGACAATTCAAATCAGTACTATCGGGTCCTTTTTATTTACCAAAAATCCGTTTCCGAGGAACACATCCTTCCCATCAGATTCCCAAAGTCAGCCAGAATGTGTCTAACGAATTTAACTAATGCCGTGATAAGGAATATTATTACTTTTTCACCGGGCAAGCCACATGCGGCAGTTTAGCGTTCCATGTTTTGTATTGACCCGCAGCCGGTTACCGAAGGATAATTTTATGCGTTCTTTACCCGGCAATTGCCGTTAAAATAACGACAAATGTTGTCACTGCGTGACCGGCAGCCGGGTAAGCAAGACGGATTTCCTCATTGCGTAAACGGCAGCCGGGCAAGCAAGATATATTTTCCTCAGTGCGTAACCGGCGACCGGGCAAACAAGACCTTTTTTTAACCACTGCTTACCCGGCAGCCGGGTAAATATCACCAGCCTTATAAGTGTGTTAATTGCCCCTCAACTACGTAGGAGCTTTTAGGAAGCTAGCAATGAGGTGCACACACAGTGAAGCACAGACGTATGTACTGTATATGTCCTGATGTGCACCTCACANTTCTGGGGGATGGTTGTTGGTGTAGGCAGTATGGCCTAGATTGGTTCCCGTTCTAACCTCTAGGCTAATACTCAGACCGGTGTAACGTGTGACATTACCATAGATTGACGCACTTGACAATGAGCGACAAACGGAAACAGTGAATCTGTCATGTTTCCCAGTGTGTTCCAAAGAATGGGAAGTCACACAGAAAAATGGCCACACCGAAAAACGTTACACCTATATCGCCTGCCGTCCATCACGTGACCGGCCGAAAAGCAGTTGTAAGAAAACGCGTTGATTGGCTAAATCGGCTGTGTTACGGCTGATCACGTGATAATGGGCGGCAGCCGATACCGATCGCAGAATTGGCCCTAGCGGTGAGATCGGGAACCAATGTAAGTGCGGCACTTGTTTCAGCTTTTGGTTGCATACAGACCCCAATACTATATCAAACTCTGTGCACTAGCTTTAGAGAGCAGAAAAACTGACATTGTTTCTAAAAAATGTAGTGATCGCGTTTTACTCGCACTTGATCCCCTTTCAGTCATCCGTTTTTAATCCCCTCCGTAGTCTAAACACGCAATCAAATGTAAAGTTCTATGGAAGCGTCGTCTTCATGAAGCCATATCGATTCCACATTCTACATGTATTATTAGATTACATCATAATACACTACAGTGTGGCAATTAAATGCGATATCTGAGTTATGCTACAGGTGTGACAGGAGTCAAGGTTCTTTGAGTGACAAGGTCCTAGGAATGCAGATCCTCCAAACAATAGCCCGCTAAAGCTATATTCGAACGGTCATGGTCTCTCTAGCCATATATACTAATCCCTCGCTGAACAACGTTACACCTGACTTTGATTCCAGGGGGACTTGGATTCCTTCCACACCTATATATGGTTACAATAGTGGTCTCTGCACATCCGCTAAGGTTATCCTGCACCGATGAACTCCAATTTAATACTGGCAAAAGTAACGAATTAGTTGGATTTATATGCAACACCGATCGTTGTGTATTATGTAAAATTCAGAAGGGATCTTCATGGTTCTCTCAACATCACGCAGTATATGTTTTTAGTTTTTTTATTCATGAGTACCCCATGCCGTCAATAACGGAAAGGCTATTAGTGTGCGTTACGAAAAACTCTATGAGAGGTTTGTTTAAACATATCGAGCCGTTGTTGTAAAAGTTCGACCTGCATATTTTAATTTTTGACAATGTAAACTTGACAACTTGAAGATAGTTTTCAGGTGAAAAAAAGAGTGTCAATGAAATAGAGTCAGCCCCTTGTCACTTGAAGAAATTTGGTCTGACGGAAATTGAACAACACTTGAAGTTTTTCGCCTCGGAAAATTATACATGAGGTTCGCTACAGCCATCTTGCCAAAACACAGCCATACGCTGCGGAAGGCCCTGTCACACTTCTGCGTATCCTAATAGGAGCTGCCACTTCGTTGACCAATAGGTGTCACTACGGTCCTATTCAATGCCTAGCGGACCCATTCATGGTTGATTGAGCACCACAGGAGAATTTTCTATTGTATTGGTCCGCTAGAAGTTTGCTGCCCTCTTTTGGCGATAAGCGCGGCTGACTGCTCCTATTTCTTATCTTATGAGTTGCGCATTGAATTTTTTTTTCGTACGCACAATACGCACCTCACATGCATTTCAATCGTTTTGTGCAAGTTTTATGTACGCAGGCAAGGGCACAGTCCACCGGCATGCACAAAACTACGCTGCATAAGCTGTTACGCAGGTCATAAGTTATAAATACGCAGTGCCGCTGTGTATTGAAAACTTAACTCATATTATTTTAAAGGACTTGATATACGCAAAAGTGTGACAAGGCCATTAACCCCTGTTGCGGGCCCACATCCTTCAATCTGGTTCATGAGAATTCTGTATGAACCGTTTGGAAACTACATCTTCCTCGATGATGGTCTTTTACCGCGAAACCAATGAATTAATTTTCGTTTTTTAATCATTCAAAGCCACTCGTCAGCATTAGGTGTAACTAGAGAATCTGTGCCGAACCTTGTACAGATCTAGAGACCTGTTGGTATAAAATGCAGGTTGCAAGTTTACCTGCAGGCAATAGTATTTGCAATACATTTGACTTCACATTGGACACTAACACTTCATGACCTTAACCATTAATCTACAACATGTAATTTTTCCAATGTTATGGAGACTTTTCCAAAAAAAACTCATTCCATTTCCTAATAGCCCACCCCAAACCTTTTCTCATTTTAACTCCCATGAATCAATGTGTGGCAGTTTAGGTACAAGCTGCTGGGAATTCTTGCTGAGATAACACTTCGATTGCTTGGTGTCAAAATTGAAGGAATTGCAGGCGTCGTTCTCATAACATAAGAGTAGACACATCTCCAGGGGCACGGCGTCGATGGTCTTGATGATGTTCTCTCTTTCTTCGATGTTTTTACCTTTGATGGCTACGA
Source organism: Notospermus geniculatus (assembly GCA_002633025.1). NCBI lineage: Eukaryota > Metazoa > Nemertea > Pilidiophora > Heteronemertea > Lineidae > Notospermus > Notospermus geniculatus. The sequence continues at coordinate 163,619 of NMRB01000148.1, forward strand.
ACTCTGTCGTTGGCACTAAAAAAGAAATACGCCCTAAGCTCAAACACGAATTCAGAGTGTCATCCATTGGGCTTATGATTTGAATTAAAGGGACTCTACAGGCAGGCTTCTCATAGGCATTTTGACATGCACATTATACCGATCTTTTGGCATGAGAATGACTAGGCCGCGTGCACACTGCCAGCGAAATGGCGAAGCGAAGCAAATCTTGCCAAGCGATGTCATGTGGTGAAAACATTTAAATATTCTGGAAGCGTTGGCGTGTACGAACTGAGAGCGATGAGAGCTGATCGCTCTCAGTTTGTAAACGCCAATGCTCCCAAAGTCGATTTCGCTTCGCTTCGCCATTTAATTCGCTTGCAGTGTGCATGCGGCCTTATTCTGACATGTATTGCACGTAAAATGCACTTACAGTGTAATATCAACATGTGAGCCAAAATCTGTAGGTCGTCAGTTGCAAGCGCCACCTGTGATGAGTGTCATAGCTACATGTTGCTGCCGATAGGGTTCCTTTAAGAGACAGTCTACGTATAGGCCTACTGTTTTTACTACATTACGTGCATTTGCCTTGAGACAGTATACTGTATCTTCAACAACACGACCAGTAGGTTGCCTATGATATTAAAGCGGGTGATCCACTGTTGCGATTTTGGCTTGAGACGGGGTTGCGTTCCCTTGCGGTTACCTTATATGGCAATCGGAAGTCCTTATAAGGTAATCGCAAGGGAACGCAACCCCCGCTCAAGCCAAAATCGCAACAGTGGATCACCCGCTTAAAGGAGCACGGTATGCGATCTCTTATCGGTATTTTGACTGCCGACGTAGAGGGCGCCACCTAGCGGCAGCAATAAGAACTAAAAAATCCATTACAAAATGCACGTAGTAGATCGGGCCCATTCGCCGACAACGTAGTTAGTCCTTTGGGTTGGAGAGTGGCGCCGGCTGTTGAGGAAAAGTGGCACACTGGGCTCCTAACCATGATGGATTCACTGTCTCACTCTGGCACCCGTTAGACCCCACAAAATGTGACTGGCACTTACCAAAGCACATATTCTTGATTTGTTCTATTTCGTCGTAGTTCAGAACGGCGTTGAAGAGACTGACACAGCTCAGGGCGAACGTTGCTGCTCTCCGTCCAAGAACGATCGGTTGGTCAGTTGTTCTGTTTAGTTTCGGGGACAGAGAGGTCGTTATCTTCTTTTTATTCAGATATAGAACTACATCTCCCGTGTCGTAGTCGTAGGATTGGGAAATAAAAACCCATTTGTCTTTGTATGGGATGCCCAGGGTGTCGCAATTAGCAAGAACTTTTTGCTCGGCTCCAACTCTCACTAGGATATCGCCGGATTGAAACCGCAAACCGTCTAGGAATTTTGCTGGATTCACTGAATCATCAACCTGTTGGAAAAGTCCGAAGTTAGTAACGTCTGGTGCTAAGAAGTATCCGACGTAGGTATAACTCTTCGGCAGTATGGCCATGCATTTCTTTGCGTCATCTCGTAACCACGAATACTCTCCTGTGGCGTGGTAGGCTAGACGAGACCTTGTTGGACCTGGCCCGAGAAAAGCTCTTTTACCAGTCAGATGACACTCATTTTGACTCTCGTCCCGCCAGGTGTCGCCGTCCTTACTCGACTTGTCTAGTGGCCAATATGCCACCATGACATTCGACTCTGAAGTACCGCCTTCCGCCGACCCTATAAATGAAAACAAGAGTGTAATTAAAGGAGCTGGACGTCCAAGTTGTAAACACTCACTCACTGGTTCTCTATCCACGCGACGCCTGCGGTGCTGCCACCTATTGTCGGTGATATGTACTGACGTGAATATCGTGAGTGAGTTGCATCGGACCGGGAACCAGTCTAACGATCACGGGGCGCGACTGGTGCTGCCACCTGCACGAAGGAATAAAACTAGTTTGCCGACCATGTTTGTAAACAAACCAGCTTGTTTACAACTTCGGCGTCTAACTCCTTTAAGAAAAACGAGGGATCAGGATCAGGAGGTACATGTACGGCTATAGAAAACATAACCATTGGAATATACTGGATCTTTACCGTCCTTGCGTCCGCTGTAGAAATGCGCGTTTAAAGGAGCACGGTATTGGATTTCAAATGCGTTATTTGACTGCCGACGTAGAGGGAGCCACCTAGCGGCAGTAAGACGAACTAAGGGTCAATTCGCGGACAACGTGCAGTAGTTAGTCCCTGGGTTGGAGAGTGGCGCCGGATGTCGAGAAAAAATGGCAATACCGTGGTCCTTTTAGATGATAGGGGGACCACGACAGGGGGCGTTTACCAATAAATTTACTTGTAGGTCTTTACTCATCTGTAGTACAAGCAGTATGACCTTATGTATAGAAGACTATTGTGACTCGGACTTTCATTCCTTAGACTAGTCTACCACTCCTTTCACACACAGTTCCACCCAAAAAAGTAGTTTCCGATGTATATTGTGAAAGTTTCCAACAATACCGAACACAAATTCCCTCGCTGAGAATGGCCATTACCGCGGTCTGTGTCACTAATTACTTACTGTGACATTTTGAAAGTATCTCTCATCGAAACTTTACTTAATTTGAAAAAGTTTTAAAACATTGATGTCAAAGCTAAGTCAGAAGTGCACGAGTTGAGGTACACCCGGCATTGTCATGTACCTGAAAAATACTTTAGCTCAGGGTAAAACATGGAATGGCTAGAAGCACTTCATAAAAACTGACAAGCTAACAAACACTGCGGTAGTGATCGATATGTAAGTGACAAACCCGATGAAATTTACATCCTAAGACCATGAATGAAAAGTTGTGGAAAACTTTTGTAGGATTAATGACGCGAAGGAAGAATACATGTGTCACAACTTCAGATGGCCATTTCAAACTATAACCGATCAATAACATAATTACATGGCGTAGACAGAGTCCTCCAAAAGTTTGTGAGGATGAAACGTTGCGAAAAGCCTCCTCATCTTCCTATCCTCAAGTAGGCCTACCCACTGCTGTTGATATTTTTGTCTGTTTCACTGCAGACGAATTTTGGACACTACGTCTTTAAACATATCTTCAGACCAGGTTTAATAGGAGCTGTCAGCGGGTTGACCACTAGGTGTCACTAGGGCCCAATTCAATGCATCTAGCGGACCAAGTCATTATCGATCGAGCAGCGATCATAATAGATTTCCTGTACATTTGGTCCGCTAAGACTGTGCTGCCATCTGTTAGCAATATGCGCGGCTGACTGCTCCTATTGTTTGATGTATTCCTGGGCCCATATTCATAAAACTACTTAAGTGTAAGTGTGACACTTATTCTTTGTTCAACACAGAAGATAAGTATCACACTTTGACTTAAGTAAATGAGTATGGACCCTGGCCCTGATTCTTAATTACGTTTAGTAAATCTCTGAGTGCCTCTCTTTTTGTTCCTTTTTTAAAATTTGTGTATTTTATATAAGTATACATGTACCGGTATGTTATTAATTGCAAAGAATGTTGAGATTTTACACGTAAGATGGAACGCTCTTAAAAAGACAATTCATTACCATTATCATTATCATTCATTATCATTATCATTATTCATTACTAAATCCGGACTTAGATTCCAGGGCCCATATTCATAAAACATATACTTAAGTCAAAGTGTGCTACATGTCTTTTGTGTTGAACAAAGGATAAGTGTCACACTAAGACTTAAGTAGTTTCATTAATACTATACACGTAGTATGGGCCTAGGGTACTTAAGTTTAGTCCTACTGCCACAGGTGTCTCTTGCCTACAGTGTATTCATGGCCGCAACTAGCATATGCATTGGGTTGGGGGTTGGGGTGGGGGAGAGACGTCATCGAAAAATCGTATGCGTTCATGCGGAATTTGTGAGAAAAAAGGCAAAAAGTGCAGCTTATAGGATACACAATCGCCCTCTTGTTGGGTCCTTGACTATTCATTACTCATTTGAATCAGTTTTGTTATTTTTAAGACTAAATTATTAGGTAGTTAAGAAAGTAGTTAAAAGAAAGTAGGTAAAAGCATACCTTGTGCGTCCAATCCAGAGTGCAGGCCGCAGAAAACGAAGATTATCGAATAAAAGTGCATGCTTCCGATCGGCAGTGGATTATTAGGTATCACCTTCGGCCACGTGATGAACTTACGCCCTATTCCTGATTGCAAGTGAAGAAGTAAAAAAAGAGTGGACCTTCTGTATCATGGCCTAGGCCGCACTCAGTATGATATTTGCTTTCCACCACAAGCAGTCAGCGTTTTCCTTCTTTCAACTTTTTAACGGCAGAGGTCATAAACGTTGAATAATTCGCACATAGAAACATTCACACCCAGATTTCCACCAATGCCACTCCGCTTTGTTGGTTTTTGGTTATACGGATAACTTTCCGAAATACGTGTTATGCGGGAGATCACCTATCGGACGTATCCTTCTCAAATGCCAACACGATTACTGCAGGAAACACCGGTGCTTCCTCGACACAACCTTGCCTTTCAAATTTGACTACCAAATCGTTGATGCCACGGTTTGAGCATCTCCCTCTAATTTGTTAATTTTCACGTAATTCGCCATGTCGTCCCAAAAGTCTATAAATTATAAATGGAGTACAGCGAAGAACATGAACAATATGCTCTCATCAGACCCAATATCGTCAGCATGTGTCCGTAGGCAAAACTGTTTCTTTCTTTTGATGCCCTTCATCGCAATTAGTAGCAAACTGGGTCGATGGTGCTGACGAAAAGTTGACGAGAAGAGCTGATGCTTAAATGTTTAAGCTGTCGTTTTAAACGTAAAGGCTAAATGAGCCTGCCATGAGACAAATGAGGTGTGCATTCACACAAAATCTATGGTTTTCGATTATTGCACCGTTTTCAAAGGCAAGGGACCCCGTCGTTTTAAACTGACGGCTAATTCGAGTGATCCACTTTTAAGCCAAATGTGGCACATTCACACCACAAATGCACACCACCAGTGCCTCTTTCACAGACAAGGAATAACAATCGGCTTGTTGAAACCACTCGGAAAAGTGAAGCCGCATTTGGTTATCAATAATCGTGTTCTGCGTTCGGTCGAGAGATGGCGACATCAATCTAGGCCAATGAGCACCGCGCGCTTCGCGGTGCTCATATTGATTTCTCTAGGATTGGTCAATTTTACGCGATTGGGACGCTTTTCGCAGGAAACCGCTGCACGGAATGGCGTGATTTTTCGCCACCTGCCCTATCTATTGTCAGGCCAGGTCTGAAAGAAGGGATTCTTCGAACCGATCGATACTGACCGTGTTTTGGGTGATTTTGGTCTCTTGCTGGCAAAATGATGCAGACGACGATTATTTCCCCAGCATCTCGCTTTTTCTGGCGAAGTCTATCATTAAACCGAACTCTCAGGCCCGTTCTCTGCGGGGACTCGATTTAAGCAGGCCTCACACGAGGACGGTTCTGACGGCGGTTCAGCACGGTTCAATAGGGAGGTTTAGAAATCAAGCGATAAATGCAATATAAAATCCGGTTAATGTGTCGTATGAAAAATAAAGTTATCGTTTGATTTCTAAACCTCCCTATTGAACCGTGCTGAACCGCCGTCAGAACCGTCCTCGTGTGAGGCGTGCTTTAATTTCTACAAACTGGACCTTATATCCATACCCTGTCTGACTCCTTAACAGTTTTGCGTTTTTCTCGCAGATGTCTCTGCATGTTCCACTGAATCAACGGGCGATTCTACTGGGGTGTTAATGGGTGGATATGACCACGTGTCTCAGTTCTGTAAACATGGGATGATGAGGTGAACGTAAAAGCATCTCCCGGCCGTTCCCTTACATGTATTTTTTTCTGCTCGAACATTCTCTTTTTATCAACTACTCCGTCGTTTCCGTCTTTTCCTTAGTTTTTCCATGTTTCGTGTCATCATTAATTAATGTGACCAATTTTTGCTCTGGTGGATTTGAAACATTCTTATAGGCAAATATGTTCAAATAAAAAACTCTTCTTTTGGTTTTGGTTGAGCAATAGATTTGCCATTCAGGTATCAGGATTTTTTGTCAATAACTAAAAATACATTAACACAATCCCTTATAAAAATATTCTCCATTTTACCATACTGGTGAATGGTAATTTCGCACGGTAAAAGAAGGTTTATCACGGTGAAAGCCATTTAAACCATGGTAAACTGTCCTTTACCGCGCGAAATTACCATGGTAAAATGAAGATTTTCATAAGGGATAAGACCGATTCTCACTTTCTCATAATTCGAAAGAGCCCGGTGGTGTAGTGGTTCGGGTCTCCGACTAGCGGTCAGAGGATCCCGGGTTCGAATCCCACTGGGCGTGAGACTTTGGGCAAGTCTCTTTACCTCACTGGCCTCTCTCCACCCAGGTGTATAAATGGGTACCGGTCGGAAATGCTCAATTGTAGCGCTGAATGGGCAGCTCATCTGAGTTCTACTGAAAGGTTTCAGCACAGACTGGGGTTAAAGTGTAAAGTCGGATGAGAACCTCTACCGTAGTTGATATCAGACTATAAACCCAAACTTTAACTTTAACTTTTGAAAGAAGGTGGTGGAAACGTCAACTTTGCTGGTATACCTGGAGACCCTGATATGCATCCCGGGGTAATCAGCGGTTCTCAATGTTGGCTCCCTCAGTCACCAATTTTTTTGTGACGAAGGGAGCGAGCGCTAAGATATATTCTCAAGGTGCTATCATGTGGGACCCTTCTGAAGTCCCCCCCACTCTTGAATTTCTGTATACCACTGTTATATTAGCACTGAGAGACTTAGTATAATGCATTTCTGACATTATCTGGGCAAATTTTCACTTATGAATCTGGGGAAGGATGGTGAAATCTCGACTCAAATTGTCGCCATTAGAACTTGGCAAACCTGGCCGAACTACAATGGACGGCATCTTCCCTATTCAATATCCGTCGAGAACTCGCTACAATTTTCAGATGATTGTTAATGGGTTTATAGTGCTGGCTGACATGGCTTTTGATGGGCGTAAAAGCGCCGAGATGGCCGATAATTGAGCATGATTGGCCAGGTATTAGCTTGAAATGTCCGTTATTATGGGCGTTATTTCACCGGGCGTCGCGGGGATGGTTCCTTCGACTTATGGAAGTATATTTCTTCTATCAGAAGGTGGAGTAAATATTTCTACTTCTAGGGGTATGTGTCTTGATTAAAAAGCATATACCGGTAGCGTCTTTTAAAATGCAGTGCCCGGCTGCCTATGATCAGGGTCCATACATTGTATTCGTAAAACCTTGCTATCAATGCTTAGTTACTTGCAAAAAGTGCCCAGTTTGTACAGGCCAATGTACACACACTTCGCAACCAACTAAGCTAGCAAGGTTTTATCAAAATAGTCCCAGGGCCGCAGCTAGCNTTTCTGTACAAGCAGAATCAAACAAAACAATACTTAACTTTCCTCTTCACCTATTTATATGAATAGCGCCATCAAAGATTACCGCCAAATTATTCGCGGGAAATCTTGACTTTGTGAAAAATGTGCAAACCAATTCAATCTCCAGAATAGAAGTGTCAGTAATTACATTTTCCAATCCGTGCTGCAGTTCAGTCTACTTGAAATAAAATCTATTGAAACTGTTTTACTTTTTTTGACAAGGTTTGGTCTGGGTAACGTTTTAAACAGTGTTCTTCTAGAATCAGCAAAAAAGTATATTTTGGTGCTATGCACAGAACGTAAACTTAAAAAACAATTTGACGTATCCTAGAACTGAACAGCTGAAGTCCCCTCCATGTACATGTAGCCTCTAGTTAATCTGGCTAAATCGACCACTGCACCCCTCTAAATTGACCACTTGCCTCCGGTCCCATTGGTGGTCGATTTAGAGGGGTTCCACTATATATTTGTTTCCAAAATCAAGTGGCTTCTGAATTTGAGGGAAAAAGGATTGTGATCGAGGTGGGAATCAAGGAAAACCTCGAGCTTTCCCAAATTTTCGAATTCGGGTTCACGTACATGTATGTATGGTGAAAACATACAAAGAATATCGTTTTGTAGCAGTTCATTCCCATTCCGACCCCTCACAATTTTCCGCCGTCGGCCCTAACCGTAAACCATGCAAGGCGAATTGGGAAATGGCGAAATGGGAAGACACCTTGTAGCGAGCAGCTATTGAAATGAAAACTTACCGACGCGAATGGATTTTTGCTACCTCTGCCGAAATCCTGCACTTTGGCAGTAGGTGGCTTCAAAGTCCCGTGTTTCGTTCTCCAAAATTCACCCTGGACTACTACAAGTAGTATGTGGCTTCAAAGTCCCGTGTTTCGTTCTCCAAAATTCACCCTGGACTACTGGTATGTGTATCTTTCCTCATTGATTATAAGTTAAAAGACATTCGCAACTTGTTAGAGCGGCGCAACGCGATGAGACTTCAAAATGGATCTTCTTCCTCATCCAAACATCTTGAATCCTTCTTGGTGTCCAACTTCTGTATCGTACATTTTAAGACCGGATACGCTATGGCTTCATTCTAGCCGATCGTTCCATTGAAAAAAAATGCAAAATGAAAAATCTGCAAACTGAAGTCCTAGAATGCATTAAATGATGCGTTATAGCCATAAACTACTTATGTCCTTCTTAAACTGCTTGAAAACTGCCCCGCGTGCATGTGTGCATCGTCAATAGGTTGCAAATGTGTGTTGAGTGCTTTTCACAAATAACAGATAACGCCTTCGTTTCCGACAGTTATGCAATACTGTTCACTCGGATATGGTAAAAGTTAATAAAATGTTGCTCTCTTGTTCGCGTTTGACTGAAAGTTGAAGTGTCCCAACAGAATAGTTCGATGAAAATGGTCAGCATCTAAGTGCTACAGTAGTTCCCAGTGACCGGTGTAATAGAATCTAATGTCCCTCGATATGTGATGTCCCCCAACAATACATTTACAGATTAAGCAGCACCATTGACTTGGGCTCTGGAGAGACCAAGACCCTTAATCCTGTGACAAACAATGCATGGGGACGGGAAGACGGGGAGCATTAGATTCTATCACACCTGTGTGGTAGAATCAAATGCCCCTTATATTGGATGCCCTCCAACAATACAAACGGATTCAGCGATACCACTAAATTGGACTCAACGGAGACCATGACAAATTATACCTTCACGCCCCCCCCCCCCCCAAAATAGAANAACCCGTGTAGGCTATGCTACAGGAATATGCACCAAAATCGCAGTTATAAGGTCACAGAGACCCGGCTTGCCAATGGAATCTTATCATATCAAAAGCGTCAGTGTCAGGACTTCCATTGTAGCCTGCTGTTTGGTCAGCAATGCCGACCATCACCAACAGAAGCTGGACCCCCGCAATGCTAGACCGCTGTAACCTTTTGGTGTATACATTTACTGTGCGCTTTGTCTATGATATTTAGCAGTAGCAGCTTAGCCAAGCATGATGAACCGCCCCTCAAAGTTAGTACCACAATTAATGGCCCCAAACAGTAAAACTTAATTGCCATTCGGTTTTCAATCCATAGCAAAACAAGCCTTCTATCCTCAGTATTCTCACTTTGACATGCAAGAATCACATATTTTACCACGAGTCCTATTCATTCTTTACAGATGCATTAAATTCGCCCAGTGATGCATGGTGTCATTTGCAATGTATCCGACAGAGAGACCGGGAATTATTCAGGAATATGCTAATAACGGAATATTCACATTACGACTGCTTTCATAATGGCAAGATTTATATTAAGACTATTAAAGCCAAGTATATGAGTATCGCCATCGAGTTCTTTCGATAGCTGAAGCGTCAGTTCCAGTACCATCAGGCAGAAACGGTAGTTCAGGTTGTTCCAGGGTTTTGAGGATTTTCTGTTTGTGTCTTCTTGGTTTAGTGTGATTTAGTGAGGTAATCTAAAAAGGAAGCCATATCATTCTTGCCATTGCCAGCTCATATACACTGAAAGCCTTTGCATAGGCAAGCTGCCTAATATAGGTTAGGCGTTATCTCACCCCCGGAATATCTATCATGTTAGGCATTTTGCCTTATGTTCCTTTTTTAGGCAATGCTTTGGGCATTTTACCCAATCTTTACATTAGGCGATCTCCCTAAGGCATTGCCTAAGGCATAGGCAAAATGCCTAACATGATTGGCATTCTGGGGATGAGATCATGCCCAACATACTATCAGGCATCTTGCCTAAGCAAACTCAACGGCTTTCAGTGTACCTGTAGTCTTCGTCTGTGGACAGAGACTCTTCGAGGTTTGTCAGTCAAATTCTTACAAAAATCGGTTTTAGCGATAAAAATATTTCTGGCTTATATCGTGACAGTGGTTTCCACTACAAAACCTCAAAACGCTTCTGTCTCTCCAGAAATCGTTCTGGATACGCCAACAGCAAATTATCACTTGTTCCTTTCAAAAACAGTCTACAAAAGGCCTTTTTACACGGTGGGGTGCGTTCCGGATCGAGACTAGATCGAAGAGGGTTCGGTTATTTTTCCCCGTGTAAAAGCGAAACAACTAGCGGACATTTTTTACACCCTGTTCTCAACTGCCACTCCATCTCGACGATGTTCCACCAAGAAAACAGTAATAGCATCCTCGTTATCCTAATTTACCGTCCATTAGGAGCCCATAGTGCCTCCCGCCGAGATGTTTTCCTCCGATTTCCCTGCTTCTCCCCAAACAAAGCTTCTCCGAAAGCTCGTCTTACTCGAACCAAGAAAGCAAGGCGACAGTGTTTCATGCAGCACACAGCGTCCGCCGGAAATGCGTTCTGGCGGCTCGTCGACTTCTGATGAATTCAGTATTCGTGTTCACACTGTTCTGAGCCGTTAGAGAGGGAGAGGGTAATTACTAAGAGCCCAGGGACGCTGTCGTTTTCTCCACGTTCAACCGAGGTCGGTGACTTCGTCTCATCACGAAATGTACCGGAAAAAAGTGTATCGAACATGTATTGAAACATGGCACGATTTCGAGTGTGTATTGAAATATTTGTTCTGTCACGTCCAGGTTCGTGATGTTGAATTCACCAGACGTTTACGCCGCTGGTTCCTTTCCCATGTTGATCAGACGAGATATAGAACGATACTAAACACATACATGTACCGTACGTGTTGAAATAGTGAAAAAGATGCATTGAATTCTTCCTGTAATCCTCATACGGCATCGAAAGTGTACTCTCAGAACCTTGTATAACAAAAAAAAGATTTACATGAAGAAAGAAAATTTTTCTTCATGTAAATCAATTTTTTTTGGTTAAGTTGTATTTTTCCACAAAAATTTACATCCGAGTTTTTCACTTATAAATGTTTTTTTTCAAAACCGCCGCGTATGTCAGTCTATGTGCGAGTCAAAACCTGTAAATATTAGTGGGCAAAATAGTTTTTCTTTCCTCTTGTGAAATTTTGTTTTTGTCACGTACAGGGTTTGATAGTACACCGTAGATATACTTGTATGTTCTTCAACCACTTTCAAAAATGACCGGTAGTCGCTGGGTCGTGTTCCTATCTTCATGCTAACTTCATATTTACGATCGATTATCCTCTTAATCCATTATGTGGAGAAGAGAAGTGTGGACAAAAATGACGCCAAAATTTGTAGATCGTTACATCAATAATTCTAGTCTCACATCACATAACCACTAAATCTTTCACTGTTGAGTAAATTTTCAGCAGCCTTCCACTTTGCCATTCAGCTCACGTCAAGAAGGAGAGCGAGGAATCTCCTCCAGGTCACTATGAGTGATGGATGATGATATATATCCGGGAAACCCTCCTGGCTTTAAAATGGTCAACACTCGAACATCCATCTCTATTTTGTCTCATTGTCTCTTCTGGTCCAAATGTAATCAAATATTCTGTTTTTGACATAACACCGCTTAAATTGGTACCGTATTTATTTGGTACCGTATTTATTTTCCTGTGTACTACATGTACTTCTTCTTCATACGTAGCAGTTTTCTGAATAATTCTGGGAACAACAAGATTCCATATCTTTATACGATGCCAAATAAGATTGACTTAGCCTGGTCGATGACTGGGGGTTGAAACAATAATTGTTGAAAGTAGGGATTAAGCAGATTGATGATACTTTTTCGTTGGTACAAACAGATTGATGATGCCTGTATTCGTGAGTAAACAGATTGGTGATACCTTTAGTGAGTATAAACTGATTGATGATACCTATTCGTGAGTACAAATTGATGATGCCTGTATTCGTGAGTAAACAGATTGATGATACCTTTTAGTGAGTACAAACAGATTACTAATACCTGGTAGTGAGTACACACTGATTGATGATGCCTTCTAGAGAAATTGGAGATGTCTGAAAGGCTACTCGCTTTTCTTCTACATTGCCTAGTGAAATGATACGGGTTTATAAGTGTGTTAATTGCCCCTCAACTATGTAGGAGCTTTTAGGTAGCTAGCAATGAGGTGCACGTGCACAGTGAAGCACAGACGTATGTACTATATGTCCTGATGTGCACCTCACAGCAGTTTGTTTCCCAACTGAATAGGCTACCATATACCTCAGAAGTGTGCATTTGTCTGCACAACGTACTTACCGAAGAGTAACACTAATGGTAAAGATTTTTTTAAGTCTCGAAATTATTCGTTCCATACCTACTAATGCATATTCTAATACAGCAGCACTTAATATTCTTAAGAAAAGCCTCCATTACCCATGTAAAGAACCAAAACAGAAGGCGATAAAATGCATTTTCTTTCACATAATCACTTAAAGCCACTAGTCAAGATTGCAAATATGCGTGTGGGACTTCCTGTCGTCTGGAGAATGCTTTTAGGTTGATGTTTGCGCGGGGAAAGACTCGTTTCTCGTCCCACTTGGGGCAACAAGGGTTCCCATTTCAAATGGACTCCTACTTCACCAGCGCACGATGATCCGGGTTCTTCTCGGAGTGTACTACACCCTATTTGATCCCGCGACAGCAGGATATCTAGATCAAGTGCTAAAGTGCATCCGATATCTTAGAAGATATCCTCGATTCGAATCCGAAATGCTACCAACAACGTGCTGATTTCGTTTAGTGCTTCTCTTTTCATTCTTAAGGTATTTGAAATGCTTTTATTCCTGCCGTTATTTCAATGCTCTGTATCCGAGGGCTTCTGCAACTTGACAGTAAAAGATATTTGAAAGGAATCAATATTGGATAAAATTCTATTCAGTTTTCAGTTTTGTTCGCGTGCTGGATCTTTCAGAGACATTTCAGTTGTATGTAAGCTTTCGACAGCCCCGCCATTTTGGTTTTACGATGATTTTGTGCGCGCGCACTTATCTGGTGGGCAGACCAACGCATATGATTGGTCGGGAGATACGAATTTGCTCACCAGATGTAACTGCGCATGTGCAGTTTGCAAAAAAAATCCAAGATGGCGGGGCCGTCGAAACAATGAATTGATGATATCAACAGTATCGGGCTCCGCCCCCAAACAAACATGACTTCCGTTTCAAAAATGACTTAAATATTTACGCCCCTCTTCCCTGAAAACTGCTTTTGGTGTCCGAGTATATTAAGCTCTCGGGAAAGTAATATGTCATTTTGATCAATCGGTCCTTGTATTGATAATGGGATGTGTCCTGCTTCGGCAGCGGGAGGCCCGCAACAGGGTCTCTCTGAAAGTGTCTCTTTCCACCAGAGGGGTCCACAGTGGGTGTTTCTATTGATATCGTATGAATCACGGCACTCGCTAATGAGACGTGACCCCGTCATGTGCCTCAATAGCGCTCTCAATAACTTCCAACTCCGATATGAAAACTGTCATAGATTGGCAAGAATAATATCCCTGTGGAAGGAAATCACCGGATCCTTAGTTTGATCAGAGACGGAGGCAGGAAACGCCAACAAAGAGTAAGCATAAAGCTCCAGAGACGACAAAGTGCGCGGGAAATTAGGAGAGATGCATTAAGTAAAAGATCTGGTACCGGTTATTAGCGTTTTTGTTCCCCTGCCAGATCGATCACTGTTACCATAGTAACTCTTCCGGCAACGGAACAAATTTAAGTGCTTGAGGGGTAAAAGGCCTATTAGAGTAAAATAAGTTATTTTATCAAATAAATATATTAGGTTTACGTGCGTGTGGTGTTATTAGATGACTTGGGGCGCCGGGTTCCGTTCCGCTTCCACAAATTATAACTTCCCGCAGCGGTTGCTTGTAAAAGGCGACAGGGATTTTGATTAAGACGGAGCCTGGGGAGGAAGTTGGAACAGTAAACGGTGATTTGGACATTTCCAATCACATTACTTTCTATAGAAAGCGGCTGTCAGCCGCTGAATATATTAGAGATACCGGGAAGTGATGGAGGAAGGCTTGTTGATAAGCCCGTGTCCGAACCGGGCGAGTCTATTCACCGTTCTCCCGGTGATTTTATCTCGCAACGATAAAGAAAGCAGGCGAATTAATGAAAGATTTGTTAGACGTTATCTCGCGAGTGTTCGCGGGAATTGGCGTTAACTTTTCAAAACAGTGTCACCGGGAGAGGTTTCCCCGCGGAAAATTTATATTTGTTTGCTGATAAAGGTTGGCTGGGTCATCATGAATTTATGGATTGATTTCCATCCGAAGATTAAGGCCGTAGGAGGTGCTGTGTCTGGGGGATGGTTGTTGGTAGGCAGTATGGCCTAGATTGGTTCCCGTTCTAACCTCTAGGCTAATACTCAGACCGGTGTAACGTGTGACATTACCATAGATTGACGGACTTGACAATGAGCGACAAACGGAAACAGTGAATCTGTCATGTTTCCCAGTGTGTTCCAAAGAATGGGAAGTCACACAGAAAAATGGCCACACCGAAAAACGTTACACCTATATCGCCTGCCGTCCATCACGTGACCGGCCGAAAAGCAGCTGAAAGAAAACGCGTTGATTGGCTAAGTCGGCTGCGTTACGGCTGATCACGTGATAATGGGCGGCAGCCGATACCGATCGCAGAATTGGCCCTAGCGGTGAGATCGGGAACCAATGTAAGTGTGGCACTTGTTTCAGCTTTTGGTTGCATACAGGCCCCAATACTATATCAAACTCTGTGCACTAGCTTTAGAGAGCAGAAATAACTGACATTGTTTCTACAAAATGTAGTGATCGCGTTTTACTCGCACTTGATCCCCTTTCAGTCATCCGTTTTTAATCCCCTCCGTAGTCTAAACACGCAATCAAATGTAAACAAGCTCTGATTTAATTTTCAAGCTTAAAATGATTCATAACCTTGATGGTAATGCGTTGTGCTCTGTAAGTATTTTTGCATCGCGCTCCATTCCCCCAAACCCCAGAAACGCATTAGAACGCTGTAAAAAGGAAATCGCTGACATTTATTTTATCCTGCTCGGCGATCATTCAAACTCCCTTTGTTCCAAGTTAGGCTATGTTGTCTCGATCACATGATTGATCAGCTTTTTGTGGTGATTCGTCCCCCTCAGCCGACGATTCAGAGCATGTCAATGCATATGTACACGTTGATTCCAAGCCGGCTATTCGACTCGCCGGAAATTACGTTGAATTAGTTGGTGACAGCGTAAGTTACGGATCCATCACAAGGAGGCTGGAGATGGCCTCTGTTTTATGCTTCCTGATCATTTGTGTTTTCTTTACGGTTAAATCGTCAAGAAAAAGTGACGTGCGGCGTTCTGAAAACAAAGTTTAAGACAACAATGGATCACGTGTTCATTGTGGCAGACGGCGCCCCGCGCATGCGCATTGAACATTTGCGGAGTAAACGCCGGAAATGATCAGATTAAATTGCCAAGATAAAGACTATGAGTTTAACATAGTTAGATGTCATGAATTGAAATGACGGGAAAATGCAAATCATGAAATTTCTGAGGTGGAAATGTCTTTTTTATGCAGTACAACACTATTAATTTTCAAAAAAGACGCTTTCGGGGAATCGTACTTTGCCTCATAATAAATACAGCCTACGGCGGTTAAATAAAAGAATGAAATTTAAAAAATCCTTCGTGTGGGAAAAATGAACTCAACCCCAGATTGGAACGTGATGAGTCCTTTGGCCAGAGTTACATAACTTTCTCTCCGCAATTACATGTATGTGCAATGTGTCCGCATGCCGGATAGATTGCAGGCACGGGGTAATTGTTGTCAAACATATTCGTATATTTTGTTTTTGTTACCGCCGATATCATAATGTCAGGTTCATGGTGACCGATACCGGTGCCTTGCCGAGGTTAACATCTCAAATATCACTAGAGAGTTTATCTAAGAGTTTTCGCCCGTACGAGCCGCATGCTGAACGACTCTCCAAGACCTCCTACGCCTCTTCCGCTAATTAAATACAGTTTTTGGACGCTGACGTCTTCTCGAGTTGACGTAGCATGAAGGTTGTTTGTGTAGATTTCTCTAGAGTTATGATTGTTCGATTCTTGTTTCCGCCCGGCGTCGAGTGTTGGCATGTGACTCGAACGGATCGCGCGCCGCCGCGCGATGAGCGCAAACCCTGGTTGTTGAACCATGCCGCGTGCCCCCAATGCGTCCCCGGGCCTCGGCGAGGGCGGGGTGGGGCAAGAGTAAACAAAGATAGGCAACCTCCCATTGTCACCTGTATCCTCGATGGCCCTTCAGAGATCTCACCTCTGGAGTTGAGCAGCTAATTTCTATACAACACCAAAGTGGAACTCATTCCGTTTGTAGTACAAAACTACTTAATAGTCTGCAGACGGCTATTGATTCTTCGAGAATTCGCCCTCGAGATCAAGGGTGCACTGCAGACCAGTTACACACGTAGCTTGTTAACTTGATAACAGACAAGAGAAGGAAAGAGAAACAGTAATTTATATTTGATATAAACGAACCTCTTGCCAGATTATTAAAATTGTGCTCCTGCTTGATCGAGAGACTTGTTTGATGGAGTAATTTTTCTATCCGACTCCCGCCACCTACGCCAATAGCTCATTTGCATAAACCCCGCCATCCCCAAGGTGATGATCCAAAAATAGGTCGACGAAAAAATAACGTACTTCGTCGGGTTGAGTGTCGGTGACATTTCATGTCGATTTTTTTATTTCATCCGGATCCCAAGTCACCTAAGCAAATAAGGGACCACCGTTTCAATTCCATGTCGTGTGTAAAAAAGGGAACTTTATCAGCTGAAGATATCGTTGCCTTTCCCTACTCAAACTGCGGCAAAGAAAATGAGGCAAAATTTAGATTTCGCTCATTGGAAAATATTAATCATCTAAATGTAGCAATCAGGGCCCTGTTTCATAAAGTGACTTTAAGCTAATGGTACATGTACCTATAACCAAACGGAAAATGTATTGAAATTAATGCTACAATTAGCTTAAAGTCACTATATGAAACAGGTCCCAGATCTTAATATAAATGTAAATCTCCAAAAATGGAAATGACATGACATTTTTCTTCAGGAAAATCATCCCTGAAACTTCAACACTGAAAAGAAACGTAGTGTTGCCCTTACACACCGAACACCGAAAATCAAGTTACCTGAGCAGAACACCAATTTTCAGTGTTAGACCGGAATAAACACTGAAAATCTATGTTTTACTCTAAGCAACTCCAAGATACAGAATAGCACAAAATTGACACACAAAATGATAATAAGCAAGAAGTCAATCTCCAGAATTCACCGTGACAAATTTTCGACCCCAACCGGGGTCTTTTTCAAGTGGAACTTTACAATCTGAAACTCTAGAAAAGTCTTTTCTATAGAGTTTCAGATTGTAAAGTTCCACTTGAAAAAGACCCCGGTTGGGGTCGAAAATTTGTGAATTCTGGAGATTGACTTTTTGCTTATAACTCTAAGCAACCCTGATTTTCGATGTTCTCAATGTAAGGAAACATTACCTTTTTCAGTGTTCCCCAACATAATTACATACGGGCATGATTTGAAACAAGACATTGCAGAATCAAGCACCCTTAACACTAAATGGAACACCACGATTTAAATTAGTGTTAATTTACATTACATTCTGTATGATCATATACCAGACACACAGACCAAGACGGAAGGAAGTCCTAGAGAATCTGATTCTTCAAAATTGAGCCAATATACGTTAAGATCTTCTCAAGCGTTTTAGCGAATGTATCACAAGATCTCTTTAGGATGGCGAACATTGTTCCTTTTATTACATAGTTCCTTCCTCCGATGTCAGGAATGCATACGCACCACTCTACCTGTCAGCGTTCGTTTGTTTTTACTGTACGTTACGAACAGAGGAGCGTGTGGGAAACTTCTGGAGCTTTTACTTGAAGTGGTTCATTTCCTCCCCAGATCCCGGCCAGACCTCTTGTGCTTGTTACTTCTGAGGATCGGGCAAGTGCCCGCCGGGCTCCAGAACAAATAATCCACAATTAATGAAAGTTAGGCTTTTAATTATCATTTGGAGAAAAAACACTACATGTCTACATGCACATGCACATGTACATGTAGACATGTAGTTTTCTTTAATGCTTACCCGACATGTACATGTTCGTACGGGCCGTATTTTAGAATGCTCCTCAACGTAAAGGAGTTCCTCAAGGCTATTGTTCTCCTGTTGAGAACAATAGCCTTCAGGAACTCCTTTACATTGAGGAGCATTGTACACGTGGTATTCATATGCTGATGTGAATTAAACCGTGATGTGTTCCGCATTTCCTTTATGTTGAAGTACATGCACTTTTGATACATTGTATCAAAAAGCAATGCATGTACTTCCACATAGACTTCCATGTAATGTATGTGAGAAAAATATCGCAGACGCAAAAGTTGAGGCGAAGACATGCTTTGAATACTTGCTTTTTGATTGTATGCGTGAAGTAGTTTATTTTTTTCCTTATCTTTTATCTCTACATCCTCCTGAAATGTATACCCCGTGTACGGACACGTTTAGGTACACTCCTTTGTCGAGAGGAATGTCATCTTCCGAAGTGCATGTATTACGGCACGGCGACAAAAGAATAACATTCATGACATGCTCACGAGAAACCTGACTTGGAAACGATATTTAAATCCCGGCAAATACAGAAACGGATATTTTGACAACAGGACGGCGTCGCTTTGTTAGCCACGTTGTCCGACAATGACAACAACACTTTGGCCATGTGCTAGAGACGCCTGTTGGACGCATGCCCGGTGCCCCCGCACGATGGACGTGAGGAATCGGGTTCCGCGAAGAAAAAATCCCACAACTGTTGCAGATATTTTCGCAAGTTACATGTACGCTGTTTTCTCTAAAAAAATACGCCGTGACTATTTGCACAGCAAGTTACTGTGAAAATAGTAGTTCTCGCACTGCTTACACAGCAGATTCTAACCAATGAAAACGCGAGGTTCATAATGAGGATGCACTACGATAATTTATGCACGGAGCGTATTAAACAACGAAGTGATTATTCACACGCCTAATCTTCAGTTCAGTCAGCTAGACTGGCGCAGTGGAAAGATGGAGTGGACTGAACCCAAAGGTCGCGGGTTCGAATCCCGGTAGGCCTAGTCCTTTTTAGTTTTTTTTTCTTACTTTCTTTTTCTTTTCTCTTTTCTTTTCACTGTTGTGACTCTTTGAAATTTCTACATGGAATAGTTGGTTAATTAATCCTTTCTTAGTGGTGACACTGATAAACACGGCTACAACTTGGGAACATCACACCCTGGTATTCGGACTCATCCCCTACTCTGACTCACAACCTCAGAGGAATTAGCTATCCTACTGACGCTAACCGACAGAATGCGTAACATATACATGTAGGTCTGGTGTCTAAGATCATATTTTGCTAATTTTCGGTCAAAATGTGCATGAAAAGCACGTTTTTCCNCTTGATCGAGAGACTTGTTTGATGGAGTAATTTTTCTATCCGACTCCCGCCACCTACGCCAATAGCTCATTTGCATAAACCCCGCCATCCCCAAGGTGATGATCCAAAAATAGGTCGACGAAAAAATAACGTACTTCGTCGGGTTGAGTGTCGGTGACATTTCATGTCGATTTTTTTATTTCATCCGGAACCCAAGTCACCTAAGCAAATAAGGGACCACCGTCTCAATTCCATGTCGGGTGTAAAAAAGGGAACTTTATCAGCTGAAGATATCGTTGCCTTTCCCTACTCAAACTGCGGCAAAGAAAATGAGGCCAAATTTAGATTTCGCTCATTGGAAAAAATTATTCATCTAAATGTAGCAATCAGGGGCCTGTTTTATAAAGTGACTTTAAGCTGATGGTACCTATAACCAAACGGAAAATGTATTGAAGTTAATGCTACAATTAGCTTAAAGTCACTTGAAACAGGTCCCAGATCTAAATATAAATGTAAGTCTCCAAAAATGGAATTGACGTGACATTTTTCTTCAGAAAAATCATCCCTGAAACTTCAACACTGAAAAGAAACGTAGTGTTGCCCTTACACACCGAACACCGAAAATCAGGTTACCTGAGCTAAACACCGATTTTCAGTGTTAAGTGTTAGACCGGAATAAACACTGAAAGTCGGTGTTTTGCTCTAAGCAACCCTAATTTTCGATGTTCTCAATGTAAGGAAACGTCACCTTTTCAGTGTTCCCCAACATACATGTAACTCTACGTACGGGCATGATTTGAAACAAGACATTGCAGAATCAAGCACTCTTAACACTAAATGGAATACCACGATTTAAATTAGTGATAATTTACATTACATTCTGTATGATCATACGCCAGACACAAAGACCAAGACGGAAGGAAGTCCTAGAGAATCTGATTCTTCAAAATTGAGCCAATATACGTTAAGATCTTCTCAAGCGTTTTAGCGAATGTATCACAAGATCTCTTTAGGATGGCGAACATTGTTCCTTTTATTACATAGTTCCTTCCTCCGATGTCAGGAAAGCATACGCACCACTCTACCTGTCAGCGTTCGTTTGTTTTTACTGTACGTTACGAACAGAGGAGCGTGTGGGAAACTTCTGGAGCTTTTACTTGAAGTGGTTCATTTCCTCCCCAGATCCCGGCCAGACCTCTTGTGCTTGTTACTTCTGAGGATCGGGCAAGTGCCCGCCGGCCTCCAGAACAAATAATCCACAATTAATGAAAGTTAGGCTTTTAATTAATCATTTGGAGAAAAAAATACATGTCTACATGCACATGCACATGCACATGTAGAAATGTAGTTTTCTTTAATGCTTACATGTACATGTACATGTTCATACACATGTACATGTACATGCACATGAGTTAATTTTTTATGTTCTTATTTTCCAAAAATATCCGGGTAGAAAATAATTCTAACATCGCAGAGTTGTAAAAGTGGCTCAATTCGTTATGTTGACAATAATATTTTTCTACATTTTGAAAAAAATACAAGATTTTGGGCGACATCATTTTCGAGTCTAAATAAAAATCGACTGCGAGTCTAATCTAAATTGTCACATTATGTTAATATTGCTTAAAGAAAACCTGTCAATAGCTGTTGCTGAAGCAGTTTCTGAAATTAAAATGTATAAAAGTCTACGGCCCGTATTTTAGAATGCTCCTCAACGTAAAGGAGTTCCTTAAGGCTATTGTCCTCCTGTTGAGAACAATAGCCTTCAGGTACTCCTTTACGTTGAGGAGCATTCTAAAATATGGGCCTACATGTATATCAGAAGAAATGTTCTGTGCTGAATCAAATGATGTACATGTACAATGTAGTATTCATATGCTGATGTGAATTAAACCATGACGTGTTCCGCACTTCCGTTATGTTGAAGTACTGTACATGCATTGCTTTTTGATACATTGTACTTCCACATAGACTTCCATGTAATGTATGTGAGAAAAATATCGCAGACGCAAAAGTTGAGGCGAAGACATGCTTTGAATACATGTACTTGCTTTTTGATTGTATGCGTGAAGTAGTTTTTTTCCTTATCTTTTATCTCTCTACATCCTCCAGAAATGTATACCCCGTACGGACACGTTTATTTTGTATGAGATAGGTACACTCCTTTGTCGATAGGAATGTCATCTTCCGAAGTGCATGTATTACGGCACGGCGACAAAGGAATAACATTCATGACATGCTCACGAGAAACCTGACTTGGAAACGATATTTGAATCCCGGCAAATACAGAAACGGATATTTTGACAACAGGACGGCGTCGCTTTGTTAGCCACGTTGTCCGAGAATGACAACAACACTTTGGCCATGTGCTGGAGACGCCTGTTGGACGCATGCCCGGTGCCCCCGCACGATGGACGTGAGGAATCGGGTTCCGCAAAGAAAAAAACCCACAACTGTTGCAGACATTTTCGCAAGTTCACGCTGTTTCCTTTCTCTAAAAATTTCTCCAACCTCTTGTTTTCATTGGATTCTGAAAACTCATGACGGTTTGGTATTTTGTCACTGGCCAAGGCCATTTCGTCAAAAACTTTAGCCTGTGTATGAAAATTTCTGTAGTTTTCGTACGTGTCGTGGGAAAATCGTCCAAACCCTCTCATTGGCGAGCCAAACTAGTTTTTGTAGCCTGCCATTGGTCAATGTGAATGTCTGTTGTTGGGAGAAAAATTGTTGCGAAACACGTAGCACGGGCTGACTTAGTTGGTATAATACGTTCAGTATTTCTTCGCGTACCAGGCCATAAACATCTACAAACATCAACAACATCACGCAGCGATCGATCTCATCTCCACGCATTAAGTGGCTTCCCATCCCTAGCCTCAATCAACATTTATTAACATGTCCTTTACACACCACTTACCTCTCTTTAAAGCAATGCCACTAGAGCGAAGTGGGAAGTAGCCCGATACAGGATCCCGGGCCCCGTGGAGTAGACCCGGCACTCGCGGAAAGAGATCCAGACCGGCCGGGAGAGCTAATAGACTAATAAAGAAGTACACGGCTAAACATTCCCGCTACGACTCAAGATGGCGACAAGCCATTCCGCTATTCCTTCCTTCTTCCTATCCGTATCCGATTTCCTTTTCCTCTTCGAACCAATGCTTCTAGCAACCAATGAGAGTGGCTTTTGGTGGTGCGTCATTTTGATGCAGCCAATGGGAGGAGAGTATTCTAATGATTGCTGTGGTTTGTCGTGTTGATCGAATCTCTAGCCACGTACTTGTTGTGTAACTATTGGAGATGAAAGATAGGGTGGGGAAGGTTGGTTTTGCGAGGCTGCGGCTGCTGTTCTTGCTTACGTCTGAGAAGAGGATTGACAGAGCGCGGAACTGTGGTCGACTGCCGGTTGTCAACATCTTGTTGGGAGGGGCGGCATTGATTTGGTTCTCCAGTTAGTACGATGTGAAATTGGGAGAAAAATTATACCTCGTCGAAGTAATAACGTACAATTGCTTTGATAAAATTGTCATTGGGTCCGTGGGGACCAGAGAGCATCTGGTAAGTTCGTGTCACACACATGTACACATTGCTTACGGGTTAGGCATGCTTGATTATGTACTAACATGATAAGTGTTCCACTAGGTGGAAGTTAGCCTAATTTCAAGACCCTCTCTTGGTGTTATGGTACACATTTTCGAAGGGTGATCGGTAAAAATGGGCGGAATGATTCTCTGCAAGTTTTTTTGGTGAAGGCATTGTCAGACGATGCATCAAAATATCACTTGATTCCAACATAATGTAGGTGTGACTCAAAAATCTAGATTTAAAGCGAATTGATATCGAAAAAAATTGATTTAGAAATAGAATTTGAAAGGGGACGAATTTTCAGGAAGAAATGTAAACAAACTTCTCCAGAATGTCAACAAAGAAATGTTCGTGCATTCTGATTGGCTGAAATTTTGTGTTTACAAACACCAGCCAAATGTAAATAAAATCCGCTATCAATTCGCTTTAAATTGGAAATATATGATGGTGCTTTAGTTCACAGATTTTGTGTTGTGACGGTTGAAAATCGGACTCAGTCTCGTTCGATATGCGAGGACGAGATGTCTCTGACCTGCCTCGATCCACATCCTCGCCACCAAAAGGATGATCTCAGTAGATTCCCATTGTCAAATCGGTTAAATTACACAATAACCTTTCCGCTTATGACTTTTAATTCGACCCCGGTGACAACGAAGGATGTAATTACAATCTATTGGCACCGCCATCTTCGGGTTGTATTACCTGATGTTACGAGAAGAGAGAAAACACAACCGCTCCCGATAAGAGACGAGCTACAATTAGCCAAAATTACAGCCATAAATGCTTCAAAGATTCATAATTGAAGGGAAGAAAATGCGAAGATCGCGTGAAGAAAGTTCTCCGGACATACCACGTGAATGTCACGTGTTCATCACGTGGCCGGGTCAGTGTGTTGGTGCTGGGTTCGGTCGTTTGACGTTTCTTGCTCCATAGTGTCACTGCCCTCGGTGAAATTAACAAACCAAGGTGGTAATTAACAACGTCATCTCGTGGGTTCTGATTTCATTATGATAATTTGAACGAAGTTCTTTTGTTACCATGCGTTTACGCTTATCTCTATAACCCTTTTTATTCAAACCCCTGCTGGCTTACCGTATATTCTTTTTTGAAACGAAATTCCAGGGTGTGAAATATTCCAGGGCGTTTGGGCAGTTACCTCTGATGCCCCCGCCTGACTTTACACGTTTGCCTTGGTGCCCTCAGGTTGGCCTTTCATTATTTCAATTTCACGAAAATGCTGTGAGCAAAACTTGCCTACTTCGTCGAAGCCGACGTCATCCATTTGTATCATAACCGGTACGAAAGAATCGGAAGTCCTAGGCATGTAAATTCGAGACAATAGTCTGCTATTGTATGGCTATTGTTCGAATGGTCCTAGTGTCTATGGCCATCATCCTTATCCATATTGAGCAATAAAACCGGACTTAGATTCCTGGGGGACTTAGATTACTACCACACCGGCAAGGATGGCTACGTAGAGATTTTCAACTTTCGTGGCATTGCTTACTTTCTTCTGTGATTCTGAAACGTGTACAAAAAGGAGATACATGTATACCTAAACCGGTTTTGCATGACTTTATTTGACTTAAATTAGTTTCTAAGGCATAAAAAGAGAAAATCTCTTGAAGAATATTGAGCGAACCTTTCAGCAAACTGTTCGCATATTCCGCGATTTCGCTGCTTCTTCGCTGTCAGGCTGAAGCACTGTTGATAATAATTATTCAAGACTTCAGACGTCAACTATTAATGACCAGACCCAATGAGGCATAAGGTGCACCTTTACCTGCAGAGCAGTTATACGTCTCCGTAACGAGTGTATTGTTGTGGTTTTGAGAAAAGGAAAAGAAGTGGAAAATCTCGGCGTTCGCGTTGCTTCTTGCCGTCCTTTACGCGCTAACCAGGTGGAAACGAACGCCTTCAGAACGGGCTCCAGTTACGGGGCAGGGCGTTCAATATAACCGTAAGGCGTTCGCACTATAAGTTAATTAACAGGACAAAAATACGACAGTGACAGCCGATCAAATCTGGACAGTCGTTCAATGATTTGATGGCTAAACATGGTAACCTTATACATGAGCTAGAGTGACACCGCCGCGGCGTTATGAGAAAATTAGCTCTGTGATTTTGCCTTACATTTCGGAAGGTTAGTAATTTTCGCGGTTTGATTTGACGGGGATTTTTTAAGGTTGAATCATATGAAATTTGAGGAGTGGTAGCTGTTACTATGGTCGAGATGGTGAATTTTGAATTTTAATGGCAGAGAAAGATTCCTTTTAACTGCGATAATTACTACAGCGGTAGATCCTTGGAATCATTACATGTACAAGTAGAAATCCCAAAAAGGGTAAAAATTCCCTAAATTGAGAAGACAGGGAAAATTCCCCAATAGAAGTAGGTAAAAATCCTCCAAAAGGTATTTGGGCATTTCTCCCTTCTCACCTGTCTTCCTAATTGTGAATTTTGCCTTTGGGGATTTTTACCGTTGGGATTTTTTTTTTGGGGGGGGGGTATCTTTGACGGAGATTTTTTACCCGTGACCGTATCGTACAAGGTATCGCCCAACGTTTCTTGTACTGTAAACTCCCACTTACCTGTCCCATTCCTGAACTCGGAAAAAATGACCAAATCCTAAGTTGAAGATATCGCACGCTCAGTCATTCTTTGCCAGGCTCGGGAGTGGGACAAGTAAATGGACAGGACATTACTGTTTCTGACCATACCCCCACCCCATTATCTTCAACTGAGGATTTGGTCATTTTTTCCGAGTTCAGGAATGGGAGAGGTAAGTGGGAGTTCAGAGTATTTTGAGATAAGGGACCATCCGAGTCCCAGGCATGTGCTAACCTCGAGGATGGTGGGAAAAATTGCAAGGAGATAAAGAGGGTCGGTGCTGTATGGAGTCCTAATGGAAAGATCGAACCCGACACACAGACGTATGCTCACCATGGAATATTTCCGTATGATCGTGCCCTGGGCCTTTTTGGGGGACATTGCAGTTTGTTAGCTGGGGAGATGGTCTTCAAGCTCAAGCTGCGTATTCTTTTTTACAGGAGGGTGAGTGCTCATGGCATTATTCTTTGTTTACAATAGATTTAAAATAAATTGCAGCGAATCGCATGTGCTTTCTTTTCAATGGTCGTAACAATTTGTCAAGAGCCTCCTGAATCAGTGTCGCCTCGTTCTGGGTCAACGCAGACGACTTTGTTTTGTAACTGCCACGCTCCAGAGTGGATGCTGCGTATGCCCATCAAATATCGTGATATTATAATAATAAACAGTAATGAGGAAATTAATGAGGCTTTGTTTCCGCATAAAATATCCTCCGTTTCGGCCGCGTTTTAGTTTTTGCGGAACCCGACTCAAGTTGGCGGGAAGCCACGACTGCGCGTGCCGGCGCCGCACGGGCTCCGCTTGCGCAGATCAAGCAGTCACGTGTCTATCCGCTACCGTATTGATAATAACGGCATAGGGGGAGCTCTGATGTGACTAGGTTGGGAATTTGTTGAAATTGGAAGACGGGAAACAGCACGCCCCGTCTTCCTATGAGTTTAATTAACGGAGTTCGCAGTGTGGCGGGACAACCTCCCTGGCCTCTAGCAGTGATCGTCTCAGCTATAATTGGACCCAAACCCCTGATTAGTTAATCAGACAATTATTGAATCAGTTTTGCGTTTAGCAATGTTTGAGCCCAAGGCGTATTATTATCCAAACCATTATTTTCTATGACTATAGATATAAAGACACGACAGCGCTGGGTCGTGGTATATCGGCGAAGAGACAAAACCTCTATTTTGGATTCCAACTCTAATAGCGTATACTCGTTATAGAGTTCAATACGTCATTTATTTTGATTGTATTGGCTTCTTCGGAACGCGCAGTGCGTCCAATTATTTATTGCTAAGAAATCAGGGGATCGCTTGAGCATCCTATCAGGACACGGTTGGTGGGACATAGAATCCTATCATCCACTTAGATCTTCACTCCTCCACCAACCATAATGATCATCATACCTTTATTATGATAGAAATAGCTGGAGTAATTAGTGGAGGAGCCATGAATTGGTCTTAATAAGACGAGAAGGTTGATGAACCGCAACATCACTTGAATAGGACCTGTAACGAGATCATTAGACCGACAGCCCATGGAGTGTCGCTTATAACATCAACAATATTGCACCAACAATGACAATGTTATACTCTCAATGGTTTATGGGATAAATTTCACCTCTGATTTCTCAATTTCTTATTGGTTCAATTGTTGAAAATGTCTGGAGAATGAAAGTTTTTTTTTTTTAATTTCTTGTTTTCTTGTGGGTTTTGTTCGTAAATCGCAACTACCACCTGGGCTTGTAACTTGAACACGTCTTCTTTCCATTCTTGGTATTAAGGGTTGATCTTGTTTTTCTGCCATCCACGCCCTGATGGTCCAAGTCACATTCCCCTAACTCCTTGTGACTTTGAAACGTCTCCTTTAGATGATGAACCGTGATAGGCGCATTAGTGTCTCATTCAATTAATGCAGGCTCACCAACCAGGAATCCCAGAACAGGAAATGGTAGACATGCGTAGAAAGCATGGCCTAATGGCTGAAGCAGGCGAGCGGGTCGGTATGAAACCAGAACGCCTTGGGCGGTGGAACGAAACCCTTTTTCTAATGTGTTGATGCTGGGGAGGAAATGCACTGTCATCGGTGACAAGGGAGAACGGAGAAAGAGGAAGGTTTCATCTTCAGTCGGCAATGGTTCGTTTGATATGCGAGACATACGGTTTTTCACCTTCCTTTTGTATGCGTCCTCCATTTGGAGAGCACGTTAGCTAAGAATCCACACCTCCGCATAGAACGGTGAAAGAACCTCAAAGTGCCTTTATGTCTTAAGAGTCGAATTTCTGAAAAAACTAGGCGTCTAGTTATTTTTGTGTTTTCCCCGCATTTCTGTCGAACAAATGTAAAAGTGACAAAGTTCATTTTGCGGTAATTGAGAAGTGTCATGATATAAAATTTCTGCCATCGCTTGCCGCGATTTCAATGGGGATTTTTCTTTTAAAATGTGCACCGCATAATGGGGATATTTTTAAAAAAGATCAGTACGTATATGTTGTAGGTGATTTTATACCTATGAAATGCGAGACTTTTTTTCTTTGGGCTGTATGATAAAAGTTACATCAGGTTTTACTCATAACTCGTCAAATGCTATTTTCAACAATTTCAGACGAACGAGAAAAATATTTTTTCTTAAATTATAAGGAATTTGAGTTCAGCAGCTCGCCTTTAAAGTGTCAAAGTTGATGATAAAGTGCTTAGGTGAAAGCAATGACACAAACCAACAAACAAGAAACTTATGAAGTTTTAGAAAAACGTTCTTACAAAATAGTGGTAAAATAAAACGGCGCGAAATTTTGTTGCGCTGACTGACTGGGAGGGTCTACAAAATTAGGCCTACCAGCACTCGTTGTCCGGCGTCGCTTTTGTGCTTGGAGAAAAGGCACTGTTGCAAGAACTCAAAACTTTTCTGTATGAAAACGATTAAATTTCCGAGATTGTATCCGAACAGTTTTCCATACAAGCTGACAAGTAGAGTTCTTATGTGACATCACTATTTGCTAAACCAGTGTAACCGCGACCTGGGACGAAAGAGATTTCAACTATATTATTGCCCAGTATAATATGTCAAATCTGTACAGATCTTTTGACACCATATTATTCGAACTTTATTGTCATCTTCGGAGAAAAAAAGGGACAACCTATGTACTGTACCGAACGAACCTTTCCAGGGACTCTTACAATGGATGACGTGGGTCCTGTGTACTGCTTCGTACCGATGCACGTGCATTTCTTTAAAAACGTTCTGCAACCATTACATCAATGCATTGAAGTGTGTTTTGAATTTCTCATTTTTCATCTATAAGATTTGAAACATGATATGCACGGTAGAAACATTGAGAACTTTTCATTTAGGTCCCGTCGAGTTGTGACAGTGTCCAATGTAAATGTACTACAAAATTTAAAGTAAAAGCATTTGCTAGCTTTTATAAATACCAGCCATTGTGAAAGCATCCTTATTCCACCCCGCAGGCATCTCTCTGATTCCCTCGAGGACCTGTCCTCCGATCATATAACGACGATGGATATCCCGCGGGCTATCATATCGGTGTTAAATAGATTTTTATGGTTATTGCAGTTATTAAGTCATTTGTCTGTGCGTTCATCATCTCACTACGATGATAAATGTGGATGATAGTCATGGCAGGGTATGTTAACAGCAGGAACAATAGAAATTTGCGACTTTAGTATAGTTTAGTCATTCATTAGTTGTACGATTGGTACAGCATGAAGTTCCTTTTTTGTCGTCTGTTTGAAGTGTTGGTGAATCTTTTTCTCTCATCGGGTTCAATGGACATCAGAAATGTCGAAATATCAATCCGGATTCCATACGTATCGAAATCGCTGGCGCGGATCCAAAGGGGGCGCCCCCTTTTGGCCAAAAAATCTGTAAAATCGACCGTGAAATTCTGGAATTTGGAGCAATTAATCATTGAAATTCGCCGCAGATTTCAATGTTCCTAGCACAGTGCGCCCCCTCTTTTCCCAAATCCTGGCCGACCCGCCCCTCAATCGTAGGCCTACTGGTATTTGTAGGTCAGAAAAATGACCCAGTTATCAGGTCGTCCGCTTAAATCGACATCTTCCTCACTAAGCGAAACTATTTCCAAGACAGCAAAGATAGAGATATCTATTTTTGATGAAAGTTATTATTTACTACCAAGACGATGCTGGCATTTGACAGCTCCAACGGTCCTGCACCTTTCCAATAGACGGCGCTGGTGGTTATACATTTCCGATATGCTTTCTGTTCTGAACACGTGTCGCATCCACTTCGGTTGACTCGTCTTCTTCGATCGTATACTGAGTATAGGTTTTCCATAAACAGAAATGATGGACGAGGGCAAAGCTTGTGAGGGGGAATTTCATGCTCGGCAACCTTGTTGCCTGATGCCCTCCGTGTTCGTCTGATGAACTGGCATGCCTTTTCTACCATTTTATTCGATTTTTTCTGAGGTGGTCTGTTCTCTGTTCCCCATGGAGCAGCCACACGTCAGAACTAACGCTGCGTGTACACTGGCAAAAGGGACTTTTGGCAAAGCTCCGTATCGTTGGTCCGTGTCACGTATGACGTATCGAGTTAATGCATTTTCTATCGCGATACGGATCGACGATACGGCACCTTGCCAAAAGCCCCTAATATTTTTTCCAGAATTTGAACAACATTCATGATCAGCACGATCTTTTGATCCTATATCCACTCAGGCTGCCAACAAATTATGGCAACACTTGAACAACGTGTTGGAAAACTCACCAGACACATTTGCCCAACACACAGTGGTTGTTACCCTGAATGTTGGAAAAATGTTCCCAGTGTACTCAGTCCTTAACAGCCATAGCTTTGTTTTTGGACCTGAAAAAACATCTTTTTTTTTAACCAATAACGGACTTGAACTCGAATATTCATCATTAAAGATTTCAAATATCTTTTATTTTCAATATATAACAGTCGTTCATAGTACTGTTAGTTTTAAGCACCACTTTTGTGAAAAATATACCGATTTAAATACAATGCACGTGGCCAGAAACTTACTGAACATAAACGAGATGTTATAACATTATTTTTGGAATAAAATTACAATTTTGTCTTGTTGTTTACAGAAATGTACAGTGGAAAATACCGAAAGAAAAATGTCCATGCGTTTCAAACGTTTTGCTCATTAAGTGGAAAATCTTTCAAAGGCTTGCTCTTCTCAACATTAAATTCTTACTGCCAGCGCATAGCGTCAAAAAAGACAACAATTTTCGAAATGGATGTTACTTTTTTTTTCATTTTCGACGACTTTCGGATATCTTTTCTCCAGATTTCCGCCAGTACACCTCGTGTTCATGTCGATTACACATTGAACATAATGATATTGCTGAAAATCACCGTTCATGTACATACATTACATCATGTACATACATTACATGTACATGTATGATGTACATGTGTGATGTACATTGCATGTACATGTATGTTAAAAATAGCAGAGCAAGAAAATATGGACATTTCCCTTCCCGGGTATATTCCCAATTAACGTTTAGGCATCTTGGACATAAGGCCACATTCTTGAGTGTAGTCGTTGCACTAGATCAGCTTGCATCTCTGCGGGTTCGAACCCCCGTAAGCCGTGGCCAATATCCTTCACAATACAACAATCATTAAGTACAAGCACAGGAAAGAAAAAAACTACATGATGTAAACGATCCCATTTCTCCAAGCCTTGTTCTAATACCAATTCCAAGAGTACACCTTTGCCAGCATTTGTCTGTGTATTTAACAGAATGATAGAGAGACAGTTCATTTAGTGTCATTGAGGGTAATGTGTAATTGCTCTGGGATCTGACAAGTTTAATACTTAATACTACCGGTACTACCTAAGCCTCAACTAAAAATGCAGAAACTGTGGCCCGCTAGTTTTATTGGGAGATACACCAAAATCGCTGTTGTAAGATCATGGAAACCTGGCTTTGCCATTGGGATCTATAGCTCTTGCAATAATATCATTTCAAAAGCGTCCGAGTCAGTGTCTGGACTTCGATTCGACAAAGGCCTGCTGTGTGTCAGCAGTCAGCAGTACCGGCCATCACCAACAGGAGAAGCTGGACTCAAGCAGTGCCAGCCCCATGTGACCTTACAACTACGATTTTGGTGTATGACAAAGCAGGCCAATACATCACCGTTACCGCTCCAATCTAAATGCCCGAGCAGTTTTTAAAGCGAATCGACGGCGGATTCTGTTTACATTTGGCTGGTGTTTGTAAACACAAAATTCAGCCAATCAGAATGCACGAAAATTTCTTTGTTGACATTCTGGAGAAGTTTGTTTACATTTTTTTGAAAATTCGTCCCCTTTCAAATTCTATTTCTAAATCAAATTTTTTCGCTTTCGATTCGCTTTAAGCATTCCAATAGGAGGCATCTTTGAAAGGAAACATACTGTACATGTAAGTTTAATTCCAACAACAATCCATTATTTCCCAATTGACAGTTTGAGGCTTTTTTTAATAGACTAGACACACATCTTAGAAATAAAATGCAGAATACGTTCAGTGAATTATTCCAAATCGGTGATGGCAAACAAGTATTAAATGCAATTCATCCTCTTGATAGCTGTAAACAGCATTGTAAAGCGTGGTAAAGACATCACTAAAGCCCCAGTCACATATCCACTCCGGGGCCCGTACGGCGAGTAAAAACAGAAATTTTGGCCAATTTCTACGGTGCCCGGTTTGATCCAGCCTACTTTCCGCCTATCTATTGAGGCGATTTCGGCATGATTCATCTTAGATCCGAGTTTCAGTCTCTAAAATCCGCAGCAAGCCGCTGGGTGGGGAAAATCGTACGGGGCCCGGTGCATTATTGTGACCTAGGCTTAAGCGAAACTATTCCAGGACAGCAAAGATAGAGATATCTATTTTTGATGAAAGTTATTATTTACTACCAAGACGATGCTGGCATTTGACAGCTCCAACGGTCCTGCACCTTTCCAATAGACGGCGCTGGTGGTTATACATTTCCGATATGCTTTCTGTTCTGAACACGTGTCGCATCCGCTTCGGTTGACGCATCTTCTTCGATCGTATACTGAGTATAGGTTTTCCATAGAAATGATGGAAGAGGGCAAAGCTTGTGAGGGGGGAATTTCATGCTCTGCAACCTTGCCTGATGCCCTCCGTGTTCGTCTGATGAATTGGCATGCCTTTTCTACCGGGCCATTTTATTCGATTTTTTCTGAGGTGGTCTGTTCTCTGTTCCCCCATGGAGCAGCCACACGTCAGAACTAACGCTGCGTGTACACTGGCAAAAGGGACTTTTGGCAAGACTCCGTATCGTTGGTCCGTGTCACGTATGACGTATCGAGTTAATGCATTTTCTATCGCGATACGGATCGACGATACGGCACCTTGCCAAAAGTCCCTAACATTTTTTTCCAAAAGGGGCTGGAAGGTGAAAAATCAAAAAGTCCAGTTCTGCGCCCGTAAGTCATACAGACTTCAAACTTGCAGGGATGATACATTATAGGGTGGAGACATCACTTTTGGGTAACATGGAATAATTGCATGGTTATGACCTAATTAAATTAAACAATGGATTTTTCACCTGCAGAAAAATCTGTGAAAATGATGTTATATTTTGGCAAGAACGGGTAGGCAGTTTAAGCAGGGGCTTATCTTTGGATTAAAACCCTAACATTTAAAAAAAATATTTTGTTTTTATGAAAAAAGGGCTTTGAAGAAGTCACCACTTTGGGTGTAAACCATGGATAGAAGACCCAAATATTCTTGCCATAATCAGCACACCATAACACTGACATAACACTTCACAGAATGTGGGTCAGGCCTAGGAAAAGGGACAGGTCCATTCAGTTGTTAGTCAATTTTTATCATGAGTGGCCTAACCAGAGGTGTTGGCAATCAGGGCTATTGTCACCTTTTCATTCACTGATTCACTAGCCTGGTCTCACCTAGTCTGAAAGGAAATGACTGGCAAAGATTATGCAACCCACCCCCATGGATGGTCAATAAAGCCCTATTCCCTGACTATTGAACTCGGCATCATAAGGTCAAGTCAGAAATGGATAAGCGTGGGTCACTGGAGTGTTTTTCTTTTCATTTTTGTTATGGACATTCCAACCATTACTCATATCCCCTCTTACAGGCGCAGAACTGGACTTTTTGAATTTTCACCTTCCAGCCCCTTTGAACAACATTCATGATCAGCACGATCTTTTGATCCTATATCCACTCAGGCTGCCAACAAATTATGGCAACACTTGAACAACATGTTGGAAAACTCACCAGACACATTTGCCCAACACAGTGGTTGTTACCCTGAATGTTGGAAAAATTTTGCCAGTGTACACAGTCCTTAACAGCCATAGCTTTGTTTTTGGACCTGAACAAACATCTTTTTTTTAATCAATAACGAACTTGAACTCGAATATTCATCATTAAAGATTTCAAATATCTTTTATTTTCAATATATAACAGTCGTTCATAGTACTGTTAGTTTTAAGCACCACTTTTGTGAAAAATATACCGATTTAAATACAATGCACGTGGCCAGAAACTTACTGAACATAAACGAGATGTTATAACATTATTTTTGGAATAAAATTACAATTTTGTCTTGTTGTTTACAGAAATGTACAGTGGAAAATACCGAAAGAAAAATGTCCATGCATTTCAAACTTTTTGCTAATTAAGTAGAAAATCGTTCAAAGGCTTGCTCTTCTCAACATTAAATTCTTACTGCGAGCGCATAGCGTCAAAAAAGACAACAATTTTCGAAATGGATGTTACTTTTTTTCATTTTCGACGACTTTCGGATATCTTTTCTCCAGATTTCCGTCATTACACCATTTACACCTCGTGTTCATGTCGATTAAACATTGATCATAATGATATTGCTGAAAATCACCGTTCATGTACATTACATGTACATGTATGACGTACATTGCATGTACATGTATATTAAAAATAGCAGAGCAAGAAAATATGGACATTTCCCTTCCCCGGTATATCCCAATTAACGTTTAGGCATCTTGGACATAAGGCCACATTCTTGAGTGTAGTCGTTGCACTAGATCAGCTTGCATCTCTGCGGGTTCGAACCCCCGTAAGCCGTGGCCAATATCCTTCACAATACAACAATCATTAAGTACAAGCACAGGAAAGAAAAAAACTACATGATGTAAGTGATCCCATTTCTCCAAGCCTTTGCTAATACCAATTCCAAGAGTACACCTTTGCCAGCATTTGTCTGTGTATCTAACAGAATGATAGAGAGACAGTTATTAGTGTCATTGAGGGTAATGTGTAATTGCTCTGGGATCTGACAAGTTTAATAATTAATACTACTACCTAAGTCTCAACTAAAAATGCAGAAAATGTGGCCCGCTAGTTTTATTGGGTGATACACCAAAATTGCTGTTGGAAGATCACGGAAACCTGGCTTTGCCACTAGCTCCTGCAATAATATCATTTCAAAAGCGTCAGTGTCTGGACTTCGATTCGACAACGTCCTGCTGTGTGTCAGCAGTACCGACCATCACCAACAGGAGAAGCTGGACTCAAGCAGTGCCAGCCCCCTGTGGACCTTACAACTACGATTTTGGTGTATGACAAAGCAGGCCAATGCATCACCGTTACCGCTCCAATCTAAATGCCCGAGCAGTTTTTAAGCATTCCAATAGGAGGCATCTTTGAAAGGAAATATACTGTACATGTACATGTAAGTTTAATTCCAACAACAATCCATTATTTCCCAATTGACAGTTTGAGGCTTTTTTTAATAGACTAGACACACATCTTAGAAATAAATGCAGAATACGTTACTTTAGTGAATTATTCCAAATCGGTGATGGCAAACAAGTATTAAATGCAATTCATCCTCTTGATAGCTGTAAACAGCATTGTAAAGCGTGGTAAAGATAACTAATTTAAGTAAATATTATACAACCTATGCGACAAAAAAATCTATTGCACAATGTTCAGACTAGAATCAACTCATCCAATGGAATTACTGTACACAAGATACCTCAAAACTGCAGAGGCAGGAGAAAATTTAAAGCAGCGCACCCTGTAGGCCTACGGAGGAACTGATCAAAAATACCATAATGATAATTTGTGATTTTTAATACGGGTACTTAACCCTTGCCCTGAATAGTGCTTGAAACTGCAGTCAGCTATGTTAATCAGAATATTATGGGATGTTTCGTACTCAATTCTTGCAAAAAAGTAAACAGGTCATGTGGTTTCCTTACAATATCATGGAGTTTTCGCAAAGCCCCCGAAACGCCAACGCGAACGTCTATCCTTCTGTTCGGGGCTCTCTTCGTGGCATCGAACAATGGGTTTGGCGTTCGCGTTGGCGTTTCGGGGGCTTTGCAAAAACTCCCTAATATCTCAGCTGATGGCCCGCAAAGTACAAATGCCAGGCATTCTAAAGAAGATTGGCAGTTCTCCGTGACAACTTGGTTAGACCATACCACATTGCATTTTGACTAAATCGTTATTAATTTTAATCGTAAACTGATGACGTCATCACAAGCATGGCGTGTGATTGGTCAAAATATATAATAGGCCTATGTGGGAGATTGAGATGATAGTTTCACTCAGAAGAAGAGGCAAATAAGAAGTTGTTTACATTTTTACCATTCTAGGGTTATCCGTTCATCGTCATCGATGTTTCGCGTTTGACTTCCGAATTTAATGGTAAAATTAATGTATACACATGTACCTCAGCTTCGCATTTGCCCCTTCGGCTATCCTATCCTTTCATAGAATATCCCCCTATTTTGCAATCCGATGAAACACAATAAGTTATGTTGTCCTTTTTACACATATTTACAACGTAATAAATACAAAAGACGGCTTTGAAAAGTCCTGAATTCAGTCACTTCATAAAGTCTACGCATAGTACGAACCAATATGTGACGTCATATGCCCTGAATGATGTGTCATCGCGTGATTGGCTAAACTTGGATACATATTTGCACTAGCGGATGACCAATAGCTAGACGGAGAGGTGAAGAAACCGGATGTTGTTGACGGAAGAGGCGCATGCGCATTCATGAAATTTAACTTGGTGTTGTGGTGATAACTAGACATGAACAAGTCCTGTTGGTATTTATAGGCAGTTGGGTCGGTTGTTGTCGGCTGCATGGCTTGTGCTAATCCAGCAAAGTCAAATTTATAAGCGTATCTTTTCCCATGGACTTTGGTCATAATGTTCTTATCGTAATAATAACGTAAAGCACGGCTGAGTTTGTCGTAATTCATATTTGGTTTGGATTTCCTTTCGCCCCATCTTCTCGCTACCTCGTCCGGGTCCGAGAGTTTGAACTCCCCGTTCGTTCCCTCCCACGTGATGCAGGCCGAGTTGGAACTGTCGCTTAGTAACTCGAGTAGAAACTGCCACAGTTGTATCTGGCCACTACCTGCAAAGATAGAAAAGGGGCGAAACGTTAGAAGATGAATACATATTCAGCTCTACGTGTTTTTATTTAATGGAAAATAAGACACCACTATTGAGACACTTTACTCGACCGCCAAGAGTCTGTGATCTTGGGGAACTTCTGATGGAAAAAAGTGAACGCTTTGAGAAGATTGCAGTTACTGGTTCAGACTTCGTAACTGTTTTAACTTCTGGTAGCTCGACTAGAAAGTGCCTGAGGAAGACCCCGATTGGGGTCGAAAATTTGTGAGATTAAAAATTAGAAAGTTAAAAAGCCTCGCTATTCTAAATAAATCTAAAGTCTAGGTTGCTGGGATATTCGGGAGTTAAGAAATCGCTAATTAACGAAACACCAACGCCAACTTCTGACGTATATTTACATGTAGGCCTACATTAGGGAGGTTAAGAAATCAAACGATAAACGTAAACATTAACGACAACGTTATTTTTGTACCTAAAATGCAATATAAAATCTGGTGAATGTGTAGTATGAAAAATAACGTTGTCGTAAAGTTTACGTTTATCGTTTGATTTCTAAACCTCCCTAATATCGTTCCATTCACGACAACACTAACGCTAACACCATTTATGACGTACACGTACATTTACATGTACGAAGTAAAAGAATGACGATAACGTTGGAGTCATCGACAGCAGAACGGCGATCTCTTAAATTCTCTATAACCCCTTTTAATTTACTGCAGTAGTAACTATTTCAGTCATGCATCCACTCCTTGCTCACCTAACACGGAAAAAGTGACGGTACTTATTGCTTCGTCAGTTTCATTTACTTGATAAAAGAGCTGACCGTTGCAAGGTACAAACATGGAAAGCGATAAACGGAATAACTAATTAATTCTCCCTTGGGTAGTATTCATCCCAATACGCCATTAATCAAATAACACGAGATTTAATTAACGCGAGAGCAATTACCGTTGACCAATCATCGCTGTTAAACACAATGGGAGGCGGAAATTGAGAAAGTCTCCTGCCTTGGAAACCAATGCTCCACCCTCGATAAGCACCGTGGATGAAATGTACATATCATTTGAAATGTAGAGACACATAAATTGACGAGTACTTTCAAAATTCATTTAAATTTTGCAGTTTGTGACATTCTGCTTGCTCTGAATCACGTCTGAGCGTAACCATTGATAAAACTCCCACGTATTCATCTGCTCGCTTCGTACATTTCAACTGAAATCGACGCTCCACCTTCACTAGCAAATGCTGATGCAATGCGCATCTCATTTCGCAGCAGCAGAACTCGGTGAACCTGTCTTAGTCAACTAGATCCCACTTGACCACTCTGCGTTCACTCGTCATCAATATCAGCTACTTCAGCTGATTTTCAGAGAAGATGTCTTTGACCGTGGCTTAAACAGAGGCAATAAGTAAAGAGATGAATTCAGAATAAGGCTTAGCCTAAGAAGAGGAAAGGCGGAAATACATTAATTACTCTACCTTGTTGTGCATTATGAGATTGTGACGACATTGGCGAGGTGGACAAGGGAAAAATAAGGGATGAGTTTGGCTGATGCGCCATTATATAAGTTCATGTTGTTGTCTGTATCGTTCGTTTGGGGACGTGTTTGGAAATTTACATCTGCCACGGCAACTGACTCAATTTCTCTGATTCTGCTACGTTTGCATTCTAATTTAAGATCTGGAGTTGTTACCAGGTTGCTGAATAGGGGGCGTTGCTGGTAAAAATATTGACTTGGGAGCTGGGCGCCAAATATGGCATTATTACAGCTCTCTACAGACCCTATTGGGTTAATTTAATGTACAGCAGAAGGAAACCGGAGTGCCCGGAGAAAATCTGCGCTGTCAGAGAGAGTCGCCCTATCTCTCACATGAGGAGCGGATCCGAACCCGGAACCTCGGGTGTGATAGGCGCCGACGTTTCTGTTGCGCCACTCTGACAGACCCCAAATGGTATCGGCCGAAATGGTATCGAAAGGGTACATGTATCGGTATCGGCCCAAATGGTATCGGCCCAAACGGTATCGGCCGAAATTTTTCTAATAGAATGTTGTGACCTCCTTGTTCTCGCTATCGGGGAGTGTGTGAAATCAGTTAGGTACAGAAGGACCAAAATTTACAAGCTAAAATCAAAAGGAGAGTCATCATAATAGGCTATGTATGGTGTTTCCCCTGTTGACCTTTTCCAACAGTCGGCGGAGCAAGAGAAGCCATACACCCCTTTTTCCTGACTGTGTCTCGGGTATAACTAGACGGCAATCATAAATAAGGTATCATCTCGTCAACTGCTAATCAATGTTGATTGACGAGGTTTTCAGGTACAAAATGTTGGGGTGGGGTAAACTCTATCAAAATTCATTTTTTCAGGATCACTGCTCGGTAGAAATATCCTTTGTGAGCGTTTATCAATGTAAAAAGTTACAAACTTCACGTAAATTTGTAACTCTTGACAGAATTCAAATCTGAGGTATTGATTTTAATGAATACAAGCCTGGTGGCGACAGGGCTCACTAAGTGGAGGGTTATGAATGGGAGTAACAGAAAATAGATGGACAATTCGAATACTGTAATAGGTTGTACGCAGCCTATCCCTAAGGAACTATCCCTAAGGGACCTATCCCTAACCCTAACCCTAAGGAACTATCCCTGATGGACCTAACCCTAAGGGACCTAACGTAGGCCTCCTATCCCTAACCTAACCCTAAGAGACCTGACCCTAAGAGACCTATCCCTCAGGGACCTATCCCTAAGGGAACTAAACCTAAAAGGGACCTAATAACCCTGCCGTATATATTACTGCGCATGCGCAAACGGAAGACGGCATTATAACTAAAAATATTGTCTGCCGGCATGCCGGCAAAATAAACACTTCGTAGGTTGTATCAGTATTTATTATCAGAGTCATCATGATCCAAAATACATGTCTGATCCGTCGTATTTTCTGAGGAAGTTGCAGGGCTTTAGATAATTTTTAGGGCAACGAGTATTTATACTCTTCTGTCAGAATTTGAAAGAGTATTTTCACTCTTCAAAGGAGTATTCCATTAGTAAAGTATTGCAAACTGATAAATCTCAAGGAATATTTTACTCTTTCAGTTCTGGAATGAAGGAGTATTTTGAGATTTCAAGGAGTATTTTAAGCAAATAGGGGCCTACTCCTCTTGTCTTATCTATCTTAAGCCCTGAAGTTGGATTTGACAGTTAATAACGATTAATCAATGGATTCTAACCAAGAAACTACCCCTCTCCAAAACACACTCATCAATATTAAGCAACAAACTCTTTACCGCAGGATATTCAAAGACAAACACACACTCCCTCAAAATTTGTTCGCCGCTGGTCAACATGCTAGTAATAACAATGCACTATATACACATCATCGCCAAATACTACATGTAGTAAACGTGACCTACTTAGGCTATTCACCACACGCAAGCTCCATGTATGTAGCGTAATCCCTGCAGACACGATTGAAGTAAAACAAGCGACCAGGTATTGTTCGGCTAGTCTTGCGTTCTCGGGAAAAAATCCGTCGATTCGGTCTCTTTTCTCTCGACAACGACGTTATGGTAAAATCAAACACACTGACAAACAAAAACTAATGACAACTTGAATATTTTTCGAGCCAAGATCCGTACACAATTCAACCCAATTAACTCACGCTCGCGCAAATCAGATTCGGCCCATTTTCGTCCTCCACAGACCCAACTCATTTCTCATTGCCAGGAAGGAAATCCAGCCTCACGCACGATACGCATCTGCTCTTTCAGCTCAAAAAAACCCTAATATCTCAAAAACTATGCAACGTATCAATATTTTGTTGACCTCAGACAAAACTACATACAATTCACCGTATATATATACCACGATCAATAACATTGGACAAAACATGACTCCACAATCGCACGGAAACGAAAAATCTGACACGAAAATAAGGGTCACTTAGTGAGCCAAAAATTGGATGCATTGTCAAACGCGACGCCTGGGGACAACTGGCGCAACACCGGGGTGCAGGGAAAAGACGGATTAAATGATAGAACAAAACGGAACGGCTTATGGCGGCTGTTCTTGCCGCCGATGGCGATTGTTAAGTTGGTAATACTTTGATAATGCGGAGATTAAATTTGAAGCGAATTTAAGAACGGCGGCAAAATAAATAATGGATCCCACCAAGGTATCGACTGACTTAGATATATTTTCTACGAACTCAATCAGTTTTGCCACCTTTAAAACAATGCCGATGTAATTTACTGATTGAAATTACAAAATCACGAACGCAATTTCACGCGAGAGTGAGAATGGATGTGATTTTGCCTTGTCTGTCAAAATGGCTGACAGTGTTGACACAATTCATCGTCTGCTTCAATCAATTCGTGATCGGAGCCCTTCACAACTGGTTAAGCTAATTTTATGACTAACATCCACATCAAATCATGGTCTACATAAATAAGAAGCAGTGAATTGGAGAATGGGTTGGCCTCTAGCCGTACTTAGCCGCACTGAGAGCAAGAAATTGAAATCTAAACGTCCTTGTGAGCAATAGGTTATTGCCACTCTTTGTCCGTGCAGGGAATGGCTAATTTATTTCCGTATTATTGGTGGAGGACTCGTCAAGGCGAAGCAAGAGTAAATTTGCTATATCGCTTCATCAGCGCCATCATTTTCCAAACCGGCTACTTTGCCTATCATCACCAGTCTGTGTGATTATACGCGTTACCCAGAGAAGCAACATGGTATTTGAGTTAATTTCTTCCATATTAGACGCCTCAGAATGTTCGTCAGAACTGAACAAGGAAACGGACGCGTTCCCCTCTTCTCAGTTCTTGGAGGAGAATAGTGAGTGAGGTTTCGCAAGTCTGACGAAACACGAAGTACGAAATACGAAATTGGGACTTCATTCCCATGACGTAATGTATTTCAGGAGATGGTTGGTACCACAAATATCGCCTTCTGCAAGAGCGTCTTTTAACGTATGACGTTAAATAGACTGATAGAGTTACGGTGTGTAATATTAAACTTTGAAATTTACATGTATCTTTCGTTTCCACTTCGTAGATACATGTACGAAGTGAAAATTTAAAAATTCGAGATGCACCATAACTCTCTCGGTCTTAAATGATATGCTAAAAGACGCAATGGCAGCGGGGACATTGGTAGCAACCATCTCCAGAAATACATTAGGTCCTGGAAATGAACTTAAATTTCGTATTTCGCACTTCATGTTTCGCCAGAAACCTCGCTAATATCGGATGTTCTTAGCGATCGCTGTCTTCGTCACCGCACACAGCGCTGCTGAGGGAAGCGAGCAAGAATCACTCACTACCAGGATGGCTTTTCGACTCTTAAATGCAAAGAGGGCAATCCTCTGGTACACTAAACACCAGGAATCATGGATGGTACGTTAATCGTGCAGCAAATAGCTTCATAATCAAATGAAACTTTATTGTTGCCACGGGAAACCAGCACACAAAATTTAGCAAATTAGATCTTGCGGTTCATTGAGTGAGAGTGTAGTTACTGGATGCTGTCTTAATAAGAGCCCAGGAGGTGTGGTGTATGGCTTCTATCTGTCTCTCTGGAGATAGTTACCCTCTGTTGTAATTGTGCTTTGTTTCAACGGAATGAAACGTGGTATTATTTCCTCTTTGTTTCCTTCAGAGCGAGTACACTGTAAGTGCATCTTATATCGTATTGCTGGTGTGTCTTCCAGTACCCGCGCAAACCTACCACGGAAATTTCAGATCCACTCCTCCAGTGGTTCTCCAGTTATCGTCCAAAAATAACTTCAAAATGGCCGCCATGGCAGCCATCTTTGTGGAGCGACGGCCCTGGTTTTCTACAAGTGTCTTGTAGCGACAATCGTCATCAAGGTGGGGGGGGGGGGCAGTGATTTCTGATTCTGAAGATCTTCCCCTCACAATCAGAACATACATGTAGGGTGCTGTGCATTTTACGGGTGGGTCAGGAGAACTTTGAACAAGAGGCTTCGTTTGGGAAAAGCAATACAGAGGATGCACAACAAAGTCCATTTTCTTGCAAGTAACCAGCAAATGCCTTATAAAGTTCAGCAAATATTTGAAATGCACATCCGATGACTGAAACACGATGAATTTGACCCTAACCAATGGCATGTAGGAAATATGCATACAAATTAAAATCAATACACATTTGACATCCAGCAAACATCTCCCAGACAAGGTGAAGTCGTGGCAGGTTGATCGATGGGATTGGTTTTCTGTAGTATTATTGTCGAATTTCAGTTCATCCGCTAGATCAGGCGTTTACAGAAGCATGTTGGCCGAATTCCGCTGAATGCAGTCCAAAAAAGCTAACAAATATTACGATTACGTCAGTTAAAAAATATTTAAACATCCTGCCTTGGCTTGATAGCTGACAAGTAGCCGACATAAATCGAGTCCATGTGCTAAGGTAGATGTACCATAATAAATCGAATCCCTGTGTTCAAGGCACTTGGACCATAATAAATCGAATCCCTGTGTTCAAGGCACTTGGACCATAATTAATCGAATCCATGTGTTCGAAGTCTACAACCAAATCCATGTGTTCACGGTAGGGTATGGACCATAATCAGTCAAATTCATGTGTTCAAGGTCTACATC
Organism: Notospermus geniculatus; assembly: GCA_002633025.1. Taxonomy (NCBI): domain Eukaryota; kingdom Metazoa; phylum Nemertea; class Pilidiophora; order Heteronemertea; family Lineidae; genus Notospermus; species Notospermus geniculatus. Next base: position 207,577 of record NMRB01000148.1, read on the forward strand.
ATGTACTACATGGGGACCATGAACAGTCGAATCCATGCGTTCAAGATACATGGACCATAATCAGTTATGTGTTCAAGATACATGGACCATAATCAGTTATGTGTTCAAGATACATGGACCATAATCAGTCGAATCCATGTGTTCAAGTTACATGGACCATTATTCAATCGAATCCACATGTTCAACATCCAAACTCCAAAAGACACATCGTCAGCAGCGCGGAAAAGTCTGAGATGCAACATCATCTTGTGAATCGTATTCACAGGAGCCATGCTTCCACTTTCCCTTTGGCTTTCTATTTCTGAATGACAATCATCCGTCTCCAACTCCCTGACTACCCCAACCACCGCCCGTCACTCGTTAGCCTACCCATCTCTCTAAATGGAATAGTTAATGTCTCACTTAACAGCCGAGATGGCCTACTGCTGCGTCCAAAGATGTCTTCTGAACGCTGAAATGGGATTAATTTGTGCTTGTCCCCGGGGTAGAGAGGACGTCTCACTGCCCGGGTTGCAAGTCACTCATGTGAAATGAACGTTAGATATCTCTGATTTATGAAGATGAATCCGAGTGAAAAGATACGTCCTGTGGCTGGCGTATCACAAGTTTGATCGCCCATCTCTTAAATAAAAAGGAAAGTTAGATTATTGAAATTGTGATTTGTGAATGACGTTGGGGTATGGGCTGCTCCATGGGGCAAAATCACGTCGCATCGGACAGTAAGCTGAGGTGCCTTGTGAGGCTACCTTTACAATGCTCTTTTCGAATCAATGCTCCACCTAAGGTTTTAAAAATACTGTCTAACTTCCTGTCAAAAGCATTAATAGAAATCGGTTGATTAACTCCACTTATCAATATGCTAAATTCTGTACCTCCATCTTGCAAAGCATTGGTGTATATACTTTGTTGATTATTGTGCTCTTAGCAATTTTGTATTGTTGAGCAACAAATAAATTGAAATTGAAGGGGCAAGTATACCTCATCTAACCAAGGAACACCTTGAGATGGCCTCTTCCGTGGTTACCTGAGGGCCAATAAACCTACGGCTTCGACCCTGATGGTAAAATCTTATACCATACGGATCAACAGTATCGTTTTGTAGGACGTTTCTTGTGGGTGATTAGGTACAATCATGAATATATGGTACAATGTAACATATGCCTGTTTTCGTTAGCATTACATATTATGTTCTGACACTAATTATGGCTTAGGACTATGAAACGAGTTCAATTAATCCTGGGTCAAAATTTGATTCATGATCTGTCTCGCATTGTATCCCCTAAAATCATCTCGTGTTCGCTAGAATGTGCCCTTTCTGAAGGGCGGCTGCCTCACGTCATAATAAACATTTCATGTGAAATTTTTATTGTCCCCCTCGCTGCGGGACCTCCGTAAGTGTGAGAGGTACAGACAATGCTGTAATTGGTCTTGTATCCGATCGCTGAAATTCCCTGCACGTGTCATCAGCCAATCATTGTGCTTTGTTTTCTTTGCTGCGGTATTGTTTTCAGCGCGAATATTATCGCGCAGTCGTGCGATGTTAAAATTTGGAAAATATCAAATCAAAAGATGAAAAGGGGATAAAAATGAAACAAAGCTTTGGAATCGTGGATCAACAGTTGAAACCCTGATAAAATGTCACTGGCTAATATCGGCAAGGTAACTCGATTGATCATCATTGACAGCCCTTTAATTACCCTGAGCAGACGACAAAATGAACAATACACAATGCCTCATTTCCACGGGGACGTTATTTAAATTTGACATCACCGGTTTTGGCACGCAGACAAAATTAACAATGGTTGTTCTTTGCTCTTTGCAATATTCCGTGATTAATTGTTTAAACAATAATTTTGTGTTTTGCTAGTTATTGATTTAAAATTGCGCCCATGATCTCGCGGTTCGAAACTGACAATGTAGCGTCGAAACAATAGGCCCATCAAACATCGGACTAGTGTTGCGTGAACCGGATATGCCCAGTAAATCACAGAGGGTAGCAGCCATTTTTCAACCATATTGTTTTTCTAAATGTCTCAGTCTGCGCATGGCATTGTTTTTGCTCGTCGGTGTGCTAGCATGCATGAAGTGTCAGCACTGACTAAGCATACAGATGGCTATGACTCGGCGTTCCCCTTTTGTTTATGTACACTCGAAATCCATTAGGTTGCTAGGAGCCGAGGCGCTCACTAAAAGGGTCTCCACGAAACAGGAAGTCAATTTAGCCCGTGAATATTTCCTCCATTCAAAACCGCCATAACGTCGACTTGATCACGTCATGATCTGACTCTATTTCCATTTCAACATAACCAATGACCTCGCACTAGATGGGACGATAAAAAAACCGGAATGAATAAAGCAAATCCGGCACAGCGGCAATGGGAATACTTCGTGTTATTCAGCCAATACAAAAATATAACACGTTCTGTAGGAACAAGGAAACTAAGGACGGAAAACAAGATATCCACGTCTTGTTTCCGTTTAGTTTCCGACGCCGACATTTATATCGTGAGTAAATGCTGAAACGGTAGTTAGTAGTAATATGTCGGGAAGGACTTGGAAGTAGCCTTTGCGTCGAGGAAATTGAAATCGGATGACGCACAGATCAAACCAATCGATCAGTAGTTGTCAATACATGTCTTTAAATTTGCATCTCTCGATTAGTGTATTCGAAATTATGAACGGGTCGAAATAAAAGTGGGACCCAAAAGCAGAACTAGCGAAACGAAGCAAAAACGATATCTTGGTAACGCCGCTTTTACATAGGAGCTCATTTTTTTCACTCGTCATTTGTGAAGAAAATTTTAAATAAATGAAGCATTTCACTGATGTATTATTTTCTTGGTTTATAATCGGCAACAGCCAAAACAAGAATGTTGTCCATCCTCCCACATCGAGGGTTTTCGTCCCTCCTCTTCCTCCACTCACGCAAATGTATAACGAGGAGTGAGACCAAAACCCTGTTGTGGGAGGATGGAATATACCCATTCCATATCAAGGCAGGACGACAACAATAACACAGAAATTGGTTTGTGTCTAGGAAATAAGTTTCAGCAAAAACAAGATCTTTGCATCCAAACGACAGTCGCGTTTCCTCTTTCCATTTCCGATCACTGTCCCTCTATCCCTGGGCTTTAATCACCCAAGAGATTCAATTGTCGCCGTGAAAAGCCGTGATGTCGCGATAGACGCGGAATAAGGGGTAGCGATCTTGTGATTATTTGAGATAAAAACTCTATTAGTGGGTGAATGGATTCTCTATTGGAAGCCGAGCAGGTCGCGCAAGGCGGGATGACGCATTAGCGATGTATGCATAGGATGTAGAGATGCCGAAGAGTATTTGCAGTGTGACCGTCTAGTTTCCCTATGGTGTCTGTATGCCAGAAGACAGAACGAAACCCCAGATCCTTGGATTCTTCGAAATTGCTCAGCATAAGATCACCCCTGATGCCAATGCCAGACTGCTTATTCCGTCAAAGGAGACAGCGCTAACAATTTTGATGCATGATGCTCTGCTGAACAACTTGATAAAGAGCAGTAGGCCCCTAAATAAAACTAAAAGCTCTGTTGCCCTGGGAACAATTTCAACATTTGAACAACATTCCTGTGCAACACTATCTTCTGACCCAGTATCCATTGGCTGATATTCATAAAAACTAGCAAATGCTTTTACTTCAAATTTTTTAGTGCATTTACATTGGACCTCGCTGTGCAAATCTTAAGTAAAAGCATTTGCTAACTTTTATGAATACAGCCATTGCCAACAGCAACATTTGAACAACATGTTGGCAAAATCTCTTGTCTGTACACACTTGACACATTGGGTCATATGAATAAAGATTAGCAAATGCTTTTACTTCATATTTGTACTACAGCATTGCCTAGTGCATATTGCAAAATTCAGGTAAAAGCATTTACATGTAGGCCTGCTAGTCTAATACACGTATTGGTGTTGTTTTCTGAATGTTGGAAAACAAATGTTGCCAGTGTACGCCGACCTTTAGTGATTTAGTAAGTTCCACGACTACAACGTGACTTTCTCTTATCAAAATTTGGAGACTGTGAAAGGTGAACCTTTAGGCCAAGTAAAAATAATAATTAGATTAGCGTCCTTTTTTCTCAGATGAGTGGGGAGGGGGAGGTTTTTATTTTTTATTTTTACTAGTTTGAGGCTGAAAAGACATGTCAAAATCAAATAAAAAAATTTTCAGACATTGCCAAAATTTTGGGGAGGTATTAGGAAATGCATTGTAAAATCTTTTTGCAGTTTTTGCACTTTTTGGGGGCGGGAGGGGACTCTAATCTAATATATATTTTTACTTGGCCTTAAGAGACTCTAACCACCCCTTGGGAGATAATGACCCTGACAACACAGTACAGACACTATAGACAGTATAGTATCTTGTCTCATTCAGTGCAGCACTGATGCAAGTGCACATGTCACCTGGTTTGACAGGGTTGAGAAGAGTTAATTGTGCACTGGTAGGTCTGCCATGATTTGAGCGAAGCCCTACTCTTGGTATTCTCCATTGTGTACACTGTTCTGTATTCGCTCCTGTCACCGAGAAAGGAAACATCAATTGATGTTGATTGCTCATCTGATTTCGATGTAATTAAATTACAAGGGTAGATGAAGTCTGCCAACAACCTCACGTCTGTTCGGACTGCCTAACTGCAATCTTACAACACCTAATTTAGCGATCCGCCAACCTCCCGTCGCCAACGCTGTAACATTCATCATAACCAGTTTTAGTCCTTCGACAAAATTCTAAAATTTAGGATGGAAAGATAAGATAACGTTCATCCGTTGCCGATGAGCGCTCTTGGCCAATTCATACTTTGCGTTTTGCGCTTTGCGCTTGTCCGTTTCCTACATGTATGTGAGTGCGTGGTAGAAAAAGTAATTTTATTATTGGTACCACACATCCCCGGTTGGGGTCGAAAATTCGCTAAGTTCTGGAAGTTGACTTCTTGATATTTACCACCTTGTTTGTCAATTTTTGTGCTTTCTTCTTTGGATACACGTAAACATAGGGAACGCACAAGCGCAAAGCGTAGTATCTACCCATTCTACGTTGTGAGATACTTTTTCGATGTTTCACTTCTGACGAGACGAAAAGTATCTCTACTGTACGAAGAATACCGCCATCTTGGATAGACATTCATCCGCGTTAGGAGCACTACTTAATACGTACTGCGCATGCGTAGACGCAGCCATTGTAGTTGACAAAAACCAGGGAAACCACTGGGAGACAACATGCAGCATCCAGCAACATAATATCATACTTTTCTTGATCTTATGTACGCATAAATCTATAGTTTTAAGTAATTCATATATACAATGATGAATTTTCAAAAAATATGCGTATATCGTGTAATTCTAGACACCATCACCTGGGCACTATATTTTATCCGGCGGACGAATGGGTTAGTAAATCGCCGGAACTGAGGACCCACTTCCGTTTCAAGATGGCGCGTATTGTTATACAGCCGAGCCGGACTCCCGACAAATCCCGAAGTACCCGAAGGAGGCCGGGCGAGGCCGAGCCGAATGAGTATCTACCCTTACGTATATGATTTTCATTTTACACTTACCTTGAGGTCTCCAAGGCGTGTGTGGAGGGTCCATTACTGGTTTTGTCATTGCTGATATACTGTTGGGACCATAACCTATGAAAAGAAAGAAGAACAATGTATGAGATGATTGAAAAGTAATTTGTTTATCAACCTACCATTATAAAAAAATTCATCTGCAAAAGATCGTCGCAGTCATCTACGTGTGTTGAGAGCCACAGAAGATTATTTACTGTCAGTCTTACCAAAAATTTATAAGGCTTATGAATTTTTGGTCTTGCCTGTCACTGATTTGCTCTTCTAAATACATATATCTTATTTTTCCACAGATAGAAAGCTTTTTCATGTAAAAATGGACGAATCGCACTGACATGTGTTTCAGTTCAGTACATAGTACGTACATGTACATGTGCATGTACGTACATTACATACACTGCTATCTTACGCAGGATAGCTATCGTTAATAGGGCAATATGTAACAATTAGATGACAGATTACACATCTGTAACCAAATCTGCACTTTATCTCTTCTCATGACGCTTTGTCAACATCCAGAGAGTTTTTATTAAATATTTTCAACGATTTGATCGGCTACAGCGTCTAAGTGACCCTCGAGTGTGTCGAATTGTTTGAGGAAATATTAAAATGACTGATATGTCAACAGAAACAAACACCCGAAAATTAAATTTTATAACCAACTGTGAAAATCACAAAGAAATAAAATACCCTTCAAACAACCATAGGTATCCTAATAAACCCTAGTCATCGGCTAGAGTGCAAGAGTTTTCAAGTTTGGTGTCGTTGGAGAATTTCGCCTTGACAACTGGAGTGGAGTTGCAACTGTCCACAGGAGCACGTGGCTTGAACCGAAATCATGGTAAGGTCAGGTAGGTCGTGTTAGAGCAAACACCATGAATTCATAACCCTGTCTTTAAACAATGCGAAGACATCTCTCGCATTGTTATCCCATCAAATGCCACGTTTGAAATGTTTACCGAGGCACAAAATGAATTTTTGCATTTTATGGTAGGTCGTTGTTAATGGTCACAATCGTAGTCACCGAGGCGGTCGCGATTAAAGCGGACGTGATTTCGGCGGAGATTGAATTGATATCACCGTGGTCAACACGGACCTCAGTCGCTGGGGTTGCTGGGAACACGTGCGAGATTGTTTGGCGTATTAAACCAAACCTCACTGAACAATACAAGTAACGTTTCAAGAATGCTTGCGCCCTTTCGGCTGGCGACTCTACCCAATACTTGGGGAAGAATCTAATAAGACTTGAAGACAGCCATTGTGTAGCAACACTCGTTGGAACATTAACAACTGCATCACCGAGAAGTACCCTTAAAGATGTTTAAAACTGAAATCAAGATGCCGTGAGCCGTCGTTAGCTGTCTATGGGCCGTGACTCCAACGCCTCGTGGTAGGAATACGCGCTCAATTACACATTGGAACAAGGCAATAAACCCGTTGATAGAGACAATCACTGTTTTAAAAGGATGCTTAATGCACTAATGCAATCACTGATCGCGAGAACAATGCATTTCACAACTTCCCTGTCCAGAGGGATTTGAATTCAATTTCAATCCCGTGGAGAGTGAAGGTCCGTCGCAAATCGTCAGACGCGACCATTTAAATCTGATGGCACTCATATCTCGGGGGGATCAGAGAATAGTACGATGCTTATACGACGACTTAGCTCCTTTTCTCCTCTCATATAGAAGGATTTTCAACCTTTCTGGTCAGTTAAACGGTCAGTTGAGTCTAAGTTCGTATTAAGACGCCGTTTTGAAAACTTAAGACAAGTATTTGATGGAGATTTCAAGAAGAATATTGCTAAGATTGAAATATCGAGTGGGCTTATGATGCCACATTACTTGACTGTGATTGAACTAAGTAACTGAAGGTCATCTATTGAGAAACATCCCCATTTGGCCCCTTCCCATAACGTACAAGGGAGTAAGAAATAAAAGTGGGAAATAAGAAGTGGGAAATTTTGCAATTTTTGTGCGAATTTTTCAATTTCTCAAATTGGGGCGTGAATTTTTTTTCCATATTGAGAAATATCACTCGAAAAATCAGAAAAAATGTCATGTCATTTTAAGAAAATTTCTCAAAATTTCTCAAAAATTTCTCAAAATTGGAAAAAATTGTATTCCAATTTGAGAAATTGAAAAATTCGCCAAAAAAGCCAAAATTTCCCGATTCTCATTTTCCGACTTTTATTTCTTACTCCCTTGTGTTCAATTTCAGGTAAAACAGTACAATTTTGAACAACTTCTGGTGTTTTCTTGTATTCTTTCTAACATTTCTGTTTTATTGTCTGCTTCTCAAACGCTCAGACTAGTATCTCTCTGCTCGTACTTTGTCTGGAAAGGAACGACCAAAATCGATCGTTCAAAAATCAAGTCTCGCCATTGACGACTCCTTCCGCATTTAATTCTTTTATCGATTTAATCCTATCGGAAAAGTTCCATATGATAAAGTTTTTCTGGCTTCTTCTCCAGTTTTTCGGATCAGACACGTTTTCATTCATCTTAAAGTCGAAGTTACGCACAAATCTCGTAATCCCGTGACAGAATGAGAAAGAACGTGATCGCCATTTTGAATTTCTGTGTGAATTAAATTCAGCTCAACTTTATCCCACCTTGGAGTGCATTTTGTCTGCAGTAGACTTCATTTTCTTGGTGGTTAAATTGATTATCGCCAGTTACAGGTGCCTAGAGCTATCAAGAGGTTAATCCTTTGGACTGATGTCTTTAAACGATGTCTCCGATAAAACTGATCCATGCAGCCATCTTTGATAATCTCGGTCCTCGAGGCATAAAAGTGGCCATGGATTATGACGTCAGGTTAGGACAAGGTGGTCTGGTTTCCCATTCTTTGTTTCACATTCCGACCTTATGGCCATCTCTGGTCTACTATGGGCGGTTATATGAGCAAAAAATGCCTAAAATTTTGAATGTACTTAGTGTTCCTGACAAAAGGTAAACAGTTGAGCTAATTTTTTCCGTTTGTTTTTGGAACTATGTACATTTCTTAGGCAATGTCCACTACTAGCATTACCTTTCTTTGGCCTGATGGCGACTTACCACAACAATAAGTAAAGCAGCTCAACGTTAATCCCAATCTGTTTGAAGCTACATGCAAGTGGATCTTCGTCTGCCTAATGTGGCGACGGACATGACCTATTAAGACCACTTCCGTCCAGTTACAGTTAAGCTTAATACCTGTTGATGATGACGAATAGACGGTAGAAAAAACTTTTTCATCAAAGGCTTTGTGCAGCTTGTTCGAATCTTTGATCTCCCCAGAGCATTCTGTTATAAGAATTGAGACCTCTTAGTGTTCAGTCTCCGGAAATGTTCTTTTTCGACTTTCATGCTAGTTTACGGGTCAAATAATATATTCAAACCTTAGTTACGTAACCGTAACTGATGAAACTTTAAGTTGTAACACAGTTGTGTACATTTACTGCAACTCCGAAAAAACAAACTCAACGTTAACCAATAAGAAGTTAATTTCGCTACTTGTTTTCTGGTGCACAACTACTTTCTGTAACATAGGAGACTGCAGTATAAACTGCGATGTTCCGTAATACACTATTATGTAACCTAAGGAAAGAAAAAAATATATATCACAAACATCTTCTAACGGGGAGCGAATGCGAATATCGCGAATCAATCAACGTCTAGCTCTTTCGATACACGACGCATGGTTAAATAGAATCCATGGCTGACTCTACACGACGTTTTCTTTATTACAAATTTCAAGCCGCCGTTAACGAGGATTTACGAGTGAAGCCGGAATCACAGTAGGAGTGCTTTAATGTCCCGGCAATTGATTACAGCTATCGTTTGTGATACCTTTTGCGAGGGACATCAAAGCCACGACTGGAAAGGTCGAGACAATACTTCCTAGAGGATTTCCTGTGATTGAAAACAACGCAAGTACGCTCTACATTATCTCGAAAGTACTTTTGTAAGAAGATTCGAAATATCTGAAGGGCGTGCTGTGAGGAAGGAAAGTCACAAGATGATGCTTAAAAGAGTTGGAGTTTTTCTTGTCTTAAAGGGGATGCTGAATGTTCATTGCAGTATGTGGAAACTGTGAAAAAAGACTTTGTTGTCGCGACGTGTATTGAAAAGTTTGTATTGTCTGTTGAGAGATCGGGTGGGAATCATGTAGGGGGCAAAGATGAGGATGAAAGCCTTTTGGTGTCTCTGAGGTTCCACGCTGTCGGCTGGAACTGTCTCTATATTAGTGAGGTTTCGCAAATCTGACGAAACATGAAATACGAAATACGAAATTCAACTTCATTTCCATGACGTAATGTATTTCTGGAAGTGGTTGGAGTCACAGATGTCCCTGTTGCCAGTGCGTCTTTTAGCATATCGTTTAAGACCGAGAGAGTTATCATAATGGTGCATCTCGAATTTTTAAATTTCCACTTCGTACATGTATCTACGAAGTGGAAACGAAAGATAAATTTCAAAGTTTAATATACACCGTAACTCTAGGGCCGTATGCACCAAAAAAAGATTATCTTGAACTCAGGTTGAGCCAGAACTTTTCAATTGTTCAGGTTTGCTGGGGCATGATGTGACAATAGAAAAGTTGTGACTCAACCTGAGTTCAAGATAATCCTCGTTTGGTGCATACGGCCGGTCTAACTTCGTAGGCTAAAAAACGCTATTGCAGCAGGCGATATTTGTGATACCAACCATCTCCTGAAATACATTACGTCATGGAAATGAAGTCCAATTTCGTATTTCGTATTTTGTGTTTCGTCAGATTTGCGTAACCTCACTATTATGTCAAGAAACGAGATTGCGAGTCATGAGGGTGTCCATGATGATGATGATGATCAAGGTCGTTGGTGTTTCTGGAGTTCCTTGCTGTCGGCTTTAACTAGAATCAGTCGTATCATTGGTGGATAAACAATGGGCTACGCCTTGTTTCACATTCTGGAACTGCAAGGCCAGCCTTCAATACATTGCTATTCCCAGCCATACCTCTGACACCATTTACACAACCATTAGCCCAAGCTACTGTGCTATTCCTAGCCATGTTAGTTGTACATTAGCACTGCCTATATCGGTTGGTCCAAACCGGTGATTTCTACCATTGCTGAACACAGCCGGCCCGACAATTTACTCCCTGTATTCACGGTATTGATTGCGTATTACAATGATTTTCAATCACGGTCGCCATCCATTTCCCGCCGTCTGATTGATGCCAAGTCCGGCGACGGAAACCAGATGAAATAGTGTGTAATGTCAGTTAATGTACGCTGTAGGTTTTACAAGAAAATTGTCAACAGACTGCAAGCTAGCACATTTTGTAAAGCACGTACATGTACATGTAACTACATGTACATGAATGAGGTCTGCTCGTACATAGCAGTATACATGTACAGCGAATCAGAATATCATGCCTCCAAACACAACCACAGTTTTGTATTCAGCAGCTAAGTCGCCAAAAGCATCCTAAATTTAAGACCTAAAAGGGCCACTAATGCATCTGCTTCGGCCCTTTGCATCTTTACCAGATTTCTAGTTCCGTAAAATAAAAGACCACACCATCCTAAAGTTTAAGATTTCAAAATAAACTGCTGCCAAGGAGGATATTTCATCATTCGCCATTGTGACTTCAATCTGAGCAGCACCCTGAGTTGAGGACCAACGTTTCACCGAGAACAGACTGTAGTCTCTCTCTACTCTCAGCGTCGGCCGTACTGGATGACTGTTGACATTACAGCCCGAGTACAAGAGAACATTCTCTCCTCCAGTATATTACTTTTAGGAGAACATGGATAATCTACGGCCACGAATCGCCGTAGGGGTTCCACGGTTGGCTGTACATGACGGAAGTCTTCTCTGTTGGGCTATGGTATGAACTGTCCTGGGAAATGTCGGAGGAAATTGGTATCGAAGGGAAAGAACACAAATGTTTTCGATTGTATCAAGGCAATGAAACGTTAATTCTATAACCCACCATATTTTGTTACGTAGTCAGTGAGGACTAAAGGGAATTAGTCGCGACGGTCAAAAATGACACTAAGAATAATTTCAAGGCACACGAAATTCACAATTTCAAAATTACAAATTTCGTATTTTAGCGTATTTCATCCCAAGCTAAGCCTAGATTTGCAGTTGAACGTGTTCTAAATCTTGGGATATTTTATAATATGCTGAAGAGGTTTTTTTAAAACTTAGAAAGGATGCTATCACATCATTTTTTCCTTAAAACTAGATATCTTCGCTGGTTATATCAAACAAGTGTAGCATTTAATGAATTTCTCGGACTGGAACTAATATCTTTCAGCTTAAAACGGCATCGAAGCATTCTTCAGTCATATCTATCTGAGTCATTTCTCCATTTGGTATTGAAGTCAAACCAATTAACAGACGACAAGGGGCCTATCTCAGACGTTGATTGAACACTTGGAGAGTGTCTAGTGCAGAAGCATAATCAAAACGAACCTCCTTTATGGAGTCTTCATGCATCTTAAAAAGTAACTTGGTCGTACTTTTATTACATTTATCCCCAAACTTTCAAATATCGTGAACATTTTGACAAAGTGTTCCGTTCGGAGATCTGGAATTCGTAATTATTCCGTATGTAATTGGAATTCTATACCATTTGTCCTAATTAACAACATCTTCGTATAAATTGAATCACCATGAATTAGCCGTTGATGGTTTAGTATTGTAACATTTGGATTCTGATCATGCGCACCAATCTAATGCCGAGGTAATTTAGATCTCGATTGTCTTGTTTGAAAGCGACGAATTAGCGGAATCCATGACATGTCTGGATTGACAAACGTCTCAGGAATGAGGTCTATTAGAAGTCCCGAGTATAAGCGGCAAGATTTTTCGGCTTCGTGCTTCTAACGAAAACAAAAGGGACAATGGATGGCATGAATAAAGTCTAGTAGTGTAAATGCTTTTACTTCAGTTTTTACAGGTTTCTTCAATGCATTTGAACAGCAGCAAGGAAGTAAACGAATTTCCTAACTCGTTTACCCAGTGGTTAAGGCGTGCTGCTCCTTAGTGCTGGCGATTGATGCCTCATGCGAGGGTCTGTGGGTTCGAATCTGGTAGGAAGCAATGTCTTTCACCTTAGAAACCCGATTTCTATTTCATATTGTTTACCCAGTGGGGGCCTTATGAACAGAGTTGACGCGGTTAATATGGGGTTATTATTTGGTAGTTACAGCGGACCAAAAAATTGAAAAAAGAAAAAAATTCGTCCGCCGAAAAATTTTATGTTGCGGCTGAAATCAACCTTGAATCGAATGGATACACGGGCAGTAATTTCTTGTTACGTACGGAATTAATTGGTTCTTACGACGTTTACAGGACGTAAACCTACCGTATTCATTTGTGACCAAAATGATCTCAAACGTACTTTACATGTACAATCGTAAAAGCAAAATGAATAAGAAAATAAAACTAGGCAAGTGTGTAGCTTTCGCAAAGTGGTGTTCAATATAGGATGTGAAGATTTTTTTAATTAGGTTAAAGTGTAATATAAAAAACCCGTCCACGAGAAAAAAATCAGGATGGGCAAATAATCAGTATGTGTTTATCCTTTTGTTCTTACCATGCGCGACCAACGATTTTAATTTCGCTCTATTTGTGTTCCCAATAAACGTAATAAAATATCATCACAACTGATGTTTATCTCCATAAAGGGGCATACGCTTCTAAACAAATGTTGTAGATTGTGAGAATAATGCTAACGACAGTGATACCTAGTGGGAAACTTCTGGGTCATTTTCATATTGTTTGCAGAGTTTAAATTCCCACAATTTCGTCCTCGGATCTCCGTCCCACGGTCCTTGATATCCGTGGATCGATTTGCCTCGTGTTCGCCCAGCACCTCACGCACCTTGCTTTGGCCTCGTGCCGCAAATTAACCGACCGTATTGTCGCAAGCCCATCCTTCCACCTTCATCTCAAACTAAAGTTGGGCAGGTTACACACAGTTTGTATTTAACTCGCTGAGTTAGGTTAAAGACGCGCACGTGTCCCGCTATGGATACGCGTGGCTGAGTTGAGTGAATAAAGCACATCCGTATATCTATCAAATTAAGCAAGTTTTCCCACGACGGATGAGGCGATTTGAGAAATCAAAGTGTTCCAATGAGGATGGACGACCGCGGCTTGTACGGATTGTGTTCACAAGCCGATTGCATTTAAGAATGTGATTGTCTTGGTTCTGACGGAGGTGCTCTTTTATTAGGGAGGTTTAGAAATCAAACGATAAACGTAAACTTTACGACAACGTTATTTTTCATACTACATGTACACATTAACCAGATTTTATATTACATTTTCGGTACAAAAATAACGTTGTCGTTAACGTTTACGTTTATCGTTTGATTTCTAAACCTCACTATTGTCTTCATTGAGACGTTAAGATCGTCGAATCGAACTCGGCTAACGATGCGATCTACAACACTCAAGATAACTACCAACGTATTTNTTTCTCCATTTGGTATTGAAGTCAAACCAATTAACAGACGACAAGGGGCCTATCTCAGACGTTGATTGAACACTTGGAAAGTGTCTAGTGCACAAGCATAATCAAAACGAACCTCCTTTATGGAGTCTTCATGCATCTTAAAAAGTAACTTGATCATACTTTTATTACATTTATCCCCAAACTTTCAAATATCGTAAACATTTTGACAAAGTGTTCCGTTCGGAGATCTGGAATTCGTAATTATTCCGTATGTAATTGGAATTCTATACCATTTGTCCTAATTAACAACATCTTCGTATAAATTGAATCACCATGAATTAGCCGTTGATGGTTTAGTATCGTTACATTTGGATTCTGATCATGCGCACCAATCTAATGCCGAGGTAATTTAGATCTCGATTGTCTTGTTTGAAAGCGACGAATTAGCGGAATCCATGACATGTCTGGATTGACAAACGTCTGAGGAATGAGGTCTATTAGAAGTCCCGAGTATAAGCGGCAAGATTTTTCGGCTTCGTGCTTCTAACGAAAACAAAAGGGACAATGGATGGCATGAATAAAGTCTAGTAGTGTAAATGCTTTTACTTCAGTTTTTACAGGTTTCTTCAATGCATTTGAACAGCAGCAAGGAAGTAAACGAATTTCCTAACTCGTTTACCCAGTGGTTAAGGCGTGCTGCTCCTTAGTGCTGGCGATTGATGCCTCATGCGAGGGTCTGTGGGTTCGAATCTGGTAGGAAGCAATGTCTTTCACCTTAGAAACCCGATTTCTATTTCATATTGTTTACCCAGTGGGGGCCTTATGAACAGAGTTGACGCGGTTAATATGGGGTTATTATTTGGTAGTTACAGCGGACCAAAAAATTGAAAAAAGAAAAAAATTCGTCCGCCGAAAAATTTTATGTTGCGGCTGAAATCAACCTTGAATCGAATGGATACACGGGCAGTAATTTCTTGTTACGTACGGAATTAATTGGTTCTTACGACGTTTACAGGACGTAAACCTACCGTATTCATTTGTGACCAAAATGATCTCAAACGTACTTTACATGTACAATCGTAAAAGCAAAATGAATAAGAAAATAAAACTAGGCAAGTGTGTAGCTTTCGCAAAGTGGTGTTCAATATAGGATGTGAAGATTTTTTTAATTAGGTTAAAGTGTAATATAAAAAACCCGTCCACGAGAAAAAAATCAGGATGGGCAAATAATCAGTATGTGTTTATCCTTTTGTTCTTACCATGCGCGACCAACGATTTTAATTTCGCTCTATTTGTGTTCCCAATAAACGTAATAAAATATCATCACAACTGATGTTTATCTCCATAAAGGGGCATACGCTTCTAAACAAATGTTGTAGATTGTGAGAATAATGCTAACGACAGTGATACCTAGTGGGAAACTTCTGGGTCATTTTCATATTGTTTGCAGAGTTTAAATTCCCACAATTTCGTCCTCGGATCTCCGTCCCACGGTCCTTGATATCCGTGGATCGATTTGCCTCGTGTTCGCCCAGCACCTCACGCACCTTGCTTTGGCCTCGTGCCGCAAATTAACCGACCGTATTGTCGCAAGCCCATCCTTCCACCTTCATCTCAAACTAAAGTTGGGCAGGTTACACACAGTTTGTATTTAACTCGCTGAGTTAGGTTAAAGACGCGCACGTGTCCCGCTATGGATACGCGTGGCTGAGTTGAGTGAATAAAGCACATCCGTATATCTATCAAATTAAGCAAGTTTTCCCACGACGGATGAGGCGATTTGAGAAATCAAAGTGTTCCAATGAGGATGGACGACCGCGGCTTGTACGGATTGTGTTCACAAGCCGATTGCATTTAAGAATGTGATTGTCTTGGTTCTGACGGAGGTGCTCTTTTATTAGGGAGGTTTAGAAATCAAACGATAAACGTAAACTTTACGACAACGTTATTTTTCATACTACATGTACACATTAACCAGATTTTATATTACATTTTCGGTACAAAAATAACGTTGTCGTTAACGTTTACGTTTATCGTTTGATTTCTAAACCTCACTATTGTCTTCATTGAGACGTTAAGATCGTCGAATCGAACTCGGCTAACGATGCGATCTACAACACTCAAGATAACTACCAACGTATTTTCATCAACGTAATTGTGATTGTGATTGTTATATGTTGTGCTAACAATGGTTGTCCGCGATATTTAGATGGGCAGTGAGACGGAGAAGATATACCGTAATCTCGCATGTCTCGGACAGCGCGAGACAATGGGACGGTAGGGGTACCGGGAGGCCTGGTGTGCGTCATTGTGACACGTCATAGCAAAGCATTGAATAGCGTGAGAGGCGAGCACGGGATGAATAGTAAGACATCAAAAGCTTGAATCACTGCACCGGGAGGCCGTATCGCCATGTCAAATTGACATTGATTTAGGTTGGGACAGCAGAGGGTGGTCCCCTCTATCGTGACTTGATGGCCGTTCCAGTGGTAAATTGCTTAATCATCTCTTCTGAGCACGTATTGATCTCTGCTGACGCTCATATTGAAATATTCAAGTGGAAGTGATCATTTGAAATCCCCGACGTTTTGAAGTTGCAACGGCAATAGCAGAATTGGTCTGTTCTAGGTTTACCATGAAATTCAAGAAATTAAAAAAAAATGTAACTTCGTTAGTTCATTCCAGTAAGATAATTTTTCACTGTATCTCTGACTATGTTGTGTATCTCTGTCTCTCTGACTATGTTGTGTATCTCTGACTATGTTGTGTATCTCTGTATCTCTGACTATGTTATGTTTGAGTTGGAAATTAGAACGTCTGAAAAACCTGAACTTAGTTCGTTTCTACCCTCTACACCACTCCGCCTCTGTGCCCACCATATGAGGGGCCGTTTTTTAGAAGCCTCATTCGAGTGACTTTATTGAAGATTATCCCGATAGACATGCTCATTGAGATAAAATCTTTAAATCCCCCGCCTTAATGCAACCTAGATACCATCGGTGAAATACACACTCGAGGACAAACATTATAAATAAAATTCAATATAAATTTGAAATTCGATGCGACTGTAAATTATTAAACATACGGTAGGCCAAGTTTTCATTGTTGGCCCGTGTCAGTGTATTTATTTTCATATGACAAACAACACTCCCTCAGCGCATGAACTAATAACATTTCTAAAAATGATGGATTAGTGGACAAACAAATATCGTCTGCTACTCGCGTGTTACAATTGAACAAATATCTACAGTTCTCACTCAGATAAATCTTATGTCTACTTAATAAGACCTGGTGTTAAATTTTTTTTCGATTTTCTGTTCTCCTGTAGCGTCCTGTCGGCTAAAGTAAACGCGTCAGAGGTGCACAGGTGGTTGGCCCTCAGTTTTAAAAATAATGGAATCTAATAAGAAATCCCTCGTTCACTGAAGGTTGACTTGAAGCTGGCTGTATCTCCACATGAGTCTGATAAACAACAGCTGTTTCGAAAAATCTTAAACAAACTTGCAGTGAAACATTACAATAGCCATTGTTGAATTTTTTTTCGCTCGCTTGGATTTATAAATAGGGCGTTTTCGCAGTGCCACGAAGCCTTCACGTTTTCAAAACTTGAACTGGAAATTGTTTTATCTGAGTAAGCAAGTACATCTCGCCTATACCCCGCGGTGGCGATCATCAACCCCGCGGTGGCGATCATCATCATCAAAGTTTTTTGAGTCCACAACAGTTGTAAGGTTTGACGAACAACTGAACATCTAAATCGCTGAGACATGTCAAATGCTCCAGTATAGCAGCGATTTCACAATTCTTGAGTGAAATTTGGCACTGTTTTCTGGACTTAGAAAATTCTGATTTGACTGATCGCCACCGCGGGGTATATGCGAGAGTATTGTATAACAATTGATATCATAGTGAGTAGCCTATATCTATTCATTTTTACTACCGCGAGCAAGTAAATACGAAAAAAAAATGTAGATTACTGTACAGGATATATTTCCTCAATGGTGTATCAAGCTCTGGGAAATGTGTCATTTCCAGAAAAGAAGGCACTTTTTCCACAAATATAATCACAAGTATTTTTCCCCTAATATTTACGTGTTTTCATTGAATTTTATCAGTACTGTCACTCCGGTTGTGAAGTAACATACTTAATCCAGTTTAGTTTGCGATGCTAACGGCTGCCCTGGAAGGCAAACATGGCCTGGAAAGTCTGTTCATGTCTGTACAGAAACGGGAAGGGTTTTGACGGCAAACGCAACAGATATTGGACGCAACGGAAACCGGAAGAAACAAACGCATGCTCAGTAAATATGTACAATCTAGTCGAATTTATATGTCATCCAGATTTCATATGATATGATTTATTTAATGGGGGCGTTTATAAATTGGGAAAAGATCGTGATATTTTCCTATTCGAAAATGTTATCGATATTGAACACATGTTTTATTGGTAAAATGACATCTTGTATTTCCAATCTCGACCTATTGTCTTAGTAAATATTCACCGCGGATAGGAGATGAGTATCACTTCATCATTAGATGTAACCCATCGATTTCATGTCTGCTGGACAACAGGTTAGACGCCTAGGTGTCGAATTTCAGCAAATATTTTCCTCCATTTTATTAAAACTGATTAATTCTGCACTTGAATTCATACGCCGTCTGCAGGTGAATTTGAAAACAACATTGCAACTGCAGCCTTCTGGACCGACCGCACAGTAAGGCCGATAGTGCTTTCGATGCCTATCGGCGGTTTAGTTAATGGGAAAATGCGTTATAACTAACTGCCGATAGGCGCCGGTAGCACTATCGGACTTTCTGTGCAGTCGGCCCTGGTCTTTTCCTGGCCAGATTTATCGCCCTCTCAAAAAAATTTATCGTCCTCTCAAAAAAAATGTCGGTGCCCATGTTTAGACTCCAGCTATACTTTAGCCTCGGTATTAGCTCATACAGCATTCACCCTTTCCTCAATCCCACAGCTAGCTACCTCCCTCTTGCCATAATGGTGCTCTAAGATAGCATGCCAGTGTTTGCTAACTCCTCCAATCTGCGGATACGAGTCATCGGAAAGACATCAAATCACCAATCTCGTTGAACCTGCTTACTCACATTACCTCTGATGTGCACATTAGGCCAAAGATATTAATTCACTGTGCTAAATTCAAGGTAGATTTTAATGCTTTACTGGTATGAACAGTATTGACGATTGCAATCTTTTAAATATTTTCCCCTGAGAAGCCACAATTTACAAAATACGTCCACAACTTTTGTAATAGTGGGTACTACCAAAAATTCATAAGCTCGATTAAGCCTTGTTCACACTGCAGGCGCGGTGCGACGCGGTGCGATTCGCGCCTGATTGTTTCCACTGACTGTTCACACTTGCGGTGCGGTAAGAAGGCCGAAATCCTTTGTTCAGATCGCGCCGCGTCGCACCGCGCCTGCAGTGTGAACTAGGCTTTAGCTATGAAATTTTGGGACTACTTTTGAATTTCATATGCATTTTGCATTGTTCGTTCACTCCTTGAAGTCAGAAAAATCTGCACTCAGCACTAACAACTGTGTCGATAATATTAAAAGCCATCTGAGCAGTGCGTGGTTTCAATGCTAGTCCTTACGCCGATTTTCGCGTACGTTTACGAATCCCAGGATCTGACCGCTTACACCCTCAAAGAAGTCATAGGACTTTAAATTTGCGTCCGTGACTCCTGTACCCAGCCATTGTCTCCAAGACACTGGGAGCGAAGCCCGACATCAAAGCAGCCACCGAGACAAGGGCGTAATCATTATCAATATTATAGAAGAGAGCGATCATCGTCGGATGATTTTCATGTAACTGCACCAATTAGGCCAATTAGTGAGTCACGTGGTGGCAGAGAGGAGTAATTAAATTTAGAGGTGGAACTGGTTTATTGGCACAGCGTTTGTAAATGTCACTGTAAGGATTACGTGGCCAGGGTGCCGATGATTGCTAGTCCGATGCTTGAGTACTTGATGTGGCTGATGCTGATATCGAAACGTTTGATAAATTCCAGGTGTTCTTTGCTATGTTTATGTTCGTTTCTACCGGACATTAGGGAGGTTTCGAAATCAAACGATAAACGTAAACGTTAACGACAACTTTATTTTTGTACCGAAAATGCAATGCAAAATCTGATTAATGTGTAGTATGAAAAATAACGTTGTCGTAAAGTTTTGGTTTATCGTTTGATTTCGAAACCTCCCCATTATTTCTATAAAATCTACAGGAACATCTTGACAAACTGATGATAAAGGGTTTTGCAAAAAAAATATTAGAATTGCTGAGAAATTCCCAAACTTCAAATGACAGTGACGTAGGGTTACTAGTAATGCCATCAAAATAAACTCTTTCCAGCCTTTGGGGGATTTGTCCCACAACTCTGCGGTGGAGAATAAATTAAGGCCGAGAGTGAGCCTCTGGAAAAAATGGAGAGGCCAGAGTGAAAAATATGCGGACTGATAAAATGTTTCTGTTGTTGATGGTGGTGGAAATCTACCTCTTGGTTCTTGTCATACCGGGTGTTATATCTGCGAGTGTTTCTGTGGGTGAGTGTGTCCCCCTTATTGTTTGGGAAACACTGGCAGATAGATCGACTTGTTTCTCTCTGCGTGTGTCCCCTAATTGCTAAGTCGCTGCTTATTCCGTTAATAGGAGGGAAACACTCACATATGGCGAACACTGGCAGATGTAACACCGGGTATGCAGTTCTTGCAGGATTCGAACCCACCAGCTCCCGCATATGTGTCCATCATTGAGCGTTTTGCGTTTCATAAACAACGAACAAAAATAATTACAATAGAGAATTAATTTTTGTACGCACTTTACAATGATCTCTGCTCTTGGTAACTGACAGCATTGTGGAACAAGTTATCAGACGAGAGAAATCAATGGTAATCCGGATTGTTTCACACAAAGAAATTATTGAATCCCAGCGGTAGGTAAAGTGCTTCATAATTCATTCATCAGGCAAACATACTCGACACCTCCGAATGACAATGTGGGGACATTTTCAAACAAAAGTACAGAGCTCTAATGCATTGAACTTGTCAATAGACCATATTGTGGTGTCCGATATTTCCACCCTGGCCAGACCGAAAAATGAAATGCAGAGCAGTACATGCTTGCACATTATTTATGAAAAATTTGTACTGGTACTTTACACATAAAAACAGCCAATGCAATGTGAATCAGGTGCATTCGCTTTTAAAGGGCCGAACATGTCGTGCTAACAAATTTTGGCAGACGTCGATTAAACAACAAAAATTAATTTGGGTATGCAAACAAGTTGGAAAATTGTTAACAGTGAGTGTCTGCGATTTACTGACGCGAATTTATATCCAAACTTTTTAATTAGATCGTGAAAATAAGTTATTATTACGAAGTACCGATTCGGTGCACGTCTACCCTTAAATTTTGGTGATGACTGCTATTTAGTCACGGTCAGTTGACTTGAATTGTCCTGGCTGGGGCGCGGGACAATAAAAATAATATTTCTGACTCGTGCGGGGTATCCACTCCCCAATGCCATTACCCGACGCGTGCAGAGCACACGACGTGCATAATACAGCAAATAGCCCCAAACGGTTGGCAATGCTTCTCGCTTATAAAACACATGGAAAAAGTATTTTTGCTTATTCCCACGCCCTTTGATTGGGCAATGATTTGATGCGTGTTTAAGGAAGATTTTGTGCATTAATGGATAATGAATCT
>NMRB01000148.1:229563-242677 GCA_002633025.1 Notospermus geniculatus
GCCGAACATGTCGTGCTAACAAATTTTGGCAGACGTCGATTAAACAACAAAAATTAATTTGGGTATGCAAACAAGTTGGAAAATTGTTAACAGTGAGTGTCTGCGATTTACTGACGCGAATTTATATCCAAACTTTTTAATTAGATCGTGAAAATAAGTTATTATTACGAAGATACCGATTCGGTGCACGTCTACCCTTAAATTTTGGTGATGACTGCTATTTAGTCACGGTCAGTTGACTTGAATTGTCCTGGCTGGGGCGCGGGACAATAAAAATAATATTTCTGACTCGTGCGGGGTATCCCCTCCCCAATGCCATTACCCGACGCGTGCAGAGCACACGACGTGCATAATACAGCAAATAGCCCCAAACGGTTGGCAATGCTTCTCGCTTATAAAACACATGGAAAAAGTATTTTTGCTTATTCCCACGCCCTTTGATTGGGCAATGATTTGATGCGTGTTTAAGGAAGATTTTGTGCATTAATGGATAATGAATCTGTAGTAAACTCTGAGGGACTCGGATGTAGTACCGATTGCACGGAGAGTGTAACTGTCTACAGATTAAAGAACTTACTTGTAGTAAATTCCGATAAAATGTCATTGCGTGATTAGGCCTTGATAACCAAAGAAGCAAATGGCATTTCCTAAGTACACAACGCAGCAAACAGCTAATAAAGTTACCAATCTATGAAAATTACACTAAAGAAGAAAATAGATTTCAATCAATAAATTTACAATAGAAGAAAGCAAATTACTTTACCTTGTCCCTGTGGGCTAGTCTGTGGTGTCCAGGCCGTTTTACCATAAGTAGGATCTGAAAAAAGAACACCGTTCACATTACAAACCTGAACACCTTGAAAGCGATGTAACTATAGTTGTTGAAATACATTCTATAGTTTTCACAAGATCTAACTTTTTCGCTGATTACAAAATGACACTGTTGAGTTTTTTTTTTCACGTTGAAAATTTTTTATATTTTGGTACTGCACTTCCCCTGGCAATATTTGAATACAGAAAATGACATATTATTTAAACGTAAGTTACTTCGTTTCCTTTTAATAAATGTTACTCTTTCAATTTCTGCAGCCATATAACATTTCACCTTGGAGACTTAACTGCAATCTGTATTAAAATGAACGGTTACATGCCTAAGACCACCACCAAAACAAAAAATACATTTTTGATTTCTTGTAAGTGCGGTCACCAGACACGTCAGTCACAAACTAATTTCATCACTTTTTGGTCACTAAGTTTCCAGAACTGGGGAAGGTGTGTATTCACGAAGTAAATGTTGAGTCTAACGTACATTTCACTATAGCAGTTTTAACCAGTAAAGGTCAACGGTCTATAAAGTCATTACCTTTTGACAACCCGATCATCTAAAGCCGCAGTGTATTGAAATAGTTCGTGTAACGGTGAAGTTCATTGAGATTAATGTGTAAACCAAATACACAGTACGTCCCCTTCCCAACTCATGATTAATGGCCCTCTAATTAAGCTGACATTAATGAAACAAGTGACAACACTGGTTAAACAGTGAATTAAGTTGTTTGAAATTTTTCAATATGGTTCAGAGACAGTTTGAAGGGTTTGAGCCATATGGTGACAAGCTAAAATCTCGGATGGAGACGAACAGCTCGAATGGATGATATCAAGATTGACGTGTAGGCGTCGTGTTTTTCATTTCGATAAAACGTTTTTCCACAAAGCATGTGAAATATCATGACCGGTGATCTTGATGAACTTCAAAGGAAACACAAAATTACCGTCCCGTATTGATTATCAGCTAGATA
Organism: Notospermus geniculatus; assembly: GCA_002633025.1. Classification (NCBI taxonomy): domain Eukaryota; kingdom Metazoa; phylum Nemertea; class Pilidiophora; order Heteronemertea; family Lineidae; genus Notospermus; species Notospermus geniculatus. Next base: position 231,360 of record NMRB01000148.1, read on the forward strand.
TTATAAAGTTTTATCTTTTGAACGCTTGAAACAGCCATTGGAGTGGCATCACAAACGTCACATAGAGAATATTTCGGTCAGTTTGTTCTTCAGTGTTGGCTGTTACAGAATTTTTAGAGTGTGCATTCACTGTTCCCTTCTACGAAGAGAAGAAGTCAGGGAACGAGAGAACATCGTCAGCTGATAGCCTGACTTCTGATTGTAATACCGTCAACAGATTTAGGTCCTAACATTTAATATCAAATTATGGGCATTGGAAACAGAACTAGAGTGAGAGTGACTTAGCTTGGGTCATCTTCAAGAATGTCCCTTGCTATTTCATTTGGAGGTAAATGTCTGGTAAAGAGACCTCTGCACGCTGAATCAATGGTACCAATAGTTTAGAAAGTGAACTGATAATGCCACATTGTACAGTCATGTATATGCCTAGTTTCAAAACAGATTCATGGTCAGAACTCAATCAACTGAATGACTGTCCTTCGTCAGCAATGTCAAAAATTGATAAACTCGCTTATGAATATTTGGTGATATCACCTGATGGTAACTCTTGACATGAACGAAAAAATTATGTTGGTGGAGTAATATTAGGCCCTAATTTGTATGCATTTCACTTTCAAGATGTACTAGACCAAGGAACACATGATATGAATATGTTAGGTACCTATTCCGGGCCATCATATGTTTCTGGCCAATGGAAAATAAAAACCGGACTTGGTAATGGTTCAAATAAATCTATTGTGTGTCACCTCCAAAAATGCTGAGCTGTCATTTTTTGGTCGCATCATTAAAATTTCCTCCCATATCAGTGAGAGTGTCGTCATCAGTTAATGCTATACAGGAGGAATATATTTCCTTTCAAAGTGTCAGGAAAATAGTCACTGGGTTGACATTTTTGACAAATTATGTTACTTGTCGACATTTTTTCAACGTACCATTAGATTCCCATATTGCTAACCCAATATCTGTAACAGGTTTGATTTTAGTTGAATACCAGAGTATAGCAACTTATTAGAAAACATCTTAAAAACGGCATCTTTGATAAGAATTTCAAGTGTTAATGTAAAATGAAAAAGAAATTAAGAGGAAAAAGGCACCCACCTGTAAACATCATACTTGGTATACCACTAAAGGTGCAGGCCCTGTAGTAGTCCTGTTGTTTTATGCTTTGCATAATTGTCCAATCCTGCTTACGCCTTTCCTGTGAACAATCTAGAAACGGGAAATCTATCTCGGATCTTGTTATTTGTAATGCCGAGTTCCGAATTGCAGGATGTTGATGTTGGCGAGTTCCTTCCAGTGTTCCTTCCAGTTCTCACACGGTTCAGGATATACTGTACCTTCCTCCACTTTGGATTATATTTATACCAAATTTAGCTGTCACCATTGAGATGAATCAACAGCCAATCAGAAGCGCGCTCTGTTTCTATCGCCCTGCGATTGGCCGACACGTGCTATTGTTCGGCTATAACCGCTGTCAGCTAGAAATTAACCAAGTTAGGAGCACGTGTTCTTTGTTTACATCAGGACAGTCGACCTGCGCTCGCGCTGGGGTCACTGGCAGTTTAGTCTTATCGGCAGATAAGCCACTTTAGCAATAAGTGACAATATTGTTGCAATTGAAATGAAAATGATGCGACGAATCCGAGCGTGTGAAAACGGGGCTACAGCTAATTTCGCGGGAGTATTGGACGAGGGTGTGGACTTGCTGATGGTGACTTGGCTACGATCTATATAACGATTACATTTGACTCTTAGCAATAGACACTGAAGTAACCCCTGTGCATTTCAATAAGTGGGTGATATTGAGAACATTATCTCAGACAAGATGACACTCGCTTAGATAAAAGTAGGCTGACTTATTTGCTGAATTATTAAGAAAATGAGAAAAAGTTGAATTCATTCCCATAGTTTTAATGGTTTGTAACTTTGACGATGTAAAGTGTATATAATCTTAGACGCTGTTTCTGCAAAGAAGGGGAAGAATTTAAATACGATTTGATATTTTCATTGATCATACGCCAATAATTACTATCTTTGTAACTTCAATAGGAATGCGATATTCATTTTAAAACGGCAGTTACATGTTGTTTTCTGTGTACTGATACCCAAAATATGATCTTGATGCAAAAGAGTGCAGCCACCGCTAGTAAACCAACTTTGCTTCGAATGCGAAAGTGATACATATTTAAGTGGCATCTTCGGTGTACAGATTCCCAAAAATATATGATTTTGATGCAGAAAAGTGCACCGCCAGTAAACCAAACATGTATGCGAGCAAAACCGAGGTATAAGGCACAGTTATTTTATTGTTGAAGTGACGTGATCACATCAGTCGAGGTTGAGATGTCAGAAGTCAAATTCAGATATAATAATTTCAAAAGTCTAATTCAGGCATGTCAGGGATATCAAAACTCAAATTCAAAGGTATTAAAAGTCAAATTCAGAGATACCAGAAATCAAATTCAGATTTTGGCAACTTTTTATACAGACTGGTTAGAGAAGAAAATGGCATCCTGACATGGAATCGAACCCTTGGTCTATCGTTTACGATACTCTTGCCACTGGACCACCGCGCTCTCTTATGACATGTATGAGTGATGACAATTTTTTAGGTATTTCGTACGCCTTCATTGAAATCCAAAGTTTACCAATTTTTACTTACAGTAACCAGAAATTATTTCAATTTGTAAACTTTTCTTTGTGATTCACAGCTGCTGCACATTGGACACCATTGATTTTTTCCGAATCAATTCAGGACCGCAACTGGTTATTAAAATATCTCATTCGATTGTTTATTAACCGCCAATTGTCATGTACTATACTCATCGGTTTACAATCCTATTCATCATTTTTTACTTGTTCAAACGCCCGTAAAAAAATACGAGGAGTCAGGTACTGTGTGCGTCCTCTCCACTATTGTTGAACCGACAATGGCAAATACACCCCTGTATTTACGAACTGAATTTTAAATGTTTTCTCACAAAATGATCCCAGTCGTGCTATGGGAAAATCTGATGTTTAAATTATCGCAATGCGGTTCTCCCGATTTGATAATAGTTACAGGCGGGCGCGCAGTTGCAATATGTGAAGTGTCGTTATTGTCCTAATACCGAAGTAGACAACCATGAAAATCGGGCTTCTCATCTTTAAATTCAATTGTATTCAAAACAATCTGGCATGTTTAAATATGTATAAAATAGCTGCTTGAACTGGAGGCAGGGGCTCTCGGGGGTTGCGGGAAATGTTCACCGATTGACTGACTCCGGCGCGCGACGCTGTGAGCCGCGAGCCCGTTAGGAGTACCCAAAAGTCATTTTCAGGGACTTCACGAACCACTTCTGATGAGTACGAAATCACTTTCAAACATTTTCCCATAAGAACGCCGCCGCAGATAGGAATACATGTTCACAGAACACTGAACGGTCACAAAACCATTAGCGAAAACAATCAAAGGGATGAATTATTAATTGAGCATGCGCACTTGTGAAGTGATGTCTCCAACTCGAGCACAGAGAACGAACTAACCTCACAAAACCGTTGTAAACCTCCACACAGTGATTTTTTCCGGGCATTATTTACAAAATAAAATCCCACGGGTAGGATAATGTCGCATAATGACGCATATATAAATGTTAAAAATTATGTAATGATTGCATAGGGTCAGTTTTGCTTCGACTCGCGCGGCCCGGTGAGTGGGGAGCGCGAGGTTGGCGCGTGCCGCACGCGTACACAATGCGGGATCGCACTGCAGACGGGGAGAGCAGATATCGCCATGGGAAAATACTGAAATTAGTATGAGGGCGGCGGGCGCAAATATATGACTTTTCACGGCGCTTTCCGAACTGATGTTGACGCTATCCGAGATCAATCGTTCGGCATGTCGTCTCGACTCTTCCATTGTCCTGGCGTTATTTCACTTCCACTGGTAATCAAACCGAGTCTTGGGAGACCGCCGTCAGGACACTGTGGGAAAGAGGCCATTTCACTTTCACTTGAGGAAATTGTTACCGGAGTCGTGCGATGTCATTTGGTCCTGTCAGGTGCAAGCGGCCGTCTTATTCCATCAAATAATGATTATATGATGTTCATGCTGTTCTTCGATGTGGTGGTACCTTTTCTAAATCGGCTGGAACAAATGAGTAAAAAAGCCGAATTATCCAGCCAGTTCCAATATTATACATTTTGGCCTAGGGCAGAATCTCGCAGAGATCCGCGCCTGCCAATGAGGTGACAGATTCGATGCCCGGTATTACATTTTGTATTACTTTTTTCCGTCAGGGCCGAAGCCATAGCATTATTGGCCCTGGTGAGTACGGAAGAGGCCATCTCAAGCTACTCATTGTTCCTCACTTAGGGGACTATTTTACTTGCCCTTGCAAAGAAACAAGGTACAAAGCACCACGGCTTACTGTCCCATGTGACGGACGTGAAGAGCCGGGGATGAAATTCCATATAGCTCGGACTGGATTCGAACCCGGGACCTGCCGCTTGCTTAGCGGACGTGATGACCTCTCGGCTATCAGGGCGATCCCCGGTCGTTCTAGCAACTGTATTTTGTAGAGAAGGCAATCTCTCCTCGACATCGTAGTCTTTCTCCGGGGGCTCCGGTTTCCTCCTACATATCGTTAATATCGCCCAATATTGTTTGATGAGTAGCTATGATGCCCCGAGTTGGCACGCTTACACTTCTGAAGTTGGTTTTTTTATTTCATTTTAAGCGGGACAAATCACAACACCATCTTACTGAGCAAATGAATCAAAATGAAATTAAAATATTAAAAGAACGTTGAACTCAACGTGAAATCTTATTAGAAATTACACTCCATTGATGGCATGTCGATCCGTCGTTATCATCTCCCGCCAATGTTTACCAGTTTCCTTCAGATCACATGATTTCCCGCCAAAATATCCGAGTGCCGTTTCCACGGAGGATGTTCCTACCTCCGGTGATGATGTTTGATTTCCGGTTCCAAGATGCGCAGTTGCCTAGTGCGCAGTCGACATTAGGCGGACGACGCTATGGCGGATTAAGCTGATGATCATTGTTTCAAAATTATCTTTTTCCCATAACCACCCTTGAAAGTATTCTTACCGGTAGGTTTTTAATGAAGCAGCGAGATTGGTGCCGTCAGTTCACGTGATTTGCAAAATTTCTGTCATTAGACTATCGAAATTACTTGGCGGGCCGTGGTGTGCTTTTCAAACATGGAACTCTGGATTTCGATATCTTTGCTGGAATTATCTATTGTGATTGTTGAGATAACGCTAGGAATTGCTAGTTATTAAGGAATGTTATTATTAACAGTTTTTGGCAATTGGGTCGTCGTTGCCCTACTGTTTTTAGCTTTTCAACATTTCACTGACTGTCAGTCATTTCACTGCTTTGGGTACGTTCATTTTTCGTTCTTACCTGCCAGGGGCTCGGCTCGCCATTTTTGCTCCTTGGCCAATGCCATTATTGGGAGCAGCCAAAAGCTGGGGTTCCGCCACACTCTTTCACCCTGACTTTCCTTTTTGGAAGGAAAAAGCAAAAAAGGAAAGTCAGGGTGAAACATTAGGGAGTTTTCGCAAAGCCCCCGAAACGCCAACGCGAACGTCTTTCCTTTTGTTCGGTGTTCTCTTCGTGGCATCGAACAATGGGTTTGGCGTTCGCGTTGGCGTTTCGGGGGCTTTGCGAAAACTCCCTAGTGTGAAAAACCAACCCGAACAAACGCTTGAAATTCAAAGGGCCTCTTTTTGTTGGGAAGCGGTCAACAAGTGCAAGTGTCAAAGAGGCCTCGAGATTCACTAATCCCATCTCTCACGCGCCCAAAACACAACGTCATCATTTTTGATAATCAGCAATATTCACACGAAACAATGTAACAAAGAGTTTCTCAAAAATTGACTTTCCTACGGTAATTAAAACAACACTACAACCTGGGGATACCTTTACCGGTAAAAGCTCTTTTTTACAATATTACGCCTATTCGTTTATCATAACAAAATATGCCCGCTTTCGTACTCGAGCTCAATTTGGATGATGTTTGTCGTGTTTGTGTTGTGGTGATTTCGACGCTACACCTGTCGGGTCGCCATTTTCAAGTGGTTTAGAAGCACGGGTCAAAATGGCCTGCGGGCAGGAAAGTGGTGCGAGCTTTTGTGCGGCAGGTGAGCTGAGGTGAGAGTTATAATCCTTCACTATGAGATGATTTTAAATGGGGACAAATGTTTGACAGACGAAAAAAGGCATTGTGGATGGTCCTTCACTGAACGTAGTTTTCGACCGAATGGTGTCAAAATGCAGTAGCATTGATGCCACAAGATACAGTATTTCTCGAATGCATTTTCGCAGTCAGGCCATGTCTCTTTTTAAATATATCGTTCAACATTATCAACCGTCAGAGTTCCGTGACAATAGGGAGGTGTAGAAATCAAACGACATACGTAAACTTTACGACAACGTTATTTTTCATACTATACATTAACCAGATTTTATATTGCATTTTCGGTACAAAAATAACGTTGTCGTTAACGTTTACGTTTATCGTTTGATTTCTAAACTTCCATAATTTAAGCCACCTTACTGACGTCTTCTTGTCCGCCAAAATGGCAGATCCGAGATTTCATGACGGTGAATCTATTGTCCTCGCCTCGTCTCGCCCGCAACATAATGTGTTCAACTGGCGACTAATAGCGCCTCCGGATCCCGGGGGAGAGGGTTATCCCCATGGTGGTCGGATAAATACCGTAACATATGGGACAGAGATTAGAGGTGTGTTAACTAGTAACCGCATCACCGGCCATTAGGATCGGGAGGCGTTGGAATTAAAGCGAATTGATATCGGAAAAGAAATGATTTAGAAATAGAATTTGAAAGGGGACAAATTTTCGGGGAAAAATGTAAACAAACTTCTCCAGAATGTCAACAAAGAAATGTTCGTGCATTCTGATTGGCTGAAATTTTGTGTTACAAACACCAGCCAAATGTAAATAAAATCCGCTATCACGATTCGCTTTAAGCGGGATCGCATTCGAATACTCGCGATAAATTCTATAACCGTGCGATATTTTACATCTTTCGAATTTAAGGAGAGTCAACACAGTAAAACGTGGTTATAACCTGGCACAATGAACATCAAAATTCAGGGTTACTTCTAGTGCCCAGTGTTCAATCTGATGTAACACCTACACTGAATATCAGTGTTAGGCATGAAGTAACCCTGATTTTCGCTCATTGGGGTACTGTGAATGGCAGAATCCATGAGTTATTTGGCCGAATACTGGCCTAAAAGATCTTGGCCACATGATTTGAAAATCATGGCAAGTAACGAAGTTGCATTGCCTCAAGTTCAGTTCTGCTTTGCTCCCTTAAAGGGCCCTTGATTGATTCTTCGAAAGGAAGATCGAGAACTTCAGCGGGAAAAAAAATGGCGTTCGCGGTAAAGCAAACAAAACGGTGCATCTAAAACCCGAACAATAGGACCGAACTGGGGTTGGGCTAAAACGAGCGAAATTATTTTGTCGCACGTACCACCGAATTCAATCGCCACGCGCGACTCACCAGTAAATAACACGTATAGAACTTTCAGCTTTAGTTTTTGTCATCTCGGAAGTCGGTCATCGTGGAGGAAATTCTATGGAGCACCTGAGAGTGACAGCGGCGTGACACCAGGATCCCTGAGGCTAGGATCAAATAGCAAAACCTTGTTTCTCATCACTATATTGTTTGGTTCGACTATTAACTTCTCCCTTATTAACACTTTCATTTTTGGTATCTTTGTGTGGATTTCTGAGGACGATGCCCGTTTTCTCTGGCACAATGGCGGCGGTCCAATAACTTTCACTTTTCGAGTATAATTGGCATTATTCTCCATTAGATATTCGTCCGGTATTTTTCGCACCTGCGGATACAAAAATTATTGAACAATTCATTTAGGATGTTTATCAATTGGGGAATTTTGATTCACCCGCCAGGTTGAATGGGACGACTCTTTAAACATGCACACCTTGAGCCGCCGAACGAACGCTACGATATCTTTTTCCACCGTGTTTGAACCTTGTTCGGTACCCGTCGCTCGATGCGGCACTCGACAAAATGCACTCAGACGCCAGTTATCAATTGTTCCACTTTAATTTCATTGGGTTTGTTTGCAACGAAAACTATTTTTTCTTTCTATTTGACGTTGATGTCTTGTTTTGAGCAGATAACAAGACATTTGAAAAACGTGGCCTGTACGGAGTAACTAATGTCAGAAATGCATAAAACCTAAAAAATAGTTTAGGAATATAGTCTGATGTCAACAACGACCATATTCTTCCTTGAAGCATGCTCTTCTTCAGCCATGCTCGGCCGTATTATTCCTTAAAACCATCGGCAATGCTCGGCCATATTCTTCCTTAAAGCCATCGGCAATGCTCGGTCATATTCTTCCTTGAAGCCGTCGGCCATATGGGGTATCGCGAATATCCTTGGAGCCACCGGCAATGCTCGGCCATATTCTTCCTTGAAGCCATCGGCAATGCTCAGCCACATTCTTCCTTGAAGTCATCGGTCATGCCCGGCCATATTCTTCCTTCAAGCCATGCTCGGCCATATTCAAGCCATGCTCGGCCATATTCGTCCTTCGAGCATCGGCCACGCATGCTCGGCCATATTCTTCCTTGAAGCCATCGGTGTGCTCAGGCGACTGCTCACTGTTACCGACGGACTGAGATCTGCCTCGTAAAACATTATTCAACGTCAACCTATATAGTAAAATCACCAGAGAAACTATTGGTACACGGACGAAAATATCCAAGAGGAAGGGCAGAACCCGCAAGGAAAAACAAAGTTCATTACCTCTGGCTCAAAGCACCCTCTTCAGTATTGATTTCTGCCAAGTGATCGTATTTTCAACACGACCGTCCTTGAATGTTCAAAATTGCGTACTTCAGTGTTACACAATTGCCTCTCTGACATACATTTGTACACAGTACAATTGTCATCTTCTTAATGATGCTTGAAAAAGTTGGTCAACGCCAAAGGGGCCGTTCCACCGTTGCAGTTCTTTGTGCTTTAGAGATATCAAGCAAATATTATTTTTTACCATTGTCTGCCCAGTTGGCTGACATTGATAATACTTAGTGTACTTCATCAATGAAAGATTAAATTTGGTTTTTATGTTTAAAAAATATTAATGAAAGGAAATTTTGATAACACAACATTCATTACGTATTCATTAGTTGTGCGTTTTAAATGATGTACATGGAGTTCTTTTTAAGTACGATATCATCATAACTTGTTGACAATTTATAACCTGGTTACAAATAATTGACAGGTTTTTGCGGATTTTTTATAAGTATCAAAAATACATTGTATTTCCATACTTCTGCTGGTGATTTCAAGTCGTCTGTGCATAATAAGTCTAAAACATTGCTGGCCAATTAACTTAGTAAACGATTAAATCATGAAATTGTTACAGAAATATATGGGGTAATTTTGATACCGCGAATATCACTTGAAGTCTTGTAGGATATTTCAAAAGACAAAACTCTCATGAAAGACCCAGTTTCCCTTTGAAAGCCTATTGAACGTCGGGAACCCAAAAAACGCACTTTTACCAGGAAAAATCTCTTAAACAATTACATGTAACTTAAAGTGTACTCTTCACTTTGTAAAATATTGTCCGGCTACATGGGTACATACTGATTTCCCCATGAGTTCAAATGACCCAACTGGGTAGCATAAACCTAGAAGTAGGTCAGTTGGACCCGAAAGCTGCTCATGGGTGCCAACACCCCACTGGTCAATCGTAGATGGGCCAAAGTGACCTATGAAACTGGTCACTATGGGTTACTGCAACCTAAGGACCTGTTCATTTCATACCCGAAGAACAAATATTCTGGGTACCATAAACCCATTCTCTTGTACCCATTTAAAGAAACCCATGGCAAACGGGTCCAGTTAGGGGACAAGGAATGAACCCATTCCCATGGGTTTCTCGAGCTTACATGTATTAGTTTTTACAGTGTTGCCCCTGTCACAGTGCAAATTTGCGCCATAACCGTCAATCAGTTTCAGAGATATCGTGTCTATTCACAGTTAGATAAAAACACCTTTATTTTTGGTATGGTCAGGAGGTATCTTGCTCAGCGGAGATATTGGTGTCGTTCGAGTCACGCAAACCAAACCACCTTCAGCAATCACGGCACGACACTGCAACAAAAGTGCATAACCACTGCAACGGCGTGGTCATCGCTGCCATTCGCCACAACAATACCATGCAATATCGAAGTTCTCGTAACTATGGAAAGCTGTATCTGACATGCAGTTTTTTCCTCAAATCCCGAGCTGATTTTTAGGAACACCTCTTATCGTTACATCAATATTGATCATTGTATTGTTTTGCTGTGCTTTGCTGAGTGGGAGGTCAGTGGAGACACGTGCAGGAGTAGCCTGAATTAGGCGACGGCAAGGGCCGACACGAGGTCGGTGTATTCTCTCGAAATGCAAGAACCCATAGTCATTAATTATGAACATCGTTGTGTCTCATTGGGAGAGGCGCACAGCCATGTGACACCTACAAAAACCTCCGTCAGACATTTTTTTCTGCAGCAGCCGTCCAAATTCTGAAAGGGTGGTAGAGTCAGACGTATCTTGTATAATATTGCAACGTTCTCTAAACCAATTCGTATATGTACTCTAAACACCCACTTACATGTACCTGTCCCATTCCTGAACTCGGAAAAAAAACTAAATCCTAAGTTGAAGATAATGGGGTGGGATATGGTCAGAAACAGTAATGTCCTCTCCACCAACTTCACTCCCGAGCCTGGCAACGAATGACAGCATGCGATATCTTCATCTTACGATTTGGTCATTTTTTCCGAGTTCAGGAATGGGACAGGTAAGTGGGAGTTTAGAGCAGACACGAATTTGCTCCACTCTATAGACGGCACTTGATATCATAATTCCAGTTACAAATGCATGATTTGATAATAAATTGATTGTTATCCTGCTTAAGTGAATAGAGATGACGACAGAGTCATCGCGCGTGTCGACCCGGCTCACCTTCGCGCCGGTAAGGAATAACATGGAAAATGCATTAGTCGGGACACGCCATCGCCAAGTTTGTAATGCAGTAGATACGCAGTGTAAAGCACAATTTATGCTTTATCTTACAACGCTGAAGCGCATTGATTATGATAGTAAAATGGCTAAAGAATTGAAGTAAAGTTTAATTATCTCCTTGGGATGCAATTCACGATGGTCCTGCTCATTAAAGTATAGGTGAGTCCAAGTGAGCCACTGCCATGTTAGAGGCACAATGATCTGCAGGTCACATGGATCATGGGTT
>NMRB01000148.1:245097-263011 GCA_002633025.1 Notospermus geniculatus
AAAATGACGTTGCAAATCAGAATAATCTTCCAAAAATCGCATTTTACAACATCCACAGAGCAAGTCCCCAGCAAATCTGTCAGCGTATCGCTACATAATGTACCCATCTACGTTCACAGTCACTAAAAACGTGAACCAACCGTCCGGTATATTCCATCTGGACATTAGGTGCATATTTCCTATGAGTCCAGTTCTATTGATTGACCCGTGAGAAGTCTTTGGCTAGCTTCGCTGTTGGCCGCTACGCGGCGCGTTGGGCCCTTGCGTCCAGGATCGTCCTGGGTAACAAAAAGGATTACCCAGAACACCCAGGGTAATAATGAGGTGTACCCAGGACGACATTAACCGATTCAGCTCTACATTGCCACTCAGTAATTCTCGATCAGTCAACTATGCCTAATTTCTAAGGGCGGTCTTCAAATTGGCTGAAAAGCCAATTTCTAGTTTAAATATTCTTTCTACAAATGCATACACATCACGCGAGTCATGTATGTGTTGTTGCTCATATCATGTACAATGCGTTTCTGCAAAAATATATTCGAATAACTAGACTATGGCAAAAGAAATAAAATACGATTCATACGCAGCATGTTTGTAATGATACAAAGTGGAGTTTCTGAAAGTCAGACGAGTGGGTTATTATTTGTTGATGCCAAAGTTTTTGTCATTTTACCATATACTTCAACAGGGCGCAAGCTCTAAAGAACACTGACCAATCTCACGCTCAGGTTCCGTACATATCTAAATGTATACATGTACTGGTCTATCAGGCTCTGTCACTTGGACGCTATCTCTTGATGTGTCTCGATTGAAAGCCTGAGATTGAATACAGTGGCGCCGCTAAACAAGCCGGTAGTCTATCTTGTTTTGGATGTAGGCTTCAAAGGGCGTTTGCACTTCTCTAGACTACCATACTGCGGCGGTGTTTTTGTTCATGCAGTTCAGCTTTAAGGCATATACATGTACTTTTGCTTCAAGTCTCCCAGCGTCCCGACAACAGGTGTATTTACTCAATCTTTGAATAGATTCAGAACAACCGATGGTTTTTCTGATGCCCCAAAAACTGATCCGTGTTCAGGAATCAGCAGTGCACATGGTGCATGACGCCGTGACGTTGTTTGCCCACGACGGGGACGGCGACGTGACGGAGGGTATTCGAAAACCCTGGATACTGGAGACTGGAGAGTGGATAATGGAGAGCGTCATTGTTCTCTGCCACCTGGATCAACATGATCAACATCGCATCAAGGATATTTCAGTGTCATATAAATCCAGAATACAGAAGGCAGTGCTGTGCTGATCATATTCTTTTTTGGCCCTGATGTTGATTGTTTGTAAAAAACGTTCTCCGCAGCAAAAAGTTCATATAAATATTGTACTTGTTGGAAAAAATAGATGGAAATTGAAATAGGGTGCCTACAGTGTGGCCCAGACTTTTTTCACATCAAACTGTATGGAAACAGCATTGCATAGACTAAAATGCACTTCGTACAATACCGTTCCCAATTAAGGGAATGAGGAAAATCTAGGCCCCCATGTGGAGCTTTTAATTGGGCTTCAATGGGAAAACCTTGGCTTTCTGGCACATTTTGCAGACAGAGCTGGCAGACCAGAAGTTGGACGAGCCATGAAGAAATGATTTAAATGTGGGACCCATCAGAAACAGGCATAGGGCTTCAAATTGTGCCATAGGGGGATTGGATGTCAAATTGAGAGGGAACATTGCGTCCTGATTGAGGGTATTCGAAAACCCTGTTGTTAACGTAGGCTCGTCGCCAGTGCTGTATGTGAATCCAGGTGGCGGAGAACGATGACGCTCTTCATTGTCCACTCTCCAGTCTCCAGTATCCAGGGTTTTCGAATGCCCCGTGACGGATCTTAAGGTCTCTTTTTTCTCACATGACCTTGCAGATGTCACGGATATTGCGACGGAAATTTCGATGACGTCATTCAGGACGTCAATATGCCTAAGCAGCATTGTTATTTTCGTTAATATCTGAATATTTCGAAAGGTATAAGTCTATACTTGTGCTTTTTGAACCGTAGAGGTCGGCGAGTCTGGAGCCTATCACTTTGTCCATCTGTGGTAAAGATGTGTCAAACAGAAGTTCGGTTGTCCGCTCCTGTGTTTATCAGCTGAGGCGTATTGGTCGTCTGAGACCCTGTCTGACTCAAAATGCTCTCAGGTTGCTTGTTCATGGACTTGTTACGTCGCGCCTCGACTATTGTAAAGCCGGTGACAGACTAGCGCGACGCGGCGCGGAGCTGAGCGTTTTTTATTGTGTTTTCAGGCACCACTGAGCACCATGTGCAGTGGAGCGCAAAAACACAAAAGAAAACGCGTCGCTCCGCGTCGCATACGCACTAGTCTGTCCCCGCCTTAATTCACTGTTCACTGGCCTACCAAACTGTCAGATACAGCGTTTACAGAGGGTTCAGAATTCAGTGCACGTCTGATCGCTGGGTCGAAGAGGTCCGATCACATTACCCCTGTACTGGTCGATATTCACTGGTTACCAGTGAAGTACCGAATTGACTACAAAGTGCTGATCCACACATATCGTGCTCTGAACAACTTGGCACCTGCGCTGTTTCAGACATGGTCTTACGTTACCAGCCTGGTTGAACCCTTCGCTCTGGCGATCAGATGCTGCTCAGCCCTTCGAAGTGCACCACGCGGTCGGGGGAGAGGTCGTTTTATGCCGCTGCCCCAACACTCTGGAACAGTCTCCCTTTTGCCATCAGAAATATACAAAATTTACCAGTTTTAGAAGGTGCTTAAAACTCACCTTTTATCTTAGCTTTCAACCTTTAATTCATTTTTCAATACTCACAATGTTTTATTATGTTTTCTATTGTTTTACTAAATTATCTTTCCTATTTTTCCTTTTATTTATGTGCTGTGCTTTGAGCACTTCTGTGCTAAAGGCACATTAAAATATCGAAATTATAATAATAATAATAATAATAATAATAATAATAATAATAATAATAATAATATCAAAACTCGGGCTTCGTAAGGACACTTATCAGGTCTGTCGGCATGTGCAGCGATCCGCTCGTCAGTCATTGAGAAAATCACCAACAAACAAACACAAACTCTTCTCAAATTTCAGTATGATGTATCTAGCATGAACAAAAGTCTAATACAAATGAATATTTATTTCATTTGTCGATTTCATTTTTGGGAGATTTTATATTCTTGCCACAGCTGTCATTTACCATTCAAATTACCAGTCATTTACCAATCATTACTGGTCAAGTGTAGGTTGACTGGTACTTGAATGGTGTTTTCACCGGTCATCATGCATACGAGTAAATTTACCACTCGACACTGGTATTTCACCACATTCACTGATACCTGAAGTGTATTTTTTTCGGTCACTATACCAATGATCTGAACCCACGCCGTTGAACCCATGAACAGGGCCGGGGTAAGTTTTTTTGAGCCCATCATCGCGGACTCACCAGCCACATTAGTCATATAAACCCACGCCGTTGAACCCATAAACAGGCCGACCATGGGTAGCCTACAGTAAATTAGCAGGATGAGCCCATCATGATTGTGTATTATGAGCCCATCATGTTTATTTGGCAGACAATGGCAGACACAAGTTTGTGTTCTAATACCAATTTTACATTCTAGATGGCGTGATAGACACCGGTCCCATGTCGATTAGATTCCCAAGACAAGGCCAATTAACGAAAGAAATAGCTTTGTATTGTTTGGGAGATATTTTCATTATCATCTCGAAGTTTTCTTTGACTTACATGTATGTTGTCCGCGGTATCGAACTGAAGTTTATTGGGAAATTGAATTACCGACTCCGATTCGAGTTTAGAGTGAAGGGGAAGATTCATTATCCCAACCTCAGTGGAGATCGTCTCGTTGCGAAATTCCAAGAATTTTGGACTGTTTTCGACATTCAAGGAAGGGCAATAGCAACAACTGTGCTACCCACAAATCTGGCAAAACAGATGCACCTACGATTAATTCTCGGAACAAACCGTACTTGTCCTAATAAAGCTTTTGCATCATTGTCAAACAGTGCATATGGGTCCATGACAGGCTTATACATGTTTGATATTTTGTTTGAACGTCTTGATACTTGTTGGTGAATGAAACATGCTTAGACTCCAGCCAAGGAAGAAGCTACCTGCTCCTGAAAGAGGGTTTGATGGGCGAGCCAACGTTTCGAATTTTTGAAACGTGGCCAGGCGTTGTAAATAAAACATGTCAAAATACCATAAAAGTACAAGATATATGACGGAAATGAAGGCACCTGCGGGGTCTATAAGTCAAAAGGAATTGAATGAGATGTATCTTGGAACGCACTAATTAGCTAATAAGTTGAAACAAAAGACCTGTTGTCGGAACACTTTCCCAAGAAATGGCACACTTTGAAGATCAAACAACATGCGTGTCGTAAACTTCGTCGTTTTTTCTACCCAGTCCACCCCTTTCGGTAGCATTATTTTCAACAGACATAGAGTACTCCACAAGTGAACTGCATGAATGCTGCCAATTTTCCAAAAACAGGGCGGCCATATTGGATCTGGATTTTACTTCCTGATTCTCTTCTAATGTACTGAGCGTGTATGCTGTGTATGAAATGCTGGTCAAGACATCCTTGCCACCCCAGGTTCTATGGTTTGTGGCATTGTTGCCACTACCTGAATGTGTCATTTACATGCTTCTTCTCTGAGAAAATTGTACCTGTTTTTCGTGTTTGGCGAATTTCTTTGTTTTGGATTACATAATATAATTAACTTGTAATTCTTGGGATTTTGCTCATTTCCTGTGTCTATACAGCACAGTGATCACAATGGACCCAAACAAAAGTCAAGCGGGGGTGTCTTTACTGCTTTTCTCAGAGGGGCGTGGATTGAAGCACTACGAAAATTCACAATGATCGCTCGCCCTTATATGTCAGTCAGCAACATCTATTCTATGTCTTCACTAAAGAATCTGGCTACAGAGAGAAGTATCCATTCCTTGCTGGAGCAGAATCGAAACAGTTCATTCATAGGAGGAGGTTAGATATATGGGGCCAATCAAACAACATATTTTTATTTCTTCTAACGAATAGAGTGGAACTATTCAAGGTTCCAATTTGCGGGCCATTACCACACCATCGTTTCCAACAAGCACAACACATAAAAGGGGTTTTCGGTACGTTTTCTTGCACGGTGGCTAATTCCTATGGTGCCTTGATCGTGTATGACATGCGCCATTGTTTTCTTCATGTTAATAGTACTCCAACGTTAATCGACCTTTGTAATCTTGTCTGCTTGTTGTGAGCCGTTTATACCCTGCACTTCGCACGCCGTCTAGTTTCTTGTTATATCATGTAAGGTAGCTTAAAATGTGTCTATGACACGCTGGCACCAAATTGTGATAAATAAATAAATAAATAAATGTATGACATGCGGAGACAAACAATGTCAGCGTACCACCAATTGCTTTTAGATAAAAACCAATTTGAATGGAATGTCCAAAGTGATTGAAATTGTGTCATACAGCCCCCCCCCAAAAAAAATAACGCATGAACATTCTTCTATTATACCCAGTGCTCAAACTGCTCACCTCACAGCAATGAATGAATAATCGTTCAAGAAGAAAGAAGACTCCAAGATTTCCCAATTCAGTCCACACCTTATTTTGTAAAACAAATTTTAGGCCCTAATCGCGCTGAAATTGCATTCACCAGAATGTTCTAAAAGACGTCTGACTTCTGGACGCAAGGACCCTGAACGCCGCGGAGCGGCAAATGCGCGAAGCGCGACTAAACACTGAGGCGGGTCACATCGCTTCATACCACCTTAGAGACGAAATCTGACCTCCTCACCAAAAACTGCCGAAATGGTCGTTCTATGCGGTTTGAAGGCGAAATTTCTTTATGGAGGCATGTGGAAGGTTATTTAATGCTGTTCAAGTCGGGTGGATCTTTCAAAGCTAGTGTGAAATATGATTTACAGGCGAAAAATAAACCCAAAAATTTGTCGTATACGTCATCAAATTGAGAACTATATATTCATGAGCTCGCCGAAGGGCTTCCGACGTGTGCCGAAGAACGCTCGGAACCTGTCAGTGTCACTCTTTCCAACGCATAAGTCAGACGGCTTATTCATGTACATGTAAATGCCTGCCTAGTAAGGTAGGTTACAATAACGAGGCCGCGCATGCCAAAAACCATCAAAATCGTTACCTACTTAGTTCCGCCCAATCTATTCATTCAGCCGATTAAGTTATGAATTAGGCCATCGCCGCATTTGTATCACCTTGGAGTAATTAATATTCGGTGTTGTCGTGGCGAGCCTGGTAGCCCAGTGGTTACAGCCCAGCATGAGCAAAGAATGGTTTCCGACATCCGTGGGTTCGAGTCCGGTCGGTGGAAGGACTTTTTTTCCCAATTTTTTTCTTTCACATATATTTACTGTGTTTGGAAGTAGACTTGTCTTGATAATAGGGAGGTTTCGAAATCATACGATAAACGTAAACGTTAACGACAACGTTATTTTTGTACCGAAAATTCAGTATAAAATCTAGTTAATGTGTAGTACGAAAAATAACGTTGTCGTAAAGTTTACGTTTATATCGTTTGATTTCGAAACCTCCCTATTATTTTTCTTTCCCCTGCCCAAAACGGTTACACGCCGCAGCAACTCCACTCTCGCTGCATGATCTAACACCACAAAACGTCACTTCGCCATCAGGCTGGTATATGGCTAAACACGTAGAGACCTCTCCTCACACTCGACCGCTATAAAAGCTGTCGGGTGTGAGGAGAGGTCCATATTGTCCACTTCCAACATAACCCCAACCAACGGTAATTCACCGCCCCTTGTTCCCATCAATCTGGATCTGATCAAAGTATATTAATGGTGTTACCTTTCTTCAATTCATACCATTTGTTTGGGACAGTAGTACTGGAAGTAGATATATGCTTGTGCGAATTTTGGGGCCTGCTTTAGGGTATATTCAAACTGAGGCTAAGGAGGTCTCACCTTTGACCGTCTGATATTTGATGGCATTAGCATCATCAATGTTTGCAAATATTTATGACGAAAAACGTTTCATCACTCAAGGGAAAATCAAACATCACATCAAAGAGTACAAAAGGCAATTCAGATGTAGATTATTTCACCTGGGAGCACTCACAGGATAATCTGAATACGAGGTTTTTATGTTGAACATCTTTGGTTTCCGAGATAGGAGTGGGGAGGGGCAATCCGGGCAGCCTGCAAGAACCACTCCCTATCCGCGCTTGCAGAGGTTAAATACAGTGGCCCACCAAAAAACATTGGTAGTCTATCATTTTCTGCAGGTACAGGTGATCGCGTGTCTGTATACCACCATACTGTGGGGCCGTGGTGTTTTGTTCATTTAGATCAACTACAAGGAAGAGGTAACAAAATTCGGGCGAATGGGGAAAGTACTTCAGGCTACAAAATTCTAGCGTGGTTTTGCAGATCTGGCGAAACACGTTGTACGAAATACGAATTCAACTTTATTTCCTGGACCCCCAAAAATATTCTAGTGATGGTTGGGACACAAATGTCACTGCTGCTAGTGCGTCTTCTACCATATGTTGTTAGGCGGACAGCGTTTTGGCATCTTGAATTTTTAAATTTCCGCATCGTAGCTACGAGGAGGAAACGAAAGATAAATGTCAAAGATTAATACATTCGTAACACAGTCCTACGTCCTGCACTGAAAGACTCTCTTGCATCAGGCGATGTTTGTGGTGGCAACCATCTCATGACACATGTGACCCATCACCACGAAATCAGTCTTAAAGCTGACCTATCCCCACAAAAAGCCCCCATGCGACGAGCAAGAGAATTACAAATGCCCTGCAGACACCTCAAACGAAGGCTCAGAACAGGATATACCCCGCAACGCCAGGAGGGCGCCACCTTATTTGTCTTCAGGGAACAGAGCTGTCAACATCTCCGCATACCTCTCACACTACTCAAAGAAAAAAAAATGTACTCATTTATACTTATAGACGGGATTCGATCCATCGATCTTCTGATTTGTAATCCACCACTCTATCCACTCGACCAACGAGCCAGCTGACAGAAGCATGATTTGTGTTTGTCATAGACGTAGACCTTCGACTTACGTAATAAAACTACGAATAAGAGAAAACAGGAGAAGCCTTCCGACAAGTTCGGTGGCCGAATGGCTAAGACGGTGGAGCAAAGAAAACAGGGCACGGGTTCGACTCCCAGCTGGGTCAATTTTTTTTCTTTCAGAAAATTGTTCAGCAGGAGCTCACCAGAGGATGTTGACACCCCTAAAGCTCGAAGGCAAATAAGGTGGCGCCCTCCTGGCGTCGTGGGGTATATCATGTTCTGAGCCTTCGTTTGAGGTGTCTGCAGGGCTTTGCAATTCTCTTGCTCGTCGCATGGGGCCTTTTTGTGCGGATAGGTCAGATTTAAGTTGCTCAGAATAGAGTTGTTCCCAATTCCTGACAGTCGTGGGCCTGAACTGTTGGCTGGAAGTATTACCGGACTACTAGGGCCTATTGTATTAGACATTGTCAGATACCAGTTCGTGTTATGTGGGTAGGTTACATCATAACACCAATGCTTTGGTGTACAATCGTCAGACCAGAGTAAAATGGAAATCGTACAGGCCTAATGATCTGGCATGGTAGATTGTTATAGACTGAGTCAATTGTATTTAGGCTCGTTCTTGGATTTTGCACAACTTTGGCCTGAAAGATATGAGCAATAAAAAACTAATTTGTATGGAACAGTTGTAGGCCTGACAGTTAGTTGATTCCAACAGTAGTGAATACAGTTGAGCTAACTGTCAGGTTCAACAGTAGACAGCCAAACTAACAAGATGGCAAGATGCAGAGATGTCATTGATGTTGAAGTTGCCGCCTTTGGCAATGAAAATTCAGTGAGGACGTCACGCCCTTGCCTTGGCTTATGAAAAGTGGTCAAAATGCCATTATTGTATGTCCGCAATTTTTTCCTCAGCCGATTAAATTGTGCAGCATAAGCGCAGTTCACTACATACGATACCAATAGGAGATTACCCATTTTGATAAGCAATCTAGCCACAAAAAGAAATATTGTCAGAATAATTCCGTTGAAGCTATATGAAGTGAAGTGCCGATGCAAAATCTGCTGCAAAGGGTGTTTGGTAATATCTGTCAAACAAATAGGGCAAAGATGGAGGGTAAATCACTAGGCCTAACGCATTCGGAACTCCCGAAGGCAACTGCTCCGCAATTTCCGTAGACACTCGCATTTCCCCTCGGACACAATTCCAAGGCAGCCATCTTGAATGCGCAACGATTTCAATGCGTTTCTGGTGGTTTGGATGCGGTCGCCTCATCACACCCTGCGCATGAACGAAATAGTTCACTCTAAAACTTTGCGTTATTGATCAATAATTGGCAGATTGGGTGACATATCGGTAAGTTTATATATAATATGCCTCAACTTATCCAGGAAATAAGGTTGGATATCTTAGCAGGCCAAAATTCGGCGAAAATAGTTTCACGGTCGGTCACGTGGGTTTGCTGATAACAACATGGCTGCCTTGGACTTGTGTCCGAGGTGAAATGCGCCGCCCAGTGGATAGTGGATAGATAAGCAGTTCGCCTCAGGTCGTTCCGAATGGGCCTAACGATTTCCTTTTTATTCTGGTCTGACTATTGCACACCGAGGAAATGAGCGTTGGGATGATGCTTGAACAGGTATGTCTAATACAATAGGAGCCTGAGTAATATTTCCAGCCAGCAGTTCAGGCCAACAACTGTCAGGAATAGGGAACAACTCTATTATGAACCAGAGACTCTGAGTGAACCAAAATAACACCAGGATAAAAAGGAAGAAACAGAATCACTCAGGTTTCACAAAAGTCAGACAATAGGCCATCTGGACCTGTGAGTGCTGCTAGATGATTTTATCGTGACATATCGCCCAAGTAATATCAGAAGTTATCTATTTTATGACCACTCCCTGCGAGAATCGACGATTTAGTATCAAGAAAAATCTCTGAAATTAACATCCCGCTTGGAAAAGATTGGCGTCTGATTTCGTTGAAAGTTTCGTAAAAGTCTTCATGTTACCGACGGGCCTTGGACACTCTAGCAACATGCTCTGTCCAAAATATATTATTGTTTGGTCGTCCATGTTTCCTAATTTTTTTTGAGGAAACAAAAGCCCAAATTTATTATAAATAGCATTGTGTTCCATATGCCACTGACCAATCAGAATCATCCGGTGGCTTCGGGTTTCCCCTTAATAGAAATGCATTGCACTTACAGATGTGCGGGGAAAAGAGTTTTAAACAATGTTGTCTATAAATGCGGTAAATCTGGTAAAACCAGGCATATGTCGCTCAGAAGGTGAGCCACAACGAACTAAGATGACACCAGGAAAGAATGGAAGAAATAGATTGCTTCAGATTTCATAATAAACAGACAATACTGAAACTGACAAACATTTGGTCTCAACCTGCCAAGCTACGAGCGACATATGCCTGATTTTGCCAGAACGGGTCACAAATGTCACCGTCCAGTACAAAACAAGTGTAAACTCGCGCGGAAAATGGGCTTAAACGCACCGACATGACACCAGGAGATAAAGATAGAAAAAGAATTGCTCAGACTTCATAACAGACAGGCAGACAATACTGAAACGGACAAATGCATTGGTCCCAACTTGCCAACCTCAGAGTGACTGGTGATTGGTTTTGTGGTGGATTGTCAGTTTCGGTGTTATCTATCTATTGTGAGGTGTGAGTGATTCTGTCTCTATCTTCATCTCCTGGTGTCATGCCAGTACGTTTAGGCTCATGTTCTGTGACTTTACACTGGTTTTGTGGCGGAGTGTCACAAATGCTGTTCATTTGTTGGCCTCTGCATACAGGGTCAGAAGATCGCATTGCTCAGGTATGTGTTCAGATGATGGAAAAATGTTGCCGGTGTGCACGGAGCATGAACCGTTGTGTCGAGTTATGTGACACGAGGGAGAGGTACATGTATTTTCTAACGTCAATGAACTTTCCAATGTCAGACTAGGCCTACATGTATTATCGCCAGAAAAAAAACCCGTCCAAAAGCACGATTCTGTACACTAGTATTGTATTCAGGTTGGATTTGGTATTGATCCGAGTTTCCATTCACCTCATTTCAATTTCAAGAAAAAAACTGACGTGTGTCTTTCACAACAATGGCTGTTTTGTTGGCGAAGTGCGGCATCAAACGGAGGAGTTCTTTAACAAAACAACCGATATGATGCTTTAGATATAGAAAAGACCATTAATACAGCAGCCATCTTCTGCATGCAGCAGGGTATATTTTGTTTCGAAATACGTAAGTTTTCCTTGATGGATTTTCTGATATCACAGCTAGTAATGCATACTTTGACGTAGGTCTTGATCAACTAATACCATTTGGCTGTACATGGTGGCCCAAAAAACCGCACAGGCACACCACTGCCTACTGACAAAAAATAATCACCATGGCAATGATTAAAACTACTGGACCGATTCGAGGTATCTTGGTGTTATTTTTCTAATAGAAAGATTCTGTATTTATTTATAAAGGTAGTTTTGAGTGGATGCTGAATGCCAGTGCGTTTTAAGGCACCCTCAATTCCTCGTGGCTTCCACCTGCCTAAGGCTCGGCTGCCAACAGCATCCGGGACGGCTGCAAGCAAAAGCTCTGTGATTTTTTATTCAACGGGGAGAGGATAAGGTCAATAGGAGATCGCAAGTTGATTTTTCTACTGGCAAATGCGGTGCTGTAGGAGTGGTAAAACAATCTGGGACACCCTGTATATTGTTGTGTCAGTACAAATAACCACACAGTGTTTGTCGCACTCGAGGCGGACCATTGAACATGTGTGATCATGATGTTCATGATAGTGATAATGAATGAGAAAATGCCGTGTGCCTAAATCGTAGTGATTTCTCCCATTTCACCATGTTGAGCAACAAAATACACTATATAGGCTACCTACAATATACATGTATGTTGAGGTTGTTTTTTTCTTCCATCTGGCCCACTTCGTGTTGGTTTAATCCGCATTGTATGAAAAACAGCTTATTGCAAATCTAAAACGGTAGTAATCGCAGCAAACTTCAGAAGTGTCTTGAACGACAACAACTAAACACAGGAGTTTAGGTTGATGAATAGCGGGAAACAAAATTCTTTGGATTGTTAAAAGGGAACTATTTTGCGCATGTATATCCCGGTATGCCAGCTAGTCTCGGTTCCCATTTATTGGAACTCGAGAATGGACCGCTCGATCAAAATAGCCCTTTTCGACCACGATAGGTCCACAATGTATTTTTCTATTTACGTGGAGCACGTGGTCCAACTCGGCTGATTATAGTAAAGTGTTGGTTTTTCGAGCGAAACAGGAGCCTCTTATTTTGCACTAGTCCAGCAGGCCCGAAAAAAGAGTCACTCATTGTAAAATACTTAAATACTGCAATAAGCCGAATTTTATCTTCCGCACCACTCTGTAGTAGTGGCTGGTGGCAGAGACAATAGGTGGAGTCATACATTTTTGTTATATGTTAATGGGAGCTACCTAGCCGGCGATTCGAGTTTTCTTTCGAACACGAAAAAGTGGCGTGTTCCATGTGAAATAATCTGATTGAAGATCAACTTTGACCATAACACACTTTTCATCATCTAACTGTTGCTAACAAATATCCTCAACACGAATCGACGGCTTGGGTAGCTCTCGTGAACTTATAGTCTATCGTGCACCACACTTACGACTGGAGACAACTCGTCGCCACTGAGCTACTGGCGACTGGGAGGATCTAGCTGGAACTGGAGGCGACTGATCAGTCGCCAGAAATGGTCGATGTACGCACCCTTGCGACTCGCTGGAACTGAGATTTTGCCAGTGGCCGCCAGTTGCACATGTTCAACTTTCTAGCGACTAGTTGTACCCAATTTCGTTCAGTCGCAATGATGTTCACGGGCTTGCGACTGATCAATGCCAGTTTTCTAAACAAAACCAAGTCTCGTCGAGTCCCAACGCCCTGGATTTTATCCGAGGTGCTGCCAGTCGCGTCGCAAGTGCGATGTACGCGATCAGGACATGACGACTGATTGGATCCTAGTTTTACTGAGTTGCTGAATTTGTGGTGTGCGCGCAGCGCGTACATCACCAGCGACTGATCAGATCAGTTGCTTCCAGTCGCAAGTGTGATGTACGCCTGGCTTATGACTTTAAAGGGACTAGGAAAAAAAATTCAAGCTTCGGTTATTACAAAATGCTAGTCTTTCATGATAAATTCCCACCGTCAATTCACTTTTTCAATTAAGTGTTAATTACTGGCACCCAGACAAATCAGTTATCACCACACCATGGAGCATTCACCACGTCACTGGGAACCTAATCAACATAAAAGAGTACAAGCTCGCTCCATACAAAACATACAGACGTGGTGAATTCTCCATGGTGTGGTGATGACTGATAATGTCTGCGTGCCAGTAATTAACCTTTAATTGAAAAGTGAATTGACGGTGGGAATTTATCATGAAAGACTAGCATTTTGTAATAACCGAAGCTTGAAAAAATTTTCCTAGTCCCTTTAAAATGATGAAAACATCTTATCGGATTCTATTGTTTCTTGATAAATATAAATATCAGAATCGTAAGTTTAGTACTAATCGAAGCGTATTCAATTTTTATTTTCATTTCATTAAAGCTGGAGACTTGGAAAAATCCTATTCTGCTCAATACAATTGAGGCTGGAACATCGTGTAAAAGAAATGGTAGTCTTAGTAATGGAAGTCCGAGTGACAGTAATACGCTGCTGTGATGGTGTATTCGAATGGTCGAGGTTTCTACAGCCATATATCCTTATCCCCGACTGAATAATGAATCCAGACATACCTGTAAAAACTAATAAGCTCGAGAAACCCATGGGAATGGGTTCATTTTGTCCCCTATCTGGACCCGTTTGCCATGGGTACGAACAGGTCATTAGGTTCCAGTAACCTAATGACCAGTCTCATTGGTCACTTTGCATGGCCGTATTTAGCGGGGGGGGGCTAGGGGGCAGCTGCCCCCTCCCCCCCGAGCCAACCAAAAAACGTAATTTTAATGCGGATTTTGGGCAAAAAACGGCAAAAAGAGGTCTTCTGCCCCCCGGACCAAATATCGTTGGCCCATCTACGATAGCTACCCGAAGGGTGTTGGCACCCATGACAAACAGCAGCTTTTGGGTCTACCTGACCTACTTGTAGGTTTATGCTACCCAGTTGGGTCATTTGAACCCATGGCGAAATTATCAGTATTTGTACCCATGGGACCGGACAATTTTTTACAGTAGATTTAAAGATTCCTATCACACCTAGCCCATATATGCATCACCCCGTCTAACACTCTGCCCCACCTCACACCTCTCCCAAGTCCAGCGATGGTAAACCTCTGGACCCAAATTCATAAAACTACTTAAGTCTAGTGACAAATCCTTTGTTAAAGATAAAAGATAAGTATCACACTTCGACTTGAAGTATGTTTCTGAATATGGACCCTGATCTTTTGGTTACTGAGAGAGAAATATCTTCGTACCATTCATGGGAAAGGGAGTTACTGGTCTTCCAGCAAACAACCACACAGAGGAGTATAGTGCACAAATGTATTTGGCAAAGCGTTATTTGAGTAGTAGTCGAATTGGCGGAATATCCCTGCGCGGTGTGCGCGGGTGATCGTAAGCCGTTTTCGAAATCACCTATCTATGCAATGTAATTCTGTGCTAACTACTCACGACTGTATACATTAGGTGACTCTTTCTCCCTCCTCACCTTGACAAGACTGGTCTCCTGTCCAAGCTATATATAGCCAGTGGGGACAGTGAGGCTGGACTGATACTATGTCGAAACAAAAATGGCCGTCATACTTTCATCACTTGAGAAGTTCAACGGGCTGTTATAGCATGACTAACCCTTCATCAGGTGAGGTAACATGCTTCACCTCATTCTTTTATGTGTAGCAACGCTCTCTAATTCGTAACTTAGATTATTGAAATAGATAGATTTGAACAGCTTGTCAAGCATGCATATCATACGACGTTGCCTAAAGTTCAAAGGTTACGTCGGCTGTCGCGCGATACAAAACCTAACGCATACTGTCGGGCTTTAAAGGACCACGGTATTGCCACTTTTTCTCGACAGCCGGCGCCACTCTCCAACCCAGGGACTAACTACGCTGTCGGCGAATTCACCCGATTTACTACGTACATTTTGTAATGCATTTTTGCAGTTTGTCTTACTGCCGCTAGGTGGCTCCCTCTACGTCGGCAGTCAAATAACGCATTTGAGATCCAATACCGTGCTCCTGTAAGCAAAATCGCACAGCCATGAAAACGTCTGTCCCATCAGGAGCACACTGGACAGATTTCTTGCTTCGCCACCCCAAATAGTGCTGGGCCAAATACGTCTGAGGTTTATTCTTTTTTGCCTAGGTTAGCGAGGGCAGTGCTGCTGTATACTTGCACACTGTATCCATCACCGCACATTTAGACGAAAGCAGTCTGTCTTGAAACAATGCTCAATCTCAGTCCACTCGTCCCAACTATGTTTGTGACCAACTAGCATAGTTTGCGAGTTGACCAATGGCTTAAAATATAACGTCTTAGCTGGTTACCAAGCCTCTGACCAAATGTACAATGTACACACCTCCACAGGGCAAGTGTACAGACCGTTGTAAAGTACAGGCGCGGATCCAAGGGGGGGGGGGCAAAGCCGGCCCGTGCCCCCTCTATTTTGTGGAAAATCTTTAAAATTGACCGGGAAATTTTGAAATTTTGAAAAGATGTTAAAATTTGACCGAGGTTTTCCACGATGTGCGCTGGCTGTGCCCCCTCTTTCCCATGATTCTGGATCCGCCCCTGAAGTAGGGTACGTTGGAGAAGATTTGGCCTTCCGACGACGTCGCCACAAGACCGATTCCATCTAATGTCCCCCAATATGTGATGTCCCCGAACATTACATTTACGGATTAAGCGACACCATTGGATTGGACTCCAGAGAGACCAAGCTCCTTAATCATGTGACAAACAATGCAGGGGAACATCAGGCGGGTGGGGACATTAGATTTTATCACACCTGTACTCTTCAGTGGATCAGTGGAATAGAATAGTAGAATGGTAGAAGTAAAATAGAATCCACCGTAAAGGACGCCCATTATTAGCATCTGACCAATAAAGAACCTCGGAGAATTGCTCTAGTCATGGTCTCCGACTTAATTGCGTACATTGTAACCCCGGAGGTAGCGGTGAATAACAGCTCTCTGTGTACGACCCTTCCTGCGAATGCGCTGACCAAGATTAGGAACATGATACTGCCTAATTTACATGATTAATATGTAAAGATCAGTGATCTCGTGGACTCACGCAGCCGTTACCTAATCGGGGGGAGACCCCCGAACCCCCCCCCCTTCGGCTGGCCTCTCCTGCAAATGATGTTTTTCGTGACGCCGCGCACCGTGACGTGACGTCGTGACCTGACGCGGCGGACGGCTGATTCCGGCTGCGGCGGAAAGGATGATGGTTTACGACATCCACAAAATCGCCATATTGCGTCAAGGTGTTGAGATTCACGGACTACACATCTCTGTATTGATTTTTCCATTGAATTTTGTAGATTTTTTTACACACACGTAACCATTAGACTCACTTCGTGAGCCGCTTCGCGGCTCACTGCGTGAGTTATTAGCTGCGACATTACCATTTCCGTGCATGGTCCAGAACCATGTGTTCAATAAGGAGGTGGCGCTAAATATCCTTCGCTTGACCAATTAGGTGACGTCGTCCACTAACACTTCAGCATTCTCTGATAGGGCTTGTTGTACTTGACTCGATGACTCGATGGCGCGATGACTCGAAGGCGCGAAGAAGGCCAATTAAATTTCATGCATAATTGGTGAATGCCTTATTTTAATTCGAGTTCCGCATTTCAGAACACTGGGTTACTATGCAACATTTTTAGGAAGGTGAGGAACATGCAGTAGGATCATTGCTCAAAAGGGCTGAAAATTAACCCTATACCTCCTCCGGGGTTTGGAATAGGGAGACAAGACCAATCCCTACAACTTTTTAAAAGGGACCCATTGTAAATTCTCAAGGACTTAGGAGCTGTAGGCCTAGTTCGAGACTATCCATCATTTCATGATTTACGTTGAATGTGAACCTTAATTCACCTATTGGTGTGCTGGCGAGACTACGACGGTCCACTTTCGCCGTTCATCCAGTCCACTTCTTAGAAATAACGAGCTGAATTTCATTGAATAATTTTGGCGGTCATCGAGTCATCGCGCCATCGAGTCTTCGCGTCATCGAGTCAAGTACAACAAGGCCTCTGATAGCGGGTATTCATGACCAGTTTACCCCGTGCAGACATGCATTCAGAAATGATGAAACTCGCCAGAGAACGACAATATCGTTCTCTGGCGAGTTTCGTCATTTCTTGTACCTTATACGCAGTTCGCGTGGCGGATACCTCATAAGACACAAGTTTACTCCATGGATTGGCGAGCAGCAGTCCACCTTTGGATGGTATAGAGATCTGCTAGCGTTAGGCCTATATGGCGGGAGAAGTTGTCTAAGGTATGCTCGCACTATACTACCGAGGGTGATTTAAAAGTTGATGTTGTTGTTAGTGTTGGTTTTTAATGTTGTCGTTCAGGCCCGTAGGAGCCGGGGGTCCGGGGGTCTTGGACCCCCCCCCACACACACACTTTTTTGCCAAAAAATACCTTGGCCCAAATGGCAATTTTATATGTCCATATTTTTGCTCTCAGATCCCAGGAAAATGCATCTAAAGCACTTAAATTGTCAAATCGTTTTGGCTTCCCACTTCCTTGTCCGTGCTCAGCGCACCGTCGAGCTACGCCCCTTTCTGTCAATCCTGGA
>NMRB01000148.1:263046-302545 GCA_002633025.1 Notospermus geniculatus
CCCCCCACTCATCAGATGGCTGCTACGGGCCTGTCGTTGTTCTTAAGTTCTAACCACTGGGCCTGTTACATAAAGTGACTTTGGGCGAATGGTACCATTAACTTCAATGCATTCTCCATTTGGTTTAAGGGTACAATTAGCCTAAAGTCACTTTTTGTAATAGGGCGCTGCAGTATCGCTAGCACAGAGGTACGGCGGTGCGTGTTTTCACTTGCACTACGTGTTGGCCTACCTCTGGTGTCATATGCCCAGCATAACACCGGTTTATATATTGAGATCACACTGACACCTGCTGTTGTTAACCCTAACACGGAGGGAACAGTTTATTTCTTATGTTAGCTTTGTGGTTAGTGTTGGTGTTTACACATGGTGTTAACCCTTTCGCGCCGAATCTCGACGTTTGTCGAGAGTGGCCTGTACCACATACCCTCGCACATTCAAATTGGCATAGAATTATAACCAGTAGACCGATTGATGTTTGCTTCGCATATTTTTTAATGCGAGACTACCCCCCCCCCTCAATACGCGATTTTGCTCTGTTTGAAGAAACCTAGCTAAAAGTGCGTTTTAACGTTTGTCCCGGGGTCTAGATTGACAGACTCCAAAGTGCAAATCTGACTTGTGGTGGCAAAATGGCCATATCTCCGGAACGGAAGCAGCTACGACGACGCAACTAGCGCCAAAAGTCAGACGCGTAGGAGCAACGGTTATCGAGATATAGACGTTTAAAGATTGGCAACCTGAAAACGAAAATGTAGGCAGAATGCGCTATTTTCTCACAACTTGCATCTTCGGTTCTGGCCTGTTTTTCTCAAAGACATTTTGGAAGAAGCAAACCTGCATGAGGTCGTGGCCCATTTAGTTCACTCCAGAGTGTGTGTCTTGTCACCAGTTTTGGTTGCAAATTTTGGGAGCTAGGCGCGTTTTTGTAGAGACATCAGAAATTCATGTTACGAAATGTACACTTTTCACTTTTAATCAGGACCGAAAAGGTTAACACCTACTTCAAAATCGCCCAATGGCAAATCAGGACGTCGATATAATGAACACGATGCGTTCGGGCACACTTAGCCAATGCAAGTCATTGAGTGTCGTTGTGATATCTCTGTTTTCAGCGGTGTCAGTGTTTCCACGGATTGTTAATTTGGAAAACGCTATCAGACATGTCGGCAATTTTCTCTGTGTCTCCCCTATTGTTAGGGGAGAGTGGGGTTAGTTGAGCCAGTGGCCAAGTTGAGCCACCCCCTATTACTCAGGAAGTAGACAGGACAGAGCACTGGTGTTGCTATCTATTGAGAGAGGAGAGAAGTACCTCCTCACCCATGGAGCCATGACAGCTAGATGGAAGAGGTGTGACAAATAGGCATTAAAAACCGATTTTAAGCCCAAAAAGTAATGCCAGACTTTAATGCAGCCTCCCTACTGCAATGGTATTAGGTCAGTAGGCCTACTGCGCAGTATTTTCTCAGTTGGTACTTAAGTGACCTATAATATATGTACCATGTACTGTAGGCCTAGTTTCTGCACCAAGCTAGTGCATCAGTAGCTCAACAATACCCTATGCACAATTTACCCCAAGGGGTGGGTAAGTTGTGCCAAAGGACAATTTTTTTTCAGCGTCCATCTGCCACGAAATGCCAATCAGTGAACTGAATATCTCTCACCCACAGCACAACCAACTACCTGCAGCATAATCCTGTACCACTGATTGAATGCTCTGTCCAGCCTTAAAGCAGCATTTCCCAGATATGCCTTACTATGCTCAACTTACCCCACTCTCCCCTATCTCGTATATTATTCCCTCAGACAATAGTCGGGGAACACTCACAGATGGCGAATTTTCAAAAACGTTACACCGGAGTCGCCTGGACTGAGTTTCTTATGGCAAATCGAGTAGCGCCGTGATTTCGGAGTTTCTACAACTTTGACAAACATTTTAGCAAGAAACATTACTACGAAATGAAACCAGTAACTCATCAAAACTAAGGGGCGAATCCCGGGTATTCGAAAACCCTGGATACTGGAGACTGGAGAGTGGACAATGGGGAATGGAGAGCGTCATTGTTCTCCGCCACCTGGATCAACATCCCATCTAGGATATTTCAGTAACACGTATAACTCCAGAAGTGGACTTCAGGAAGGCAGTGTTGTGCTGATCATAGGTCTTTTTGGCCATGATGTTGATTGTCTGAACAAAAATTTTCTCCGCACCGAAGGGACATTTTGTACCTGTTCGAAAAATAAATTGAAATAGGCCCAGAATTTTTTACATCAAACTACTGTTGGAAACAGCATACGGCATAGAGTAAAATGCAGTTCGTACAGTGCGGTCCCCAATCATGAGGAAAATCTAGGCCACCTTGTGGAGATTTTAATTGTGCTTCAATGGGAAAACCTTTTCTTTCTGGCATATTTTGCAGACAGGGCTCGGCAGACCAAAAGTTGGGCGAGCCATGAAGAAATGATTAATGTGGGATCCATCAGAAAGAGTCAAGAGGGCTTCTAGTTATGCCATAGGGGGACTGGATGTCAAATTGAGAGGGAACATTGCGTCCTGATTGAGGGTGTTCG
Organism: Notospermus geniculatus; assembly: GCA_002633025.1. Classification (NCBI taxonomy): domain Eukaryota; kingdom Metazoa; phylum Nemertea; class Pilidiophora; order Heteronemertea; family Lineidae; genus Notospermus; species Notospermus geniculatus. The sequence goes on from NMRB01000148.1 coordinate 265,618, forward strand.
AAAACTCTGTTGTTAAGGTAGGCTCGTCCCCAGTGCTGTATGTGAATCCAGGTGGCGGAGAACGATGCCGCTCTCCATAGTCCACTCTCCAGTCTCCAGTATCCAGGGTTTTCGAATACCCGCGAATCCCTGACTACGACTGAGAGGTTTGTACTTAAAGCCCCACTGTATTGAATTTTACGATATTTTCAAAATGTTAGGAGAGAACACATAGAGGTCTCATAGCTTGTGAAGGTCCCCAAAATGCTTGTCTGACGCGTACTTCAGAGAATCAAGGCATAGGTTTCAGCACACATTGAACAAAAACTGCAGGGAGAGCCCTAATGTTTTCAGACGGAGCGCAGTGCATTTTACACCACGCTGACGTCCTGACATCGTGCACTGACGTCAAGAATCGCGGCGATGATTTGCGTTTTCCAAATTCAATACAGTGGGGCTTTAAACTTGATATAAATATGTGAAAAAATGTATTTCGCCTGCAGGCGTAGTTATCAGATATGGCGATGATGACGATTGGAAACGAACATTTTAAAAAGGTTGCTGACGATTGGGCTATTTCCGCATCAGACTCATTCACCCAGCGTATCCCATCCATCATAGCCTGTGCAGTCTTTTGCTGGACACAGAGGACTTGCTCTACTTTCCATGTTCTACCCGATGCTGGTCTTTTTGTATGTCAGACGATTAGACAGAAAGGGACATGTCTGGAAAAGATGGAGGCGATTCGACGCCCCAAAGCCAGGATTTACGAGACGAAGGTAACCGAATATAGTGTAGTTTTTCGCACAGGAGATGCAGTCATCAATATGCAGGCCCTGCCCATTCGTGACTTGTAGCTAATAGAGATGTCACGAATAGCTTCGTCTCATTCCCACTAAAGCTGAGGACACATACATGCGGGTGCCATGCCTGCGTTGCGGTAATCCGTTGCGATTATGCAGTACCGTTGCGGCAGGTATGACAAAAACACGCAGTTCACTGCTGCGTTAAATTTGACTGAACGTCGACGTTCGTTCAAGCAATATGTGGTTTCCCCACAATGACGTCAGAAAAAATGGAAAATAATGGAGATCACCTGCGGCACCGCTGCGTTTCACCGGACAGAAAGTCCCCAGACTTTCGCTCCGGTGGAGCGCAGCGGTGAAATATAGCAACGCACCACAACAGCATGTGTGTGTCATGTTGTTGTATTCCTTTGTTTGTTTCGATCCGGTAAACATGGTAAAACGCTGCGGTGAAATAACGCATCGCATCGCAGCACCGCATCTTCGATAATCGAAGGGCGATCTGCCCACCACTGCATTACATGGCACATCACCCTTCGAGTAATAGACCGGTCTGCGGCGTATCTGCTGCCTCTTGAAGAGGAGGCCAATCAGAACCGGTGCTGTAAAATTTGAATCGTGGTACAAATAGTGGTAGCCGAAGACCCGATATAAAGTGCAATATGATTGGTCGACAGGTAAAGTTGGCATCGCGACAAGATACGCCGCGGACTGGTCTATTTCTCGAAGGGTGATTTGCGATGTAACGCAGTGGTGAACAGATCGGCCTTCGATTATCGAAGATGTCGCACCGGAGCACGAACCGCATCTATGTGTNTGCATGCATGTTCACTGGTTGTGTGACTGTTATTAGGCCTAGGCCTATGCGGCTGATTGCTGTGTCAGGGGGATCTGATGATGTTGCCTTTGTTTGGACAGGTAAGACTAGGCCAAGGCTTAGGGTTTTTGATACTTTTCTTGGCCTGGGCCCTAATAATGTTAGTAGGCCTAGGCCTAGGTCATCAACTCATAGGCCTACAATCATGATCAGTCAAAGACTTTGATGGGCCCAATCCAGGCCTAGGGCCTAGGCCTACGCCCCCCCCCCAATAGGCCTAGTGGTAGGCCTACCGGTATTTTGATGGCAATGCAGTTCAAATGCCTAGGCCTACAGGCCTACCCTGCCCTGTTAGGCCTACCGTAGCTCTACAAAATACATGTAGGCCTAGGCCTCGAGGCCTACACTTGAACATGCAGTTGTCATCTGTTCTTCTGGACATTAATAAACCCTAACCAAGTTTCGGTCTGATTCGATTCTTAGCTTGGCCTCCAGGTGGCCAAAAACAACTGCAACTTGGGATTGACTTGACCCAGATGTTTGCTCATATGTGCCTCTCTCTGTAATTACACTATGTCATCGAGTGAGCACATGGTCCATGGACCATTTCATTTGATGAAACAAAGCCCAAAATCCTTAGAAAGTTCCATTCTATCAAAACTGCAACAAAAGTCCCCAAGAAATTCCATAATAAAAATGTTGATTTTTAGGGGGTTTTCTAATGAGCTATTACATAATTATGATATTTCCAGATTTCCAAAATTTTGATGCAGAAATATGACCAAGGTTATATACTTTCATGTGGTACAAACCGTGTTAAAATTGGCCCAGTAGTATTTGAAATATTCAAGGTAGTAAGTGTAGATAAACTAATGTCAATGACTGTACATGTATTTTCTAAGTGTAAGGCTTCCATTTATAAAACATAGAAGTTTACAGTACGAAAACGCCGGTTAACTAGAATTGACTTGACAGTCAATTTGAAGACCGCCCTAGAGATATAAGTAAGTGTGGCTGAGGCAAGCTGTGGTGTGTTGTGATGTGAGTGATCTGAGATCATAGAGGAATTCATCTTTGTTGGTGAACATTGGCGATGTGGCCAGTGAAATAAGTTGTGATATATTATTTGTAGTGAGAGAAACTGGGTGACATGGATTTAAGTACAACAAATAAGATGTGTCACATATGGCCATCTCAAGTCCAATATATGGCTTTAAGTACGACAGTAGGCCATGGCCCATGGGAGTAGGTCAGTAGGTCAGTTCAAACCCACCCGTCAAGCATGACTACCTTGGCTGATCTCGTCTTTGAGTAGATCATTAGGTCATCGAAGTAGGTCAGTGGTCACTGACAAGAGGATCTGGCTTCCCTGAGTAACACAGCAAAATGACTTGTCAAAGTCCACGCATTGTATATGATCTTTAAAATGCAAACATCAGGAGGCAAATTTAGGCCTATTAAAACGGCTGGCTAATCCAGACCTGCCTACACCATTTTCAATTTTGGGGGAAGAAGTTTCCTAAAAATGTGTGCAATCGCATATTTTGGTGTAAAATTACGAGCAAAGTTCCCTAAAAAGTGTACAATTGCACATGTTGGTGTACACAATTGCAAACCCATGAACCAAGCCTTTCAATCAACAGAAACCCACTGGTTCAGTCTGCACTTGCTTCTAAAGCATAAAATGCTGCCTTAGAACAAGGTATTTGTGGAAATGAATCCACAGAGAGCTCACAACAAGGCAATGACATCTAGCCCACTGCCCCTTTAAGTGACCTCACAGACTGTCACTTAAACTCAACAGCTGACGTGTGAGGCCAGTCTGACCGATGAGCAAGTGAGCAGTTCCCCTCTTGAATGCCAGTGCCAGGTTTTGAACCAACCCGAAACTATCTGTCATCAGTAGTGAAACATTGTATTTTTTTATTCTGATACACCCTGTGTGCAAAGAATAAAAATATACGAAATACAATCAACCTCAAAACAAAACTATTTTGCAGTGACAAACTATTTCAGTAATCCTCTATAGAGATAAACATGCAAAAAGTGTTTATAACTACACCAAAAACGAAATGATAAGCTAACAAGACTAAACACATGAACACTACACTCCAGGGCGGCTTACTGGATATGGCACTGGTAGTGCTATCGGAGTTTCGATTCGGTCGGCCCAGGCATATAGCTGATTCACCGTCTATAATAGATTTAGGCCGGGTTTATTTGGCAAGCATGCTTGTCGAGCAGTTCCCTTTTTCGTCCTTATTTAGCAAGCATGCTTGCCATCTAATGCTGAAAAATGTCCCTATTTGGCAAGCATGTCACGCCCCCTAATGAATATTAATCAGGATATGTGCTTGCCATATTATTCAGCACGTTTGGCTATTGGGCAAGCAAATATGCCATTTGTTTGTTATATTAACCTTGGAGGAAGTTATCACCTATGGCGTAGTACGGAGCATTGACTACTGTGGCCAATGAGGCCACCATCCGGCAGTCGTTTGTTGGCACCTTCCACTGTGTTCGCATCTATTTTTGTACAAAAACATAAGACGTTTCTTCTTGATATGCCAAGGGAAAAAACAAGAAAATGAAAAAAAAGAAAAAAATCACGAGTGTGATGACGCAAGTTTCGAACCCGCGACATTGGGTTTGCTGGCCCATCACTCTTTGCACTACGCTAATCAACTGGCTGCAGATTGGCATGCTGCTTAGTTACACAGCATGCTGTGTAACTAAGGAGTGAATTCTTATTTACACAGCAAGTACGTATTCGATATTCATAAGCATCCCCGCCCACATTTTGCTGTGTAAAGTAGGAAAAGATGATATTTTCACAGCGAAATTCTAGAATTCGGCAAAATGAGCCATACATTGGCCGCTTGCAGGGTACCAGCTTGGAACGAATGCTACTTCGGCCTATTTCGATCTCAGTATAACGTTTGATTCTGTGCAAGTGCATGGTGAGGTTACGTCCTCTACGTGGACTCAGCCCAGGGAGCTCTTGGCAAACATTTGTCATCACAACCAGAGATGTTGCTGGAGGGGGCAGGGGCCAAGTGCCCCCCCCCCCAAGGGGGTCCGGAAAAACGTGCTTTTCATGCACATTTTGATCGAAAATTAGCAAAATATGATCTTAGACACCAGACCTACATGTATCCAAGGTACAAAAGGCACAAAATTGACACACAAAATGATAATAAACAAGAAGTCAATCTCCAGAATTCACGAATTTTCGACCCCAACCGGGGTCTTTTTCAAGTGGAACTTTACAATCTGGAACTCTAGAAAAGACTGAGCTGAAACCCGAATGTAGAACTACAGAACCTGTGTAGACAGGACAAACAAGCAATTAAGGAAAATTAAGGAGAAACTAATTCAGCTGAAAGACAAGGGTTGAATAACTGCAGGGTTGCTCAGCCTGACCACAAGCAGAGTGTAAGCAACAGGCGTAGGGCTTCATTTGGCTGAAAGTTTATAAATTAATAAATACATAACAAGCACAAAGCGAAAAGAAACACAAAGGTCTACACAAAGTAAAGGAATATAAAGGAAGTCAACTTCCAGATTAGTAGGAAAAAAACAGAATGGAAAATGCAAATCACTGAGCAATGAGAAGAATAGGGCGAGGAGGAATAGAGCAAAAAAGGGGGGAGGGAAAAACAAGGCCTAGACCAGAAGGGGAGCCACGAACCCTCCGCAACTGGAAAACCTAAAACGAAATAGGCCTACCAGGGTGGGAGAAAAGGAAGAACACGAATGCCAAATTGGTGTCTCAGGACCTCAGCATCTTGTGTTAAGACCTGAGGGGGTGATGGTTTTAAGGGTCCACATCCATTTCGACTCTGTCTGAAGGAGAGTCGTCTCATCTGGACATGTCTCGAGGATGGTGAACAACACGTCCGTGACAGAATGTCCTGGCAACTTAAAGTGGGCATAGAGTATCGAGCAGTCACGATCACGGTCCTCTTTCCCTAATTTGATGTTGGACTTATGGTTGTTCATCCTTTTACGGAAACATGTTGTCTGTCCGACGTACTGATTGATGGTGGTGCATCTGGTACATGTGATGCAGTAGACCACATTTCTGCTGTCACAATCAGCGGGACCCCTCAGGCGGAGTGGATGGGACTACCCGTGGCGGAGCTCGTGATGTGGGACTGGCAGGGCAAGGAAATGCAAAGTAGACATTTCCGACCTTTCTTTGGTCCTTTCCCTGAGCAAGGGTCACAGGTGGGCTTGGCACGTTGGATCTCCTGTGTGGGGACCTTGGCTCTTACCAGCACATCACGAAGGTTTTTGGGTCTCCGGAATGCAATAAGGGGTGGCTCAGGGCAGCATTCCTTCATTGATGGGTTCAAATGAAGAATAGGAAGGAAACGGCGTGTGATTGCAGTAATGTCTAGCAGTCCAGGGTGATAGGTGAGGACTAAGGGGATCTTGCGGGTTTTGGGGGACTGCTGGTTGTCTCGGACCTCACTTCTGTCGACACTCTGGTTGGCCTGGGGATCCCCATCATCAGCTCTGTCTCTACTCCCATCCTGGGTATTGGTTTCCGTCGTAATAGGAGGGTGGGCCCCCTGGCCGTCATGACGTTGGATTGCCCTTTCTACTTCCCTTGCAACTTTCCGTCTGTTATGTCCCCTGTCTGTGAGAAAGCCAACCAAGTTCTGAAGGTGTTTCAGAGCCGCAGGCCGTTCTGAGCATATGGACAGGATCCGGAGGGCTTGGGAAAAGGGGATGGCACGTTTAGTATGGCCAGGGTGACAGGAAGCTGGGTGGAGGTATTGGTGAGTGTCCGTGGGTTTTACATAGAGGTCAGTCACAATCCTTGAGTCGCAGAGTTTGACCGTCACATCCAAAAAGTTCTGGGAGGAAGGGGATGCATCCCAAGTGAACCTGATGGTGGGGTGGAACTTATTGAGCCTGTCAACGAAATCCTCCAGTTTTTTACGTCCATGGGTCCACACAGAGAAAACATCATCTATGAACCTGAGCCAGTTGTAGGGTTGGAAGGGGGAAGTAGCCAGGGCCTGTGACTCGAGCATGTGCATGAAAATGATAGCGTACGAAGGAGCCATTTTAGTTCCTATCGCAGTTCCTGAGACCTGTAAGAAAAACCTTGAGTGGAATTCGAAGGCATTCTTAGATAGGACAAAATGGGCCAGCGTACATAAGTCCTTGGTCACGCTCTCTGGTAGGCCCTGCTTAGTCAAGAATGCCGAGAGGGCATTCAAGCCATCTTCATGTGGGATACTAGGATACAAGCTGACGACATCCAGGGTAACAAGGAGTGCCCCTTGTGGTAACGTACCTAGTCACGCACCTTGCTGAGAAAATCCTTGGTACATGTATATGTTACGCATTCTGTCGGTTAGCGTCAGTAGGATAGCTAATTCCACTGAGGTTGTGAGTCAGAGTTCCTCTGAGATGAGTCCGAATACCAGGGTGTGATCTTCCCACTAAGAAAGGATTAATTAACCATCTATTCCATGTAGAAATTTCAAAGAGTCAGAACAGTGAAAAGAAAAGAGAAAAGAAAAAGAAAGTAAGAAAAAAGAAACAAAATAACTAGAAATTGACTTGCGAGTCAATTTGAAGACCGCCCTTGAAAATTCACTGATGAAATTTGTAAATATGTTAGGGCGATGTAGAAACTGATGAGAAACATGCGTCTACATTTATGATGTAGATGTACACGGCTTTACAGTGCGATTGCGATTGCGTGTTTCCGCGAAATACGCAGGCCCACATCACGGCACCGGGCCAAATTCACTTCGATCGCTGATCGGCCAGGTCAGAGGACCTGAAACGTGCTGTGCGTGGCGTCACAGTTGATCCGAGATGCGATGACGTCAGCGAAAACCCCGCTGCCGCGAGTGACGCTGCAGCGTCATGCTCGACGTCGTGATGACGCTGCGTTGTTAATACCCGCCGCACACGAGTGCAATTTTGTCTCCAACTATGGAGATTTTTGCCTCCTACGTGCAAATGTCATCGTGTGCGGTGGTCGGAGACGGAGGCGGAGACGGATTTTGTTGCCTCCAAAGCAGATCAAACATGTTTGATCGGAGGAGACAAAAATCTCCTATGGAGGCAACGTTGTCATCGTGTGCGGTGGTTGGAGGCGGAGGCGGAGACGGATGCAAAACAGTCTGACCAATCAACAGACGTGTTGACGTCATTTTATAACGTCATGATGACATTGTTATATTAATGACGTCAAACATGTTTCCATACGTCCCGGTTTTTTCGGTGACGAATGACGTCACCATGGTCACGCCGCATCTACAGGAGACAAATTTGCACTCGTCTGCGGCGGCTGACGCATCGTGTGCGGTGACAGGATGCTGAGACAAAAATCTCCTATGGAGGCAACGTCGGAGACAAAATTGCACTCGTGTGCGGCAGGTATTAGGCGCGTTTACACTTCATGACGTCGGCCGACGGCATCATCGCGACGCGACGCCGGCTTCGACGACCTTCACGACGTCATCTACGACATGCGCTGCTGACGGCAAAAAAACTGTAAACTGACGCGCGTCGTCGTGCGTCGACGCCGTGTGCAGGATGTCAAAAACATTGTTTTCCACCAAGAGAATGCTAACCCAAGGCCGTGACCAGTTCAGATGTTGCACTGACATTTTTCTCTACCTACATCGAAAAAGAGCAACTCTTTTTGGAGTCGGAAAACCACGTTTTGAGTGCGATAGTTTATTACCAAACAAGGGGCAAATATTCATGACTATAACGAACCAAAATCCGCAGAGGAAGACCGCTTCATGTTGTTTCGGAAAGAAACCCTACAAAACGACAGCATCAGCTGTGTTCAAGATGGAATTAATGAAAATGGAGGTCTCCAAAAAGGTTAAACTTTGTTAAGAATGCGGGGTGGGTAAAACGTTATGAAAAAAAGCTGTCGCATGCGCATCTGACTCGCAGGAGGATGTGCTGTCACCTTCGGACACACAAAAAGTGATTTTGGCCACTTTGAGGGCTTCCAGTGCCATAAAACGGAAATTGACGTCGGGCGTCAATCGTCTGAGTAGAGCTCCATTCAACTCCGACGATGCTGACGCGCGTCGTCGTGCGATGACGCCCGTCGACGTCGCGCCTGAATCTGGGTCGCAGTGAAAACCCATCGCCGTCTGACGCCGTCACGTAACGTCATCGGACGATGACGCCGGCTGCCGACGTCGTGAAGTGTAAACCCGCCTTTAAGCAGGGTGTACACTGTCAACATTTTCGCCAACATGTTGGCCAACTTGTTGGCGCAACCTTGTTTCTGAAAATGTTGCCAGTGTACACAGGGCATCAACACGTGTCAACATGTTGGCCAACTTGTCGGCCAACATGTTGGCGAAGAATTCAAAATGAATTAAGCAGGGTAATCGCAGTGAAAACCCATCGCCGTCTGACGCCGTCACGTAACGTCATCGGACGATGACGCCGTCTGCCGACGTCGTGAAGTGTAAACCCGCCTGTACAGCGTCGCTGGTCTCCTCCATTTAGTCGCTAGTGTGCGGTGCCCTTTAGTCGGTGTGCGGTGACCAAGGAAGGGGGGAACCCTAAACCACTGCTTACACGATGACCAACATGACACGACGCACACAGAATTCACACTCAGCAAACGTGGTTCCGCTAAAGGAAAGTACGTTGCCTGTGAAATGGCACTGTTGCCTGTGAAATGGCACTGCAACAGTGCCCCAACAGTGTTGTCGACACGATAATTTGCCATCTCGCCACCAGAGGTCTCACATTGCTTTTATTCACAGCGCCTTTGCTGGTGAGAAGCGTAACCCGAGCTTTCTTCATCACGGCATCAGTGTTGTGTTCAACAATGAGCTTGAGCAAGTGTTCAAAATAATAGATTGAAAATCGTCTGCGGATGTGTTTCAGATTGATATGCTTTCTTTGGTATTCATTCCAACGCTAATTCGTCGTTCCTTTGCTCAATTACTTCTTATAGATGAATTTATCTCAATATTGAATTGGTTAGATTGAATAGATTCTAGAATTTGTTACGGTACAGATGTTGGCAATTTTGGTATGTTTAGCAAAAAATCTATGTAGCCCAGCCGACGATAGTTATTGCGTTGTTCTTTGGGGTGAATCCTGCCGGGTACCCGGTACAGTGTTTTTATATCAACGACCCTACGGTCACGCACTTCGCCTTCGGACTACCGGCGCTCAGAGCGTGTGGTCTAAAGGCATAGCGATGTGAACCCTTGATGGTCCAAGATGTTGGGATGGTTCCGTTTTTCCCATTCAAAAGCGAAATTCGAAGTTCATCTTTATTGAATAGGCGATACCAGGAATCTCAAGAAGAATCGAAGAATATGCTATATGACTATTGGCGGCTGTGCGACACAGTGACTATCCGTAGCCTGAGGGTCGAAATGGAATTTAGCAGTGTGACCATAAATGGGAAATTTATCACCTTGGGGAGGGGGCGGGAGGGGCATCACTGGTTGGAGGCAGTTATGATCGGGTCTTCCAAGATCCCAAACCAACGCTCATGCCGTTCAGTACATCTCGTCGATCATTTTATTCAGTTAAATCAGAAGGGAGCCATTTTGACTCGTGTTGCAAGAAAAACGTGGATGCACCGTACTGCTATTTTCTGTTTCGACCCTTGCTCGCCTCGAGTGTGATAATACGGGCTTCGTCGAGCCAACAAGTTGGCCAACATGTTGGCGAAAATGTTGACAGTGTACACCCTGCTTTATGTTGGCCAACAAGTTGGCCAACTTGTTGACAAGTTCGCCAATTTGTTGACAGTGTACACAGGGCTGGGCAACATGTTGCCCAACTCTAACCAATCAGAAATCAGTATCAGGTCAGCTGATTCACCAGTGATCATGTGACTTGACATTTTTTCACCTTTCCCGCCAACAAGTTGGCCAACTTGTTGGCCAACAAGTTGACAGTGTATACAGGAAAGAGAAATTTCTCAGTTCAGGTGTTGCGCCAACATGTTGGCGAAAATGTTGACAGTGTACACTCTGCTTTAGACCCGACGTCATGGGTTGTTGACAAAGGTAAATGCGTTAGGACAGCAGACTTCATCTAATTAAACAGTTCATTGTTGGCGGATGACCCCCAAAGTCAATAGGTTTCCGTGTGACATGCATATCCACAACTCCTGAAAGTTTCGTCGCGATACGTGGCGTATTTTTTGAGTTATCGTGATGAAACCACAGATTGGACGGAGAGAGAGAGAGAGAGAAATCCAGTGAAACCAATGAAGACCGCCACCTTGTGAGGTGGTGGCGGTCTTAAAAAGGACTACCGGGATTCGAACCCGCGACCTTTGGGTTACAGTCCACTCCAACTTTCCACTGCGCCAGTCAGCTGACTGAAGGCGTGTGAATAATCACTTCGTTGTTTAATACGCCCCGTGCATAAATTATCGTAATGCATCCTCATTATGAACCTCGCGTTTTCATTGGTTAGAATCTGCTGTATAAGCAGTGCGAGAACTACTATTTTCACAGCAACTTGCTGTGCAAATAGTCACGGCGGCGAATTTATTAACTGGTTCAGGACAATGCAGGTAACTCGTCGTTTTAAGCCAAACTTGGCGTGCTGTTTGGCAAACCAGGGTCGATAAATAACCACTTTCTTCTGAAAATCGCTTGTAGGTGGCTCCTTTCCGCAAGGCCCCTCCACTAAACGATATTTTCTGCCCTGCCAGCTGCTCTACGAGCGCTGCATAATTAATGAGCTAGACGTGCATCCAAGACAGTACGCTTACTGCATACACAGCAGGTAACTGTGCAAATAAACATTTCGATGCCTTCAACGCTCTTTAAAATATTCGTTGGAGGCATAACCTGCTCCCAATCGCAACTTTTCGATGCCTTTTGGCGAGGGCTGCGCCTGCGAGTCGGAGGACGCCATCTTCATCTTCTGTTTGCATAATTAATGGGGCAAAGAGGAGGAAAGCACAAAAATTGACACACAATATATGATAAATGAAAAGGCAATTTCCAGAGTGTTTAGCGAATTTTCGACCCCAACCGGGGTCTTCTTCAGGCTGGAACTTTACAATCCGAAACTCTAGAACAGTCTGAGCTGAAACCCAAATGTAGATTAGAAGTATCCCATCCAAACAGGACGTGACAGCAATTAAGGAAAGAATACAAGCCCCAAAAAGTGGTTGCTCAACCTAACAGAAATGTAATTAGTGAATGTAAGGCTTGAATAGGCTGAAAGGAAGGGTGTATAATATGGCTTGGAGGAATTAAACTAACAGTATAATTATACTGACAGTACAATACCCCCAGGACTATAGTAATACTTTATATTAAACAAATGTATGAGGAAGTGATAAACAATTAGGCCTAGAAAAAGAAAGAGATAATAAGAAATGAAGGGGCAACAGTATAGAAAGGAAGCCTAGGCGAACAGCACCTATAAAACCTGACCAACGAAAATTTAGAAACAGACCATGGACGAAGACAAAGGCCTAAAAAAGAGGAACCCTGTCCTCCAAGGAAACGGGTCTACTAATGGGAAAAGAGGGGTTGCAAAGCACTGACCAGCGAACAAAATAGGAGAAGAGCAAAGGAAGACAAGGCCTAGTAAAAGGACCCCTGTCCCCCGGCCCGAGCTACAGTCTTCCAAAGCAACGACCCTATTAAAAGAAAAGAGGGGGTGAAAGGACCCCATCTGGGGCCCCATGCCAAATGTTTTTGGCCCTGACAGTAAAGGAGAAGCTGCGAGGTTATCAGAAACTCAGGACCTAGTGTTGAGGCCTGAGGGGGTGATAGATTTAAGGGTCCACATCCATTTCAACTCTGTACTGAGGAGGGTCGTCTCATCTGGACATGTCTCCAGAATGGTGAACATCAGGTCCTTGATAGAGTCCTGGCAGTTTAAAATGGGTATAGAGTAATGAGCAGTCACGGTCATCCTCTATCCCCCGCCGGATGTTGGATTTGTGGTTGTTCATCCTTTTCCGGAAACAAATGGTCTGTCCGACGTACTGGTTGACTGTAGGGCATCTGGTACAGGTGATACAGTAGACAACGTTCTTACTGTCACAATCCGCAGGGCTCCTCAGGCGGAGTTGGTGGGACTTTCCGGTGGATGAGCTGGAGATGTGGGACTGGGATGGTAAGGAGATGCAAAGTTCACATTTCCGACCCCTTTTAGGTCCTTTCCGTGAGCATGGGTCACAGGTGGGCTTAGCCTGTTGGATGTCCGAGGTGGGGACCTTGGCTCTTACAAGCACATCACTGAGGTTTTTTGGCCTCCGGAAAGCAATGAGGGGTGGCTCTGGGCAGCATTCCTTCATTACGGGGCTACAATGGAGAAATGGTAGGAACCGGCGAGTGATAGCAGTGATGTCAGGCAGTCCGGGGTGGTAAGTGAGGACTAAGGGGATCCTGCGGGTTTTAGTGGACCGCTGGTTGTCCTGGACTCCACTCCCGTTGGCAACCTGGTTAGCATGGCGACCCCCCGAATCAGCTCTGTCTGTACTCCCATCCCGGGTACCGGTATTTGTTCCCGTCGTCGTAGGGGGGTGGGCCCCCTGGTGGTCGTAACGTTCGATCGCCCTTTCCACCTCCTTTGCAACCTTCCGTCTGTTATGGCCCCTGTCTGCGAGAAACCCTACCAAGTTCTGTGGTTCAAGGCTGCTGGCCGTTCTGAGCAGATGGACAGGATACGGAGGGCTTGGGAAAAGGGGATGGAGCGTTTAACATGGCCAGGGTGACAGGAGGCTGGGTGGAGGTATTGAGTGTCCGTGGGTTTTACATAGAGGTCAGTAACAATCCTTGAGTCACGGAGTTTGACAGTCACATCCAAGAAATTCTGGGAGGAAGGGGATGCATCCCAGGTGAACCTGATGGTGGGGTGGAAGTCATTGAGCCTATCAACAAAATCCTCCAGTTTCTTACGTCCATGGGTCCACACGGAGAAAACATCATCTATGAATAGGCCTACTCATATTCATAGATGATGTTTTCCCGTGCTGTAGGCCTAGGCCTAGTGTGTGACGACGCACGCACCAACGCAGCTGTCAGTGGCTAGTATGACATGTAAAGCATCTAGCCATTCTAGGCCTATGTATGTCATAATCATGACGGATAATGTGATACCCAAACACGGAGACATCCTTGGTAGGCCTATCTCATAACATAAGATTCTGATATTTGTACACTCGAAGCGAGGGATCGACCGCCATCTTGAAAATGAAACAAGTAGTCCTGAAGTATCCCCACACTCCTTCGCAGAGGTCAGTGCTCCACTACGTTACGCTATACTGACTCTGCCAACATACGGCCGAACTATTTCCATATCCTCCGCGGCGCCCACGATTGGGCTGCCAGCACTGGAAACTCGAGTGAAAACGCTGAATTACAAGTGTTTTGGATGCCTCTCAACAATCCTTATTTTCTTTGGCCAGAAAGTTCAAACATTCAAGCTGTTTTGGTCTTAAAATCAACTGTTCATCGTATCTTTCACACATCTCTCCAAAATCGGATCCACGCTGTCAAAACAGTAGCACGTGTCAATGTTTACAAACACGGAGATCATGTGCCGAGTATCTGGCCTCTGATTGGTCGAGCGCCGAGACGGCTCACGGCATTTGCTCGAAACTGCGCAAAGTAGTGCGCAAATTCCTAACATCAAATTAATGTTTTCCTCCATATTATCCCAGTTTGTGGCTATAGAATGAAATAATAATGATTATCAAAGTCATTGGATGCGTTTCACGCTAATATTTTAATCTGAAAAGTGGTTTTGCAAGAACCTTGCAGAAGTGAAGAGGGCGTTTGTTTCCAGAGGCATTATTAGCGACCGCCATATTGTGGAGCGAAATGCATTCTGGGAACCAGTTTGAAGTATCCAATGATTCCTTGAGCGCGCGGCATTGTCACGACAGGTAGCGCTCGTACCTCGCACTGACCTGTCACCGCGCGCGCAACGCGTCATGGGAAATTTTGGGACTACTTGTTGCATTTCCAAGATGGCGGGAATTCCTCGCTTCGGCTTGATAAATCGAAGAATAATCTCGTCCAATAGGTCTACCTAGGATGTCTCCGTGTGTGGGTATCACATTATCCATCATGATTATGACATACATAGGCCTATTTTGTGTGAGATATGCTGTACATGTCATGTTAGCCACTGGCAGCTGGTTGGTGCGTCGTCACATACGTTACACTACGTTACAGCACAGTGACAGTAGCTCCCGAGGTAAAATCCCAAATAGCATCCTTTTCTTCTCAACAATGTCATGTCTGGGGCAATTTCTCATCAGAAACAAGAAATGACAAATCCGTCAATTATTGGCAAAGTCTGCAAGAAATAAGCCTCATATCGCTATTTTCCTAGGGTTTACACAGGTTGGTGCGTCCATAACGCCGCCTAGCGCCGACCTGTGAAACACAATGGAGCGCGCGGTGACAGATCGGTGCGAGGTACGATGCGCCATCTGTCGTGACAATGCTTTCCAGTGGTGTTGTAGGAACGTAAACCCACTGGGGACGAGTTTGGATTAGCACCCGGACATCCTTGATAAAAACGAGTTGGTAGACGTTTTCAATTCATCAAACACCGTATATTGAAGGCAGAAAAATTTGGCCTTATAAATCGGAAATAAGGATAAATTACGAATATTGAACTGGTAATCCTAGTCGTTACGACTTGAAATACGACTATGATATTTGCGATTTAGGTGCACTTCCGATTACGAGTCAAAATTATTCTGCCACAAAGTTATGGCATTTTACGATTTGCAAATGTCTATCAAATCGTTTTTATCAAGGATGTCCACAGCGGACTGCAATTCGTTCTCGTTATTGTAGTCGGAGTCGGAGTCGGAAAGGTGCTAATCCTGTCTAATTAGGAACCTGCACAACAAGTCATGCCAATAGGGGGCCCTGTAGGCAAGTGGGCCATGGTTGCAATGAGAAATCCTTTTTTGCCAAGTCAATGATCATTGAATATTTTCATCCCTGAATTACTCTGCACCGGAAAATAGCACCAGAAATGTAATTTTATTGATCCTTAACTCTATTTTGATGAGTTTTATGAAGAAAATCAACAAAAATTATTTTTAATTGAAAATGCATTGGACGTGACTTAATAGACCAGGCACAAAAAAGAAATCGCTCGTGAAAATTTAAAAAGTCCGTAACTTTCCCCGCGAGCCCTTTGTTATGGTAATGAAGAACGCGTGTGGAGTTGGTCACGTTCGGATCAAGTCTGTTCAAAAATTATCATCGACGGAGCGGCGTGGCCTAATGGAAAGGCGTCGAAAGAGGTATTGTGCAATATTTATTTATTTATTTATTGAAATATTACAGTGGACGCCGCACCCGAAGGTATTATGGCTGTCCCGGGCCTAACATGCCTTAGTCTCGCGTCACCAGCCTCTCTCTCTTACAGGAGAGAGTCTGGTAGAACAGACTACAAAATCTTGTTACCGCCAGGTGGCGAGTGTCCAGCTTAGAGCATCCGAATCTGATTGGCCAACGGCTGAAAAACATGGCTGCGCCCATGAAACGTATGATGAACGAACAAGGAACGAAACAGTCCGAGGGAAATTTTACCTTTTTAACACGTTTTATCGTGGTTTTCGCCGAGTGATATATAGAAGGCGATCGAGCCTGGTCGTTTGAGGTGGACTGCCGATGAAATAAAGTGGAATTGTATTGTATAAGGATCGATTTACCGTCTGGCTGAACTTTAGAATCCCTGGTCGGAAGTGACAATCCATGGCACAAAATGTAAGTCCTATTGTAGGCCTACAATCGGCTTATTCCGTCAATCAATGACCATGCATAGTCGTTCCTGCCGTGCTAAAAAGGTAAATTCCACCTCAGACTCTTTCGTTCATCATACGTTTCATGGGCGCAGCCATGTTTTTCAGCCGTTGGCCAATCAGATTCGGATGCTCTGAGCTGGACACTCGCCCCACCTGGCGGTAACAAGATTTTGTAGTCTGTTCTACCAGACTCTCTCCTGTAAGAGAGAGAGGCTGGTGAAGCGAGACTAAACATGCCTAAGAACGATACTTGCGAAATATAAGCCGTGTTTACACATGCAATTTTTCCAGGCCCGGGTTCGAATTTAACCCGGATCCATTGAATTTTCTGACCACACCTATTATTCGTCTTACGATATTGAACGCTGGCCATGCTATTTATAGACACACCACCCATTCAATTTTAGCAGACCGACACCTGTAGGTGGGTTCAGTAAACGTTTTAGCCCGGCATTTTTCTGTCCACACCTATAAAATTGCCGGGCTAAAGTATAATCCGGATCAGACCCGCCGAGCGAAAGCGGGCTAAATTAGTCCGGCAATTTTTAATCCGGATCCGATTTTCATAGGTGTAAACGCAAAAAAGGCGGGTCAGAGCCGGGTCAGGTCCGGCAATTTCCTCAGGTGTAAACACGGCTATTGAAACAGGCTATCACGCTGGTGATTCAAACGTAAGAATCTTTTTTTCGTACGCGATTTTTACCCACGATTTTTACCCATGCATAACTAATCGTGTTGACTATTTTTGCAGTTGTTTAGGCAAATAGAAGGGGTGACAGCTTATTACGTAATCACCCGTCACCCCTTCCATTTACCAGATGAACTGCGAATACGACAAGCACCATACTGCCCTCCCAAGCTAAACCGCAGTAACTCCAAATTTCACGAAATTGAGATATCATGCTTGTTGCCTTTATTAGCCTCTATTTTATCATTTAAGGGGGCGGTAGCCATAAGGAAGCGCACTGCAAGTGGCGACTGAAAACAATTCATATTTTCTTCAAGCAAAAAGGTAGCATCGATTTCACGTATTTCTATGAAATTGCTACTCTTGTTCTACACATCTGAATTGTAAACGATGTGCTTTCATCTTTCATTAATCAGCTAATTAAGCAAACAATGAGACCCCCATTTGACTTTTTCGTCATAGATTTCTCGGCAACAAGACGACTGGGACCTGGCGTTTTACCACAGAATGTTGGGGAATACATATGTGCAGGTGCCGACGTTGAGATAATTTGCAAATTCTAATTCTTAGTAATGATAATTATGTAATTTGTGCCAAAAATTGGTCAAAAATGAAATTTTTGAATATCTCCCGAATCCTGTTGAATAGTGAAAAAATCTCAACGTCGCGCCCTGCGCACAAATATACTGCTGCCAAATGAAAAGAAACCACTGAAGTGCGATGCCTGATGGACGAGAAAAGTCTTCCCAAAATTTTCATATTTTGGCCTAAACACGCCTATACGCTTTTCGAAATACGCGGGCTATTAAGGTGAAGGGATACCTAAGGACAAAATAATGCACGCACAACATTGAAAACTCGATATCTTTTCCATGACAAAAAGTAATCTATTTAACGAAGTTTATTATTTAAGTATAGACCCTCCTCCGTACATTCTGATAAAAAATGTGGATTTGGGTTAAGGCCCGTTTACACTAGGTTGCACCAAGTTGCAAGTTGCTGCAACTTGCAACTTGTTGCAAACTACCTGGGACGGTTTACACATAGAAAAATAGATGCAACATCCAGCGTGATCGAGTTGCAACAAGTTGCATGCCCGTTTACACATGCAACTTTTATGAAACATTTTGGTCTCATCAGGTTTATGCAACAAGTTGCATGAAGTTGCATATGAAAAGTTGCATGTGTAAACGGACCTTTAGTGGTAATGGTATCAATTAACTTTTAATTAGACCCTACAATTTCATTTTCGGGACGAAATTCTGACTCGTGGGTACCGACTACGCGGTTACGGATTATACCAATACCTAAAGACAGGTAGTCTGCAGGTGCCTATAGAGAGTTTTCTCAAAATAATTGTTTCAGTTACCCGTTATAAACTAATAAAGGTCTAAAAATGCCCTGATTCACATTTTTTGGCTCACGGGAAGATTTCACTCGGATATCACCAAAATCTCTCTATAGGCACCTGGGGAACTAAGTTTACTATCAGGTAAAACCGATACTTCATGTAAATCATCAACCAATTAAGTGCAAAACAAAACCGAAAATCGCCGGAAAAGCGGGTGATTGCGGCTCAGTCATCAATGCATGATTGTTATTCAAATTAAGTCCTTTCCCGCCTGGTTAGTATAGTCCGTTTCAAAGTTTACCACTCGTCACGCATTCTTTATTTATCTGCAATCGATTTCACAGGCCTCAATCGATCGGCCAACAACTCCTAAACATTCTTGGCTCGAGTTTAGGAATGGGTTGTAGTAATGGGCAGTGAACCGAGATCAGGTGACGGGGTGCTATAATGAGCTGTCGCACAATAGATTAGTTCTGAGACCGCCACTAGGCCTGTGCTGATCTGTTAGGTATCCCTTCACCTTAAAGTGACCTCCTTATTGTCATTAAAATAGGCCTATGCGCACGGACACACCAAATGCACAAAAGCATTGTGCTGGACAATACTTTCATCGATTTAAGACCGGTCCTGGATATTCAAGCCACGCCCCTCTGCATAACTTTGCACCGCGTGGTTCGAATCGATGAATAGAGCTGACCATGTGTGATTGACGTCTTCCCTGCCCCTTTGTGCTGTGTTTACATCACGATTCGTAAGCCATGCCTGGATAACCAATGCCGAATGAATAGGCCTACTGCACTTACTGACCGTGCCTTATGCATAACTAGGCCCACCAATATACGGGGTGTTCCATAAGAATGGAACCTCAACTTTCTGTTTTATGAAAAATCTATAAGTTGATTAAGTTCAAACTTTAAAAAATATCGGAGGTTTCCTTAGGCTGGTTGTTACCCCAACAGGTGGCAAAACCTTCTGTCAATGAAATATTAGATGAGGAGAATGAGGATGAGGAACCCGAATTTGTTGACATTGCTGAGCATGGTATCGTAATGGACTAGGCTAGGTGCACAGTGCAGTATGACATCATCATGAGAACAGAGTGACTGAATTTGTCATAATTTTCTAAAGATTATTTCATCACTCAGCATTAGAAACAGCCGTAATTCCAGATTGTGCTTGAAAATTCTGCACTGAATCAAAGTTGTGACTAAAATTTCACTTCATTTCTGAGTTTTTACTAGGTATATGAATTGAAATTCAGGTATGCGACGATGACATAAAAAATTCCCTTCAGCACCGATGAAAAAAAAGGATCTACAAAGCGTGTCATTTGTTGAACATTTTTTTCTGAATCACCCTGTGTACATACGTCATGGTCCCCGAACGACATAACCCAACGGAAAAGAAATTGATCAACCACACGGTACACAGATTAAATCACAAATAGAAACCTGTTTATCCGTACTGATAACCACTGGTCACTTTCAGCCCACCAGCACGAGTAGAAAATGTGCGCCAATGAACAACAAGGGACCGTGGGCCTATTCACGCTGTCCTGTACGGGGGCGGTCACAGGCAATCATAATGAACCGGTCTTAAATCGATGAAAGTAGAGTATTTTTGAAAGAGTGTAGGTTTTGGCAAAGAACCAAGATCAGCTTGTCCTTGACGCCTAATTTTATTAACAATACATGGTTATTCATAAATAAGACGGTTCAACCTTCCACCGCCGCACTAAAACGGCGTTGTACCGCCCCCTTAAAACATCGAATGAGTCAATCTGGCCACCACCTGGCGAGATATTATGGTACTAAAAATGTAGACTGAGGCACTCAGTCTCTTTCACGCATGCGCGGAACAGCGCAGCATTACAGAGACTGAGACCAACCTCAACAATTTTTGTTACGAGAATACCGAAATCCTGGTACCGATGCTGATTGGTCGATTTTGAATCCAGCTGTTTACAGCCATGCTGATTGGTCATTGGGATCAGAAGATTGCAAAATGGCGGCGCTGTATCTAACGAACTTCAGTTCAGTCGGACAGAAGCAAAGCTTAGCAGATCGCACCATGGAGGTCTTTCCCCGCAGCACTGATGATCTGATCCTCCATCAGTGACACTAAAGGAGATATACACAGGTCAGTTGTGTCGTCTTTATCGAGAAATTTGCCGAAGATCGATGCCGCCGGGCGGGAATGATCTCGCCATTGACGGGGCAGTCGTGCGCAAAGCAGCATCACAAAAGTTTTAGACGTTGTGGCCAGACCCTCGGTCTCACAACCGAGGGTCTGGCTGCGCGAGACTACTAAAAATGCAGCATCTCCAAAATAAGCCTTCTACCCAAGTTAAACTGACAATAAGTGACAGTGTCCCAAGCTAAACTGCAGTAAGTAGTGCAACTTACTGCAGTTTAGCTTGGAAAGGATCACGATTCTACCCTTTGAAAGATTGCTTAATAAATGACCACCTTTAAATAAATTCTTATCTGTAAATCTTTTTTTCCCTCAATGTGGGACTGTAAAATTCAAAAATAACATCACGCAAAGACTATAGAAGTATTGCAAACCTAGGAGTACACAAGTTACTGCAGTCTGAAAATCCAATTCAACGAGGCAGTCCCAAGCTGAAGTGCAGTATCTGCATTTTTATGCCTTTGAGCTGATAAAAACAGTGATCAAACACATTCTATTAAATTATATTGTAAAAACTTACACAAATCTGCTAAACATTATTATTAAAATGTGCTGAAAACTACTTTACAGGCAAGAGCTAAACTTCAGAGCTGTTTTTCTCAATTTCCCAATTTTGCAGTTACTGAGTTTAGTTTGGTGGGGCAGCATAGTTATGCGTCAACGACTTCGCGTACGAATAAAATAATTTTGTGTTTGAATCACCAGCGTGGCTATGATTGTGACCAACTACGGTTGAGGACATGAATAAATTCATTCAAATCATTTCCATATTCAGCGGGAAAATACGCCGGGCTTGTCACCACCGCCACGTCCTTAAAAAGGGCACCGCACACACGAGCGACAATTTTGACCGATTTGTCGGCCGACTTGGCTTCCGACCGCCAAAGCGACAAGATTTGGCGCTTCTGATTGGCTGATGTCTAGTCGCGCCACCAGTCTCGTAGGCGGTCGCCCAGATTTTGTCGCTCGTGTGCGGTGCCCTTTATAGACAACGATCTGGGTCGACCGCACAGAAAGTCCGATAGTGCTGCCGGCGCCTATCGGCAGTTAGTTATAACGCATTTTCCCATTAACTAAACCGCCGATAGGCACCGGTAGCACTATCGGACTTTCTGTGCGGTCGGCCCTGATGACACGTACTGGACGCAAGGGCCCAACGCGCCGCGTAGCGGCCAACAGCGAAGCTAGCCAAAGACTTGTCACGGGTCAATCAATAGAACTGGACTCATAGGAAATATGCACCTAATGTCCAGATGGAATATACCGGACGGTTGGTTCACGTTTTTAGTGACTGTGAACGTAGATGGGTACATCATGTAGCGATACGCTGACAGATTTGCTGGGGACTTGCTCTGTGGATGTTGTAAAATGCGATTTTTGGAAGATTATTCTGATTTGCAACGTCATTTTTAATTAACATAAAAATATGTTGAGTAGCTGGGATATGTTTATAAATATTTATTGAGCAGCCATCGTCATGACGTGGCCGGCTGGCGCATCGGTAGAGCGTCCGGCTCTGAAACCGGGGCGCCGGGTTCGAGCCTTGCGATGGGAATTTTTCATTTTTTGCACGTGTCAGTTTCTCGGTTTTTTTTTGGCTGAAAACGTTTTTTCGCAGGATGAATATCTCCCCAGCCCTTCCATTTCCCTACAAATCTGCATTTGCTAATAAATACTTATAACCACAGATCCCTGTCAGCTGCCCTGCATTCAGAGAGACTTTTCACTAAAGTCTCTCTGAATGCAGGGCAGCTGACTACCATCCACATTCCCCTCCCAGTCACCAAAAATATCAACACCACAACTAACGTTCAAGACTACTCGTTTTGGCCAATGATGGATTGGTGCACTGTGGTGGCCGACAGTTGTAATACAGTCCACATCTTGAGTGGCCAAACGACAAGTGGGAGTTTGTTGCGGGTGCCTTCATGGGGAGAGCATAGGGGACCAGCCACCTACCCTCAAGATGTTTATTCCTGAGGAGATACGCATTACCCTCACATAGAAGTATACGGTCTACGAAAACGCCGGTTAACAATGGCTTCACGGTAGTGAATCCTCGGGAAGCCTTTGTTAACCGGTGTTTTCGTATACCGTATGTAAGGGAAGCCTTAGGGAATACAATGTAGGCCTATACTGCAGGATGGCACATCCCGGCAGAGGGATGTAGGATGTAGTTAAATAGTGATCGAGGCAGTCTTGACAGTTTATGTTGGTCTACAAAATAACAGAGCTGCATATGATAGTCTTCTAATTATTCCCTATAACAATGAAATTCCCTGCATGAGTCGGTCTATATCCTGAATGGCAGTAATGTGATTAACTTCCGCCTGTAATAAAGAGTTATGTAAGGCTTTATCGCATGTCTGGTTTCATAGTATTACATTGATTACACCAACATTTCTTGCGACTGTCCAAGGTGGCCAACTGTTGTGAATAGGTAATAACTCTAATAGGATCCCACTGATCAATTTCACAAAGGCTGGCCAGGGGTATCATGGTTCCCAAATGCATCACATTTTGTGGTTTGGACTCGCAGTCATTAATTTGGTTCTTTGATGCCACATCCTCATTTGTGGCATTTGTGAAATTGATCAATAGAGGTATATTACAATTGATCCCTCCCAAAATCAACACTGCACTTATTTGCCGAGAACTTGCCACGAAACTGATCTGACTTTTATACCATTCACACTAGACCTCCCTTTGCGCGCCAAGAAAATTTCCACCAAAGACCAATAAACAGTGAACTTCCTGTATTTTAATCCTTCACTGAATGGAGTGCACTTTGATTTTGGTGTGCGTTGATCCCTGTCACAGTTCACGAGACAATGCGGACCAATTTTGTCAATGGTGGTGTTCGAAATCACGTGATTAATCCCGCAGGTGTTTAAAACGCCAAACCTTTTCTACACAGGTTATTTTCCAACTTCGATCGGTGCGGAGTGGATGTTGTGCGTCTGTGCTCGCCAAAATGCCCAAGCGTGTGGAGTGGTGCCTGGTTTATTGGTCCACCACAAGAACTATACATGTACATGTAGTTTGGTGGAGCAACAGTTTGTAGTGGGCATACAGAATCATGCTCCACGATCCAACCAAGGAGGGGATGGTGCTTTACGGCAAAAGCAAGCCACCGGCAGATGGGTGGACCGCCCATCTCGGAAGAGTGATTGCCGTTGTTGGTGAGTAGGCTATGCATATAGGGTAAAATGTCCAATTATCGTCTGGTCACCTGGTTATCATACACTCCACTTTTCCATTCATTTTCCAGAATTTCTTTTGCGCAGTGCATATATACCCTACCCCTTATTTTGCCAGCCGTCCGCCAACCACTTTTATGCCCGCTGTACGGTAGGATTTTTTTTTTCGAACTGTCTACAGGTACGGCAGCCGTACTCATAAACCCATCGGCTAGGGGTACGGCATAGTTTGTGCACATGCGCAGCAACTTGCATTTCCCTAATAGGCCTACGCAAAACAATGAACTATGATTTTTAACAATGGCGGTCTCTTTAGGCGCGATTTATCTTCCAGACATCGTTTGGGGAAGGGGGTCAGGATTTGATCTGTCAGTAATATTTGGGCAGGATATTATTTAAAGCACTGATTGTTGGGATGATAGAATTTTCCACACTCGACCAGCTGGCCCGCTGGCTTGAAAAGTAGAGCGTGGGGCCGTGAATCCGCGGCGCCGGGTTCGATCCCTCGCGGTTGCACTTCGTTTACGTGTCCGTTTTTCTTTTTTCTTGTCTTTTTTTGTGAACAATTCTAAGTTCATTATCCGTGCAGATCACTCGGGCGATGTTTGGGAGATTTAACAAGTCGCATGAATCATTAGACGAATTTGAATTTTTATTAGAGTCTAGACGTTCTTTTGGTGTTGGCGGGAGGTGTATGGGCCAATTCCTTTGGAAGTGGTGCAACACGAAGTAGGCCTTGCCTACACTCGGATACTTTTCATGGTACATCCTCCTTGATCTGCCAATCTCTAGTATAAAAATCATGCTGGTACGGCACTGCCGTAATAGCGGGAGAGTCCCGCTGTCGTATCCCTAGCCCATCTCGGTGAAGATACGGCAGAAAACTGCGCAGGCGCAGCGCGGGAATAAAAGAAGATCTTTACGCATGCGCAATTCTTCTGCCGTATCAATAGCCAATGATTGTTCGGATACGGCAGTGCCGTATTATAATACGGCAGTAAACTGAGCATGCGCAGTGTAATAACAAGACTGCCGTATCCCTAGAATTTATAGTTTGGTGTACGGCTGCCGTACCTGTAGCCTGGGCCTTTTTTTTTTACTAAAAAATATAAATTTAATGAGGCTCATGAAGGGTGATTTCGTTCAGGCTACTGTCTTGATCGTCTTGCTGAAAGGCATTGCGAACACCCATTTCCATCCTGAGAATATCAGGCGTTCTTACTGCTCGCTCCCTTCGTCACCGCAGACAAACCCCTGAGATATTTCGCCTGAATCGGTGGAGTATCAAAGCCATTCCAGCAAATGTTCATCCCCATCATCTCATCCTAAGTTGGCCAGAGATTGTTACACATGAACTACGCAGGTAACAAAGCTGACCCAGCAGGTCTGAACATGAAATAAACTCCAGTTTCGCGACCTGTGGCCTGAGAATGATATACATTCTGTGCGATGAATGTAGGATAGGCAGAACTCAACTAGTGTTGAATCCAGCGGTGTAAATAGGTTAATGACCGGCCTGGGTCAGCCTAAACCAACGTCAGCTGCTTGGCTGTAAATATTACAAGGGCCGCTATACATGTATAGGCCTACGTGTAACTGATCTCTAGTTAGGCTGAGGTGGGGAAGCTAGGTACTTCAGCACTGTGTTGTGCGTGACACTACGGTACAATCTACGTGTAATGACTGTCATCGTAAGGTGACTCAGAAATGGCGTTCGCTGATTGGGCGCATTTTCTCAGGCGCCAAGTACTCCAGCAAATCAAGCGAAATATCTCGGGGGTTTGTCTGCGGTGACGAAGGGAGCGAGCAGTAAGAACGCCTGATAGTCTCAGGGTGCCCATTTCAGTCCCAGTCACATATCCACTCCGGGGCCCGTACGGCGAGTAAAAAGAGACATTTTAGCCAATTTCTACGGTGCCCAGTTTGATCCAGTCTAATTTCCGCCTATCTATTGAGGCGATTTCGGCATAATTCATCTTGGATGGGAGTTTCAGTCTCTGAAATCCACAGCAAGCCGCTGGGTGCACAGGGACTTGACGCGTACGGGGTATGATGTTGTCAGCCCCCAAGAACAATGTCCCGGCCCGAGAAAAAATATATATTTTATATTTTTTCTCGGGCCGGGACATTGTTCGTGGGGGCTGACAACATCATACCCCGTACGCGTCAAGTCCCTGTGGCTGGGTGGGGAAAATCGTACGGCGCCCGGTGCATTGTGACCTAGGCTTTAAAGCCCCACCCCCGGACCCGTACGGCGAGTAAAAACAGACATTTTCGCCAATTTCTACGGTGCCCAGTTTGATCTATTTTAATTTCCGCTTATCCATATATATTTATATTCAGGTAATTTTCCAACTTCGATCGGTGCCAAGTGGATGTTGTGCGTGCCAGTCTGCCTTTTCTGACATGTCTGACGCTCCAAAATGCCCAAGCGTGTGAAGTGGTGCCTTGTGCACTGGGTTCAACATAATATAGTTTACTCGAACAATTTGTACTGTACAAGACAATGCTGCACAATCATGAAGGGATGGTGCTCTACCATGTCTACGGGAGAAGTCACATTAAGCCACCGCCGGCAGATGGGTGGACGGCGTATCGCGGAAGTGTACTTGCAGTTGCTGGTGAGTAGGCTAGGCATTTAGGGTAAAATGTCCAATTATCGTCTGGTCACCACTAGAGGCATTGCAAATGACGTCACAAGCCGCCATGCTGGGGGGCACATACTGCAGAGGCGCAGCGAAATCCCAATGACGTTACGTCAAAGACTGACGTCGCGCACTTCACACAGGCCACGTCACGGTCAGCTCACACCTCTGCCCACTTGCCCCTCAGCATGGCCGCCAGGATGACGTCATTGCAAGGCCTCTAATTATCGTACACTCCACTTTTCCATTCATTTTCCAGAATTTATTTTGCCAGCCGTCCGATAACCACTAAACCGAAAACTGGGCGAGATCATACGATGGCGGCCATCTTGCAACAAACAAGCTGCCAATAGGCCTAAATTTCTTGCCCTTGGAATATTTTCAAAGTGCACAAATTTGCAAATGTAGATTCCAGATGTTTCAGCACAACACCAAAACATTGCTGCACAGGATTTCTCTTAAGAGCATAACAGACACTCTACTCTGTATAACTATAAAGTCGACTCTACTCACAAGTGGAGTTGCCCTTGTATGATTATTGCAAGGCTTTTTACTGATCTTGATTGGTATCAGTTTAGATTTTTTTGAGAAATTCTGTTAACCAATAAAAAAAAAGGTAAAAAAAACACGTGGATATCACATTCCAGAACTCGTGTAAGAGAAGTGGAAAACTCGTGTAAGACATGTGAATAGGACACGTGGATAACACGTGGTAATCCCGGGTGCTTTTTCACGTGGCGCGTTGGTGCAAAAAGTCGTGAATTTCACGTGGCAAAAAGCCGTGTTTTCCATGTGTCGTGAGACGTGTTTTTCACGTGTTTTCCACAAGTCAATGTTATCAGGGTAGCTCCAGCAGTTACAAAACGTGCCCTGCCAACGGACAACGGACGCCCCACCATCTAAGAGCTCACCTCTGAGCTAAAAATTATCATGGTGATTTTATCCTTGCAGAACACCGACGTGGAAACTTGTTCTCCGAATGAGGCTATGACCCCTGGGAAGGTAAATTAAATTAAACTAGTTTTAATCTTACTCAGGTCACACAAGACTGGCATCGACCTGCGTTAATGTCATGCCTTTTTGACATATTTTGAGCAAGTGCGAAGGCTGCTCAATAATGACACTGTAAATCCGTCGGACGCCGGCGTCCGATTCTGAACACTATCGTTTATTTGCCTAGCAGAAGCACTAAAATCCTCTTTTACACATTAAGAGGTCAGTCCTGAAAACTACCCACGGTGTACATGAATTATGATTGACAGGTCATGTGGATAAATTCCTATCTCCTATTGGCCATGACTGCGGTAGGAACTTTCTGAGGTGTGAAGTGTACATCTTAAGGCGGTGACAGACTAGCGCGACGCCGCGCGGAGCTAAGCGTTTTCTTTTGTGTTTTCAGGCACCACTGAGCACCATGTGCAGTGGAGCGCAAAAACACAAAAGAAAACGCGTCGCTCCGCGTCGCGTACGCACTAGTCTGTCACCACCGTTAGTGTCATTTTCAGGTTCACTTTCCTGCTTCACAGGGGGAACGATCATAACATGAAATGCTTGTCTGATATTAGGAAAACGAACCTGAAAATGACATGCATTTGCCTTTCAGAAAAGATCAACAACCCCTCGTAACAGTGTATGGTCTGTTGGATTTGGATTTGTGAGGGGATCGAATCGCATTTCTGCACACCTCAAAAAGATAAGAGCACTCCTACCACAGTCATGGCCAATAGAAGATCGGAATTTATCCACATGACCTGTCAATCATAATTCATGTACACCGTGGGTAGTTTTCAGGACTGACCTCTTAATGTGTAAAAGAGTATTTTTCCAAGAAAGTGATGTATTTTGTTCAAGAAATAAATTTCAAGAGAAAAAATTACTTCGGCAAACTACAGTGTGTAAGTTATTGACTGAAACAAATATGACTTTTATACGTCTGTTCAACCTCTGAACACTTGAACATGTTCACAAAGCGCCAAGTGTTCCAAAAGTGTTGCAATCAAAGTGTTCTAAATAATAACACTGGTGTTCTAAATAATAACACTGGTGTTCTAAATAGCCCATTTAGAACACCAGTGTTATTATTTAGAACACTTTGATTGCAACACTTTTGGAACACTTGGCGCTTTGTGAACATGTTCAAGTGTTCAGAAGTTGAACCCATGTAGTCCTATTTGTTTCAGTCAATAACTTACACACTGTAGTTTGTCGAAGTAATTTTTTCTCTTGAAATTAATTTCTTGAACAAAATACTCTGAATTTAAGTCATACAGTCATGTCCCTGGGTCCGCCCCACTCTCAAAAGGCTGATTCATGATCATTCATGTCTACCAAACAAAATTTGTGGTTTTATAATACATGTATCAATAATGATTTCAGTCAGCAGCTGGTCCGATAGACGATGACGACGGCGTTGCGATTTTATGTATCGAAACTATAGACTCACTGATCGTGTATGTATCGAAACTATCTACGTAACGAACTGTGGCATAGAAATCGTCAGTTTACGAAGAAAAACAAAACAGCAAGAAATAGTAGGCCGGCCAATTTGAAATTTTAATCTTCAGTCGGCATCGTGTGTTAATGGCTGGCATCCATGCTAGATCATACCCTTATAAGATGGGGTGAAGTTTAAGGGTGGATGCCACCCTTGATTTGCCAGGTCAAGGTCAATATCTACGTCATTGGTTAAATCTACCCAGCTCTGTACAGGACAGTTAGGACCAGATGTACAGCTATCTTTTGAACGGTTCGATTTACACCCCATAAATGTATTACCAACAGATAGAAACACGGTATCTCTTGATTGAATAAGCATGTTTTTTGTAGATTTTAACAAGTTACGTAATTGGAAATGGGGTTTTAATGTATTTCGACCTATTTTGTTATAGATTACATGAAAAACGTTATTTCTCATTACAGAACTAGTGAAACCAATTAAAAACATGCTTATTTGGTTAAGAGGCACCATATTTCTATCTGTTGCTAATACATTTGCATGGTGTAAATCCAACCGTTCAAAAGTTAGCTGTACATTGATTCCCATTCTCCTGTACAAAGCTCAGTTTTGGGTCTAATGTTAAAGTCAGTTCCAAAAATTCAATCGGCCGTAACTTCGTCAAAATCAAAATTTAACAGTGGCATCCACCCTAATCTTATTCAGTAGCCAGTATTTAACAGTTCTAGAGGGGATGCCATCCATTAACAGAAAATGCCGACTAATTTTTTTCTGTATGCTTTTTGGAGGTTTGGCCGGCCTACTAAAAGGGAAAATGATACGCTGAAGGCGCTTTACTTAACGTTACAGGAAGGTAGGAATGTGACAATTTGCCGTTGTGTGGCCAGACTCTTTACCGGTACCAGAAGTCTACAGCACCTGGCAGTAGTAACTCTACGCCAAGCCTGTACCTGGGGCGAATTTGTTTAACCCAGGGTAAATTCGTGTAATGTAGGCCTAAATGCGGCTTTAGATTGTCCTCGGTTTCGCGTAAGTTGCGCATATATAGGGCCGATTTTATAAACGATGGCTAAGATAACCATCGGGTTTCATCACCCCATAGTTGACAAACTGTTTGCTAACCGACATAAATTTTTCGATTTTATGAATCGTTGATAGCCAAACATTCTAAAAGTAAAAATGTTTACTTTGATTAATTAGCGGTTTCCAGAACAGCCGATGGTTAAACCGAGGTTTATCTTGGCTATCGTTTATAAATAGCGTGTTCGGAAAGCTTCCTCGGGGAGGCTCGGGGAAGCGGGAAAGCGTTCGGTAAGGTATTTGGCAAGCTGCCAAGGGTTCCTCGAGCCTGGTCGAAGTGAGCGACACGCCGAGTCGCTCACTTGGGGAAACTCCCGGCATGCATTTCGTTTTCTTCCAAGCCGACAATGCTGATTGGCTAAACGTGGAATATTTCACGCCTGCAACCCACAGTAGTACCTTTCCCCGAGGAAGCGCAAATATCGTTCGGAATTTCGCCGTCACTGGGCATGCTCACATTCCCCGAAGCTCGGGGAAGAAATTTCCTCGGGGGAAGCTTTCCGAACACGGCCAAAATCGGCCCAATGTTTTCGCAAAGCCCCCCAAACGCCAACCTGAACGTCTGTCCTTTTGTTCAGTGCTCTCTTCGTGGCATCGAACAATGGCTTTGGCGTTCGCATTGGCGTTTCGGGGGGGCTTTGTGAAAACTCCCTATTTACGAGTAACTTACACGAAGCCGTAGGGATGTCAATTGCGACCTGTACTTTGTAGTTTTATTCAGCGAGTTGGTTCCCAATGGGCAATCGTACTACTGCTGCATAGGTCACAAATCAGCTTCAACGTTATTTTATTTCACTGCAAAAGACTGATACGTATAAGGTATTCCAAGGTCGATCCCAATCAGCATCCGGATCTGTGACAGGGAGGAAGTAAAATATTGTATTATCCTATATGTATATTATCCAATATTATATATTATTCAATATTATTTATTTTATCCTACATGTACATGTATGTATATTACATGTATTTATATTATCCTATTTATATTATCCTATATACATTATATATTATTTATTATATTATTAATTATATATTATTATATTATATATTATATATATGGATTATATATATATATTTATGTACATGTATATATTATACTGGTATTATCCTACATATTATTTGTATTATCCTATTATCCTATTTTTATATTATCCAATATTAAAATATTTTGTTATCCTATGTTTTACTCTATGTACATGTATCTTCTCCTATTTATCGTAACACTCATATAGCCAATTGAGATCATTTTATGATGTAATAGGCTTTAAACAATAAATATTAAAATCAGTGTACCCACGCACAGTGTAAATAACCTGTACATGGTATTCATATTTGAGGATGTTTTGTCTCTAGGAGGCAAGAATAAACAAAAATTGATGCAAATAACATCCAGGCTCTTTATTTTCAACTCGTCAAATGAATCTGATGCTGCAGCAGCAGAAGATGATGATGATGATGATATCTGACTCTTCACAAAGGGAGGAAGATCGCCCTGTCCTTCATTTCCGTCCAGTACACGAAGGCAGACTCCAAGTCGAACTTGGAGGAATTACACTGACAGTATGGGGTATAATTACATGTACACTGTCAGTATAATTCCTCCATGGCCATATCAACCCTGAATTATTCTGCATGGGAAAATAGCACAAAAAATGTAATTTTATTGATCCTTAATTCTATTTTGAGGAGTTTTATGAAGAAAATCAACCAAATTTATTTTTAATTGAAAATGCATTGGACGTGGTCCTTTTGTACTGGTGCTGCCATCTGGATATTTAGTTTTGCAGGTTCCTCATTATTATTATTTAATCGTGAAGTAATTATTGTCTAGGAACCAATATAACAAAGTGATACCCACATACCAAATGAAGTTGCCACAGGGTGTCCCAATCTGATTGGGGATAACAGGGGAACACTCACAGATGGGAACATACTGTTATTTGTTCCGCTCAAGCTTGGAGGAATTATAATTCCTCCAAGGCTCAAGCAATTTGATCACGATGCATTGACTTTCGAGTTGCTTCGATGATAAACGCCTGCTTTTTCGTGTTGTCCATCTGCCGCTGCAAGCAGGAACAATACTTGGTAAACATTCGCTCCAGCTCCATTGCCACTTCTAGACGACGCATGGTCGTCACGATGGATCTATAGTATCTCGTCTCCTTCATTATATCCACCATGATGACAATCAAAGTGTTGATGAGTAACACCGCCCCGACGTAGCGAAATACAATGTGGGTGAAGGCGATGTAAAATGGCGAGTTTGAAGGAAAGGAATTGGCGTTAATCTCGGTGAGAAAGGTGCTGTAGAACGCGTCCGGGAGGTTTGTGAAAGTATCCGATCTGCCCTTTGCTTTGATGGAGTAAAAAAACGCCATGAAGACAATTTGCACGATCAAGTGGACACATAAGAAATGCAAGAGGACCACCACCACTTTTTGAACGCAGATAGCAAAACTTGAGATGAGGGGAACCAGTTCAAGTAGCTGTAGGTAACTCAGTAGAGCAAATGGTATGGTTATGGCTCTGAATGACAGGTACACGATCTTCGCCACTCTGAATTGAGTCAGGAAGCATAGCGTCAGGCAGAGACAGTAAAGGATGATCTGGTTGTAGCGGTAGAAGTTTGTGTGAGTCACGTAAGGTATCTTTTTCTCTGGTTCATCATCAACCAAACGTTTTTCTCCATCAAATAAATCCATGATTAATTCACTAAACACGAGGATGATGTTGAAAAGGGAGACAACGCCCAAGCTGATCAGGATTACTCTGTTTCCAGTCGACCCAGACGTTATTCGCTCATAGTCGTCTGCTGCTGTTTTGGAATCCCCGAAATCAATGGAAGCGAAGCAGACGACGAGGGTCGTAAACACAAAACGTAGAACGTACCACGCGCAGATCATTGGGAAAAGCTTCCGCAGCTTCCGTTTCCGCCAGAGCTTTACAACAGGAAAATCATGGATGCCGTTGTCTTGGAAACTCGTCAGGTGTGACGTCTTGATGAAGTGCATTATCCTAAGAGGATGTCTTAGCTCCCTTGACTTTGATATCTGCAGATTCTCATACTCTGAGAGGTCGTAGTTGACGAAGGTGTGAAGCCCCCGGCAGACCCCGATGTCATCTAGGAGGTAGACACCTCTGGTATCGAGAATCAGGCGGAAGAACCCGAACATACCTCTCTTCGCCGCAAACTCCAGCGGGCGGAAATTCCTGTCGTCCTGAGCATGCAGTATCTGTCTCTTGACGGAGATGTCCAATCCGCTCATCACAAGTCGGTAGATCTCCATATACCGAGGCTCTAGTTCTCGGAGACAGGACGCCGCACGGATCATTGCGTGGACGAAGTTGCTGTCGTGTTTGTCTTGGATTGTGACATCAACATCAGTCTCCATCATCTTCCGGACGACTTCCTTCGAGGCTGAGACGCACGCAATGATGAACGGATACTCAAAAGAACACGGGAATGACGTGCAAGAATTCATTCTTGTGACAGAAGCATTGTTCTCGTATAAGAACCTGCTTTCGTGGATTTGGTGACGCTCTGCGGCCGTCTTGTACTCCTCTAGGAACCGATCATACCTGACTGCGTCATCTGTCTCGAGAATATTAAACCAGTCACGGTATTTGTCGTAGGAGAGGACTTCAGCTCTGCTGCCAGCTTCCTTTCTTTCCTGCGTGAGTCCTGCCGACGTTCTCTCCCCTTCCCCCGATGTTTCACCTTCCTTTTGGTTTGCGACGACGGGGAAGAAAATACCCTCAAAATACCGCAGTGAAGAAACAAAAGAGGGGTTGTTTTGTCCCGCCCTGTTCGACGGTACATGCAGTTCGCTCCTCTTTGCCGTGGCAATTGGATGTGACACCCTCACTCCAACGGTTGCGCGTGCAGTACCAGGGCTTCTTACCGAAGTTTTGCTGGTATGGCGCTGCTCCTGCCCTTCTTGAAGATACAAACACATACTTGCAGACCTTGCGTGGCATTCCTTCATCTCCATACGGCACGACCAACCACAGTACTCATGCAAGTGGACGCAATGTCGTCCTTTCTGCGAAATAAAGTTACCATCAGGGGTTCCATCAGTCGGTGTTGCATCGTGACCGCAGGGAATGCTTTCGAAATGTTCGTTTTCGCCGAGGCTACACCAATCGTAGTCCATGCTATAATCTTCTGCGTCGTATCTCCTGTTTTCTCCTACAGAAGCTGGAGCTCCCTCTCTTGAATTGGTTGCGGCAAACTTAGAACTATTGGCGCCAGAACTACGACGAAACGAACGATTTTCATGACAGGCAGCGTCTTCGCATCCTGCATCATCATCCTGGCTCCCTGTTTTACTGATGCGGACAAGTTTAACTGGCTCCGCTGAGACAAATCGGCGCCATTTCGTTCTGAAAGAGTCGAAGGATGCTCTTACCAAGTTCTGTGCACCATGTGTCTTGTTGTAATTCTCGTCTGCCATTCTGTGAAGAATTCCCAGTCGACTGTTTCCGTTTTCCAAACAAAGAATTGACAATAGGCGCTGAATAG
Source organism: Notospermus geniculatus (assembly GCA_002633025.1). Classification (NCBI taxonomy): domain Eukaryota; kingdom Metazoa; phylum Nemertea; class Pilidiophora; order Heteronemertea; family Lineidae; genus Notospermus; species Notospermus geniculatus. The sequence continues at coordinate 300,136 of NMRB01000148.1, forward strand.
CCTTTCCTTCAAAGTTCTTGCAGCACCATATGTCTCGATTCTGACACGATGTCTCTATATGGCCTAAGGTAAAGAGAACACCCCACCCTTGCGGCACAATTTCAGATTCAGATGAATAACGTAGTGCGGTGCGCAAATCTTGGGTGCACGCGACATCTGTCGCTCAAGACCACTTCAAGATGAAATATTTATTGATGGTTTCCCAACCTTTGGAATATTCTGGCATGCAGGCCTATTATACATGTACTTTATTTCAACTTCACCCTGCAATATAGCCCACGGATTCAGTAGGCCTACCATTCCGCTGCAGGCGACAGATACAAGGTACCAACCCGGGGGTACCAACAAAAATGAGGAATTCAGAGCGTTCGCCTTGGAGCCCAGGGCCCATATTCATGAAACCTTGCTAGCTTAGTTGGTTCCTAGTGGTGTACATTGGCCTGTACAAACTGGGTACTTAGTACATGTAAGTAACTAAGCCTAGCAAGGTTTCATGAATATGAGCCCTGTTTTTTAGCGCCATTGCATCATGGTCAGAAGCGCGAAATGTACTAATCCCTGCTCTTCTATATGTATTGTGGTCTGCTTCCGGGTACTGAGAGGACCGGGAACCAGTTAACGTTCATCATCGTCTGTTGGCGGAAGGCATGGCAACTTTAGAGATTTTTCGCAAAGCCCCCGAAACGCCAACGGGAAGGTCTATCCTTTTGTTCAGTGACCTCTTCGTAACATGCGTAGGCTACGTTTTAAATGTTCCCACTGTTGCCTTACTGTAGTGTTGGCTGGGTGCAGAACCTGTGACTTGACATGGGCGCAGAACCAGTGCGACTTGACAATAGGGGACACAAACAAAGAAACGTGCCGACATGCAAGCGTTTCCCAAGTAATGAGGGGAAACTCTGACGAAGGGAAACACTGGCAAATGTCAAACCCGCCCAAGCAGGTGGGATGCGGTTACTCATGTGCTGCCATCTATGTGCGGTAAGACCACCTAAACGTCTAAAGAGGACACGCAATAGGCTAGTGGATACAGCTGCCGAGCAGGATCAAACACGGACTTCAGGCATGCATTGCAGGGGTGGTGGGTGTGTTACAGATGTCCAATAACCCCCCCCCAAACCCCCCCCCCCCCCCCCGAGTAATGCCACGGTATACTAACGTATACCCACCACTCACCACCCCTGCAATGCATGTCTCAAGTCCCTGTGGGATTAAAGGTGTTTGAATGCCTTTGAAAAATTACATCCTAAAGGTCTCGGGCCACTTGTGCGTTTTGCGCTGCGTCATGCGTTAAGTCTTTTGTTATTTTCCGCCGCTTTGCTTCCAAATAATGGGAAAAGCGCATGACGGAGCGTAAAACGCACAAGTGGCCGGTGGCCTTAAACCAACCAACCTTTTTGACGTGCCGTGTTTATAAAAGAATGGGCTGTTTTACCCCAGTGATTTTGCATACTGGTATCAGGTATTATGAAACGCACTGGCTATTCGTACCGTCACGGTGCAAATAACGCCAAACCAGATCTTATTCACACCGTCGTAAACAGCCAATCAGAGAGCTTCATTCCAAACATGCCAGATGAAGTTACCGGTATCATCTCGCACAATGCCGGATTCTTTTTCAATATTCTTGATAAAAATGTTAATTTATAACCACTACCAGGAAAAAAGTTTTATAATCAATGCTTTTGGACAAGGTAGGCCTACTAAAGTATCTATGATTCCCCATAGTTTGTAGCATGAGCCTCAGTGGCCGAGTGGTTTGCGTAGGTGGTTATCAAACGGCAGGCCGCGGGTTCGAGCCCGTCATGACAGTTCTTCTTTTATTTTCTTTTAGTTCTTCTTCTTTCACCTCCTTTTATTCTTCTTTTTGTCTTTTTTAATCTATATCGTGATATCGATCCGTGTGACTGTCGGAAAACGGGAACTGCGTAATTCTTGAGCCAATTAATTTAAAAAAAACAAAATTAGGGCCTAGCCCTACTAGGCCTACTAGGCCTAGCCTACGCCTATGAAAAATATTTTATCATCAGACAGCAGAGGCCACAATTTCATCATTAACTGTGAAAGATGGGGTCACTAGACCCCGTGTCAAAGGGGAAAAATTGTCCAGGCTAACTATCATTTTAGATCTGCTGCCCACAGTCGCACTGTCCGAGTTACGGTGCAGAAATTATGATCACCGTCACGGTACGAATAATCATTCTCCACGCACTATTCCCACCGTGACGGTGTAAATAAGAGCTATTCCTGCACTATTCACACCGTCACGGTACGAATAAGAACCGGCGGCGCACTATTCACACCGTCACGGTACGAATAAGAACCGACGGCGCACTATTCACACCGTCACGGTACGAATAAGATCTGGTTTGGCGTTATTTGCACCGTCACGGTACGAATAGCCCCGGCC
>NMRB01000148.1:304917-336022 GCA_002633025.1 Notospermus geniculatus
CATGATTGAGGCATCTGAGTTTGAAAATTATTGGCTCATTGGATTGCCCAGGTTCACAAACCTAGGAGTAGGATTTGTTTCCAAGGCTGTAGCTGTTCAAGGAGATGAGATATGAAGGTGTGACAGACCGGACACACAGACACACACACAGATACACACACACACACACACACACACACACACAGACACCATGACCAAAAACAATATGGTTCCCGATCTGACTGATCGGGAACCATAAAAATGAAATACTTGAACTTATGGTTCAGCGGGGAAAACCTGTCAGATCTTGCTGGATAGCAAGGGCTGTCATCAGATTGCCCGCGCATTGATCTGCTACTGTTTACCTGTTACTCGTTTCAGTAGGCACTGGGACTCGCGGATGCTGCACTTTGGTTTTACAAAGTGACTTTTACATAGCGCGCGTACCAGGCAATAGCCATCAGTGTCATATCGTAAAAAGAAGCTATGCCTGGTCGATATGGTTACCGTAACTAGTGAGTTTAAGAAACAATACGTTAACGCTAACGTTATTGACATCATTTTGACGTCACATCGAATGAATGTGTTGTATTTCTTCTGGGGGTGACGTCATTTTGACGTAATTAGCGTTAGCGTTAACATATGGTTTCTTAAACTCACTATTAACCTGTTATGTACTACATCTCAGTTATTGAAATGTGCGGGTTCACCAAGGCTGTTAACACTTTCCTCAAATGCGACATCTGGTGGGATTTCCTTGACCACCTCACAATTAGGCAGTTGGATCCAAGTGCATGGATGTCCTTGTCACTTGAATCAAGAATGCCTGCTTCCTTGGTTTGGTTCTTCTCCGACACAAGGCAAAAATCTTGGCATATTTCTGCTCTATAGTCATTGCAACTTCCAGACGACGCAGATGGGTTACCAGGTCCCTGTAGTCCCTCGTCTGCGTCAGAACATCAGTCATAATTGTTAACAACACATTGATCAGCATTACACCAGCGATGTAATAGAAAATCCTATGTGTGAATGTGACGTAGAAAGGTGATGCTGTAGCAAAGGCATTCTCATTATTTTCAGTTAGAAATATCGCATACATCCCATCTGTGATGTTCATGTAGCCAGCACTGGTGCCCTCAACCTTCCCAGCATGCAAGAAAATCACGAAGACGAAATGCACCGTCAGGCTCACAACCACATAATGGAGGATAACCACGACTACCTTTTGAATGCAGATGGCGAAGTTCGATATCAGAGGCAGGAGTTCGAGAATCTGTAGGTAAGTCAGTAAAGCAAATGGTATGATAGCCGCTTTGCAAGAGAGATAGACAATCTTCTGCACCCTGAATTGTGTCAGAAAATATTGCACCAAACACAAACAACAGAGAATGAACCGGTTATAACGATAAAAGTTTGTGTGGGTTACATATGGAACATTTGCCTCGAAATTTTCGTCGACTAACTGTTTGTCCTTGTTGCACTTGTCTGTGATGAAATCGATTAAGTCGATGATGATAATGATAAGAGACACTGCCCCTAGGGAAGCTGAGAGTGCTTGGTGTCCGACAGATGGCTTTGCTATCTGAGCATATTCATCAGCAGCCGACTTTGCATCCGTAAAGTCAATAGAGGCAAAGTATATAATCAACGAGGTGAAAACGAATAGCAAAAAATACCAAATACATATCGTTGGAAGATACTGGCGAAATTTCTTCTGCCGCCATAGTTTGACCACATGAAAATGATCAATGCGATTATCGCTGAAACTCTGCAGATGTGACATCTGGATGAGACATAACATTCGTAAAGGATGTCTCAATTTTCTTGATTTGCACTGCAGGTTCTCAAACTCGGCGAGATCGTATGTGACAAAGGTGTGGATCCCTTTCCTGCTGCTGATGTCGTTTTGAAGATAGACACCTCTGGTGTCCAGAATCAGCCTGAACAGACCGAAGAGACCTCGCTTTGCCGCTAACTCCAGTGGGCTGAACATGTTGTCATCCTGGTCGTGCAGAATCTTATTCTTGATTGGAACGTCCAACCTACTCATTACCTCTTGATAGATCTCCATATACTTTGGCTCCAATTCACGGAACTCAAATGCCGCAAGGATAATCGCGTGGACAAAGTTACAGTTGTACCTGTCCCTGACGGACACATCGACGCCATCTCGAATCATCCTTTTGACGATATTGATGCTGGCGGAGACGCAGGCTAATACGAAAGGCAACTGAAAAGCACAGGGAAGCGATGACCGCCATGATTTCTTGTTCAACACTTCAGCTGTCGGGATATACCAGAATCGGCTACTTAGTAAGTACCTCTTTTCCGTTGACGTATGAACTGCGCCGAGATATCTATCGTAGGCGTCAATGTCGTCAGTCTCAATTATTTTGTGCCAGTCTTTGTAACTATCGTATGGCAGGCACTCCATTTGCGGGTTTATTTGCAGAGAAATTTGCCTGGCACTTTCTCTGGATTGTGCTAGATAAATGGAGGGTCTGCCTCTGACTTCGCAATCTGTTGTCTCGGAGACCAAGTCGACTGTCTGTCCTTGAAATGCCAAGTTTTGAAAAGTCGTGGTCCGTCTCTCTTCTCGCAGGGCAGGACGATACCCTTCCAATTCTTTCCCGAGAATTGTATCCTCGTGGGTGGGGTGAAAAGAATCTTGAAGAGACGGGTCCCTGGATACATATGAGACATGCGAATGGGAAGAGGAGGCTTGTTTCTGCTCTGAGACCTCCTCATTTACATCAAAGAATCTTTGTCTTGCTTCCCGCTCCCTTCTAAGATACCCTTCCCTCAGAGCTTCTCTCAAGAAAAGTTCCCTCTTCTTCGCATCTCTCTCAGCCTTTCTTACCTTTGCCTCCCGTATTGCAACCGCAGCCTGATGTCTTTTTCTCAACTCTTTCAAGAAAGAACACTCACCCGCCTCAGTCTCCCCGTGGCATTTCTCCAACTCACCTTGGTAGTCACAGTCGTCGCAGAAAACGCGGGCATGAGAACAATGAGAATCCTGCCGCTGAAATTCTGTCACATCTTTCAATTCAGTTCTGTCTGTTAAACTGTTTCGAGTCCTTGTTGCACTTTTCATGATGCCGTCTGCTGATCTCATGGTCCACTCCCATTCACATGTGTCTTATACTTTTGTCATCACAAGACGCCATTCCTGTTCATTGAATTGATTCGCCTTCAAATTCGGCACAGCCTATACCTTTCCCTTATCGTGAAATAAATCCTGGTGTTGATTTCCAATATCTGTCTTCTTCGACCTGTGAGGTATACCGGTACTTCGTGTTGAAGGTAAACGGTGGTACAGACATCAAATCCGCATTCCACCACCTTCCACCCAAAGTACTAACTCACTCTCAGGTGGTATCATTCTCACGACGCAATAGGTGTACTCCCATCACGAAATTCAGTTTCAACAAACACCAGGCCTTTCCTTATGGTAATGAGAACGAGTGTATAGGCTTATCGAAGGTGTGTAGGCCTGGTGTTGATCAAAGATGAAAATATTCACTATTGATTTTATTGATGCTAGATAGTGTCACACCCACTTGAATGAAGTAGGCCTATGGATCCTGCACCAAGGCAGGTGTTCAGTCAGGATCAGCTTTGCGACTATCATGATAGACAATCATCACAATGCAAACTAAACGAATAAGTTTGGCTATCAGTAGAGCCAGCCTACGAAGTTGTAGACAAAGCCCCTTTTACCCCAGCCTGGTTGAAGCGTGCTGAGCTCAACTGAGACCGAGCCCGCTTTGAAAATAAGTGGGACAAGCTGGCTTGACCTGTTTACATTTGACAAAATTGTACCCAACTGTACTCGGTCCAGACTGAGGCTGGTGAAAATTCCAGAGTGTAAATGGGGCTTCAGAGTAGCCTATCTTTACACTCCAAGAAGAGAATATAAGCCATTGTTTTATAATTTATAATAATATATTTTCTCATCCAGCATTGAATGCAATGAATGTAATAGAAAGAAAAAATTGCTGGTTCAGTCAGATCCTCAGCATCCACTACAATCCTCAGACACATCTCCATATATACATACATATAAGCAAATATGTACATGTATTTACAATTTTCAGTACAAAAGTAGTACATGTATGTATAAAAATATGATTCTTAACAGACAGTATGTCTAACATGTGACACTATCACAATTTACATGGCCGATCAGATGTCAGGCCTTGCCGTTTGACGGGTGCGATTTTGCATGCACCTCGCAAACAATAGAATTTCTATTGTTTGCGAGGTGCATGCAAAATCGCACCCGTCAAACGGCAAGGCCTGAGATGTTTGATATCAAAGTGAAGAGAAAGATTGTGAATAAAATTCTTCACAACTTAATAAGTTAAACAACTTAATAAGTTAAACATTTACAAACATCTACAGGGTTGTTAAAAAATATCGCCAGATCATTTATCTGCATCTACTCTCCCACAATACGTGACTTAGAAAAGAAACTCTATTTTCTGGAGAAAGTCCTTTGTGGCATCTCCTCCATATCCAAGGCTGATATTCATAAAACCTTAGCTTAGTTGGTTGCTATATGTAGTTGTGTACATTGGCCTTTACAAACTGGGCACTTTAGCAAGTAACTAAGCCTGGCAGGGTTTTATGAATATGGGTCCTGGGCTCTATGATCTTCGCTGAAAGATTTATTGAGACCAAGGCTGCTGGAGGCGCCAGTATGAGACACTGCCAACGATTGCTGGTAATTGGCCGTACACTGACTTTACAAGGGAATGCAGTGTGCCACTGCAGGCCAAACTGCCAATGCCTCCTGCAGTTTTTGGCTTTGAATGTCTTGCGAATTTTGATTTTGCAAAAAATCAAAACATATTATTGCATCATTTTAAATTAGGCCGGGTTTATTTGCACAGCAGCTGTGTCTCCAAGGCAATATATATTTCTTATTTGCACAGCAGCTGTGCGTCCAGTACGTACGGATTTTCTTATGTGCACAGCAGACTCCGCCTACTTTCACTGTAGAAATAATAAGGACGGGAATTGGGAATTGTCTTTGATTCTAAACAGCATGGTGGTGCTTCATTTTTCGCGTGGGGGTTATCATATCCAATTTCTCCTTTTGGTAAAGACGCAAACCTGTTCATTTTTAGCTGAATAGATGGGCATTTTTTAATGGGCAAGTGCCCTTATGTGCATAGCGCGATGTTTTCGACCTATCTGCCCAGGGTGTTCTTCAAACATTGGTCACCACCTCTGTAATTACACTTGAGGGAAAGGGCAGCTAGCCTATTGTCGAATCATAACCCTAATTAGGGTTAGGGTCTTTAAGATTATGGGTCTTTTCCTTGTGCAGACCAAACAGTAATTAGGCCTAGTCCTAATTAGGGTCATAATTGGACCTAATCTGTCATACTGTATGACGGTGAAAGCGTATATTTGTGCTTGATGAAGGGCGTGAGCTCGACAGGCAACGAAGATAAAATCTTGTGCTCATCATCGCCAGGGCCTTTCTCAAAATCACTTTGTTTCGCAGGCCCCCCNGCCATCGAATGCTGAAAATAGTCCTTCGTTTGTTAAGACAAATACCCTGAAAATTGCCCACTAAAATTGTCTAACAAGGACTACGTCCCGTCTGCTAATTTTTTCCCTGGGCCGTTCGGTGGATTCCGAGTACTTTCAGTAAACAGAACAAAAACAAAAGAAAAAGACAGGAAAAGGAAAAAAGACAAGAAAGCGGCGAAAAAAAAATTCGCCCCAGTCGGGAGTCGAACCGGGGACCTGCCGTGTATAAGGCGATCGCTCTAGCCGATTGAGCTACCGAGACATCTGGCAACGGCCGCGTTACATCGAGACATGCTTATCGGTGGGCATGAATATTAATTAGCTGACGTGCATGCAAGAAAATATTCGTACTGCATACACAGCAGTTAGCTGTGCAAATAACCACTTCGTTTAAATTATGGCACACAATTCATAAATTAGTAGAACTACTTTCAGTCTATTAACAAGATGATGACTTGACTAAAATGACAACAATGGCTCAGTAACGAATTATGATGTTTTTGGCAATGACATTGATGTTGATATTGATGTAGTTGATAATGATCTTTTTCTTGGCGCTGGAGCTGTTCCATTGACCACAGTCTTTGGTGGGGTTTTTGTCTGGAAAATAATGTAAAAACACAAGATTTTGAATGTCTCTGTCAGAATTTGACTGAAGTTATCAACCTTCTCCCTCGTTTTTGTCAAGAACTTTGACTACAGCATGTTTACCCAAGATGAACGTGGCGATTTCTTGAAACGTCTCTCCCAACTTATCAATAGAGGTTTTTCATGTGACGTCACGTGATGCCATATTGGATGTCAAAAAGTCAAGTGACATCACGGCATGAACACAACGTCAACATACAGATCCTGATGTCAAAATATCATGATGTGATAGTTTTGACATCATCACCAACCATTTGACCATCAACATGGCCGATTCTTTGCAGTCAGGTGACTATCGTGACATCAGAGAAGAACCTCTACAGAGACTTACATCAACATTTTCCACGTTTTCAATCTTCTCTATCTTCTTGGATGCTTTCCCCAACTCAACTGTCCGACATCGCTGCCCAAAACTAAGTGTGCAGATCGTCTCATTCACATTCTTTTCTACGGGAGATACTTGCATTATCATCAGGGTTTTGCTGTCACCACCTGGAGAAATTATTAAACAAGGATGAACAAATCATGAAGAAAGAAATACAGCAGTCTTCAAAATGCAGTTGTAAGGTCACAGATAATAGAGAGCTTCTGCACCCGCCCGGTTAGGCCATACGACGACGTTTATCTATTGTTCGGGCAGACTCACACAATAGATAAACGTCGTCGTAGGGCCTAATCGCAGGCCTTGCCGTTTGACGGGCGCGATTTTGCATGCACCTCGCAAACAATAGAATTTCTATTGTTTGCGAGGTGCATGCAAAATCGCGCCCGTCAAACGACAAGGCCTGTAATCGGGCGGGTGCAGAAGCTCTCTGATGTCTGGGGGAGTTGCCCTCTATCTATTACATGAGGAGCATGTCTGACAGGGAATCGAACCCAAGACCTCAAAGGTGACAGGCGCCGATGTTCCCATTGCCCCCACTCTGACACTTACCTAATGAGTCTTGCAACAGATACGTTAGTTTAGAATCTCTGTAGGGAACGTGAGGCTGTTTTGTCTTCAGAGCCTGCACTACGTTTCCTAGGGCAGCCAAACTCTTGTTGATACTCTGCGCTTCTTTCAATCGAATACCGTCAGCTCCTGACTTGGCAACTCTTTCACTCCCAGCAAGGTCAACAAGGTTCAATTTTCCTGAAGCAGAAACTTCTCATGTTATTTACAATCTTTGTGATCACTGATTCTTTCCAATGTCCAGTTTTATATATCTGTGCTATTTTAGATAGAGTGGCTCCGCGCCATGCCCCTAAATGGGCATTTTTAACTGACAAGCTTCTCAAATTCCATTATTAATGTCGCGAATGAAAAGTGCCCTTTTCTAGGTTGAAGTGCCCTTTTCACAAAGTTAGCACCTCCTGAAATCCTAGATATAACACTGTAATGTCGCAGACTTCCAGAACTAGAAATGCTACTTGCTTGCAATCTTGACTTTGAAAATACCAAGCCAGTTTTAAAGTTGTACATTGTATTAGTATTGTGTGCCGTACATGTACGTATACATGTAATTGAAACTGAGGGCCGATTTCACAAAGCGCGTTTAAGACTTAGACGCGTGTAACTTCACTAAATGCACGCACTTCCACCATGCATTTGACGAAGATACACGCGTCTAAGTCTTAAACGCCCTTTGTGAAATCGGCCCATAATTTCTTGTCATAACTTACCTGATGTTTTTGTTTTTAATGTTTTATTGTATCCAACAACACTGACACAAAGAAGGGCATGAGATCGACTTGAGTGTTGGTTCATGTTCGTACAGGCAGTGGCTCGGTTGAGATGTCCAAGTTCAAACGTCTGCCAGGGAAATAAAATACCGGTAGGTGAAATAAAAGAAATAGGTAATTTGGATAACGACAAATACCGGTACCGAAACATGAAAAAGATATTAATATTGCTTGGCGATGGGTGATGTATTGCCTCTGTTTTGTCGTATCATTACCACAAGTTGTCAAAGCCCAGTCTTGATTGACAAGTGACCAGACAACTAAAATTGAAAGTAAAAATATCACGCTGGCATCAGCCCATAGAGCTTGTGCAGTGGCTCATTATGGCGTCACTTTTGACTGGCGGTCATCATCCTGACGTTGACGACAAAGTATACCGGTATGCCACATGTAGATCACGTCATGGTTGAAGTCACACACACTCCACTTGCGCCGATGACAAAGTGCACCATGTGGGTCGACGTCATTTGATGTCAATTTGACCGTCAAAATGGCAGATTTTTTGTGATGATGTCATCTGCACAAGCTCTACAGATCTGAGAAATGAAGATCAACTAACTCTACCTGATTCACATCATCAACATTCTTCACTTCAACAACTTTTAAGGATGGTACGTGCAGACCTCCATTTGGCAGCATTTTGATGTCCAGTTTTTTGGCCGGATCAGAACTTAGCAGATCTCTGTAAAAATTGAACAAGTAATAAACACTTAGTCCAATGCACTTAGTCCAACATTTTCCAAAACAGTCCAATGCACTCAAAAATGGTCATCATTCTAAACATGAGAAATGTTTGCAAGTAACAAATAATTTCCTGACTATAGGGCGCACCTGACTATAAGGCGCACCCCCCAATTTCACCCAAAATCTCTGATGAAATCCATACATAAGGCGCACCTCCCTATAAGGCGCAGTCCTGTCAGTGAATGCGTCAGTGCATATTATACACACACAATGCATGGCTGCTCAGTGTGCATTGACCCAACAACAGTCAAGACAATTACAGGGTCTGATTGAACCCACTGACATCTGCAATTCTGCTGTTGGTACTGATGGATCTGGTTGTATGATTTCTTAGCTTGTTGTGACAAATTAGGCCTAACTGAAACTTCATCCTTTCACAGTTCACTGCATCATCTGTCAACCAGCACTGTGACAATAACTTTGGCTTGCATGCATCCATGCATGCTTGAATGTTTGGGTTCGTCAATGTCTTGACACTTCTGATCAAATTGTCAGACTGGATCCGCAGATAAGGCGCACCACCCTATAAGGCGCACCCCCAATTTTAGACCCTTCTTCAAGGAAAAAGGCTGCGCCTTATAGTCCGAAAAATACGGTACATACAAAATCTGAGAAACGTACCTCAGCATTTCATTGTAGATCTCCATTACACTAACAGTAATTGTAAATGACCAGTCTTTGCCTCTGTTTTCAATTTCCTTGAATAGTTCAATTAGGGCCCGCTGGTTGATGCCAGGATCAGAGTTCAAACCCTGAAATGTAAATTGTTCGATATACCTACTTGCTGACATGTAAACAACCACGTTCAAGTAAGCCTCTCAAGATCAATCCAATAGCGAACCACCCGAATAACGTCAGACTTGGCAATTTCATTGTGTTTGTCCAACCCTGCTTTTGTCCTGTCTCACTTTTGACAACGCGGTCACTCAGTAAGGTCTAATTATCTTGTTTGTCCAACCATTGGTGGTAAAAATAGAAACCAGGCGGTATACATCGTACATGACCATGATTTGATTCCTTATGAAGTGATTCCCTGTCTTGTTGCATTTTATCTCAAAGTGAAGCAAACAAATAAGTGTAGCAAGTCCCGAATTGCACGCAGCCCGCCATTAACAGTACGGTAATTCTGCACGAAAAGGGTGCAAGGTTGGTAATTCTAGTCAAGTTATCTAACATTGAATTCAGAAATTACCTCCATGGTGTATGTCTTTCCAGATCCTGTCTGTCCATACGCGAATATACATACATTGTATCCATCGATACAGGATATCACTAAGGGACTCACTTCCTCGAACACCTAAATGTGATTAGAGAGATGAGAAGAATGATAAAGCTTTTGACACCATGACACTTGACTCAAGCCAGGCATTACACTGTTCATTTACCGGCCTCGCTCTGCATACCCCACAAGGTGCAATATCCTGATATCTGAGCTTCCCAAAGTGCAGCCCTAGTAATCGAACATGCTGTTTGAACTGAACTTATCACCAATCATTTGACGTCACATCATTTGACGTCACATCATCCTTAAAAAATATTATTTCAGGAGTGCAAGCGCCCACTTAGGGCATTGTAGCTACTCATCAAACAATACTTGACGATATTAACAATATGTAGGAGGAGAGGAGAGATGGCCCTCTCTACCACATAAAGCCACTTTTGCACGACCGGGGATCGAACCCATGACCTCAGTGGTGGCAGGCGCCGATGTTTCCACTGCGCCACCCCGGCACCCCTACATCATCCTTACCTGAGTTTGTGAGCAATTCGGCTGGAACACAGCATCTAATTCAAATGTCTGGAGCCTTCCACTCTTGTTTTTGATTGAGACAAGACAGTCATCTATATCATCAAAATCGACAACATTCTGACCCATCGACCCCTCTCCATCTTCTGGGATCTTTGGTCGGACTCGAGCAAACACACGAATATTGCCTGAAATAGTAAAATACTTTGATTTTATTATAAAGCAGCATGACAAAAACTGTGGCCATGCAACCATTATAAGATGTAAATCGTGTTTATAGTGTTTATCGCATGCTTTTATTAGCATGTGGCAGGTCCCAGGTACAAATCCAACCATGGGAAAATTGTCCCTGGCTCTTCAGTCCGTCGCTTGGGACAGTAAGCCGTGGTACCGCCTTGTACCTTGTACCCTTGCAGAGGCAAGTAAAAGGCCCATCCAAGTGAGGAACACGCATAGCTTGAGATGGCCTCTTCTCTACTTACTGGGGCCAATAATGCTATATGGCTTTGACCCTGATGGAAAATTCCAATACAATATACATGTACTTACCTTTAAGCTCAACCAGTTCATTATGATACTTCTTCCTCAAGGCTACCTCCTCTCTATATTTCCTCACCAGATCTCTGTTGTACTCACTCACATTCACGATGGAATAAGTAATCTGAAATGGACGTAGGAAAATATCTGTGATAATATCGTATCGGAAGGAAAAGCGAGAGGAATAGAAAAGTTCACTAATATCACTAAAATACATGTAGGCCTACTCCATAAATAAAAAATGTGACTCACCTTTTTAGAAACATCGGCAACAAGTGCGTTTATAATCCCTGGCAGTGATTGGCACATTTCTTTCAAATTCTTGTGTTCCCGACTGAGACTGACAATCTGAGGCCAAAGTTTTTGCACCTGCTGTTGGAGATCATGGTTGACTTCATTGGCCTCCTTCAACTCTGATAATAACCGCTGTTTAAGTAAATCTATTTCCTTGTTCTTTCTCACTTCTAACGTTTCTACTTTCATTGTGAATTCTTCTTCCGCTAGCTTTGCCTTGTTCTGTGCCCTATGTACCTGAAATTGACAAGTGGTAACATCGTACAAGTGGTAACATCGTACTGTGTCATGAATATGTCAGCCTCGTACCAACACCGTGTCGGCCTAGTCTAGACTGTCACAGGACAACAAAACAGAGCATAGTGTTGGCCTCAAAAACAGATTCTTACAATCAATGTCATTTGCACTCAGGGTTTGTAGGCCTCATTGCTTATGCCTGAAGTACAAAGTCAAATTTTTCATGAGATATTTTGAAAATGCTCAATAAACGCTTAGGCCCCTATTACAAAGAGCTATACGCTATAAATAGCTATAAATTTTATACTGTATACATGTACCAAAGCGAATACCAAATTTGGTATTCGCTATTACCAAATTTGGTATTCGCTATTTGGTACATACAGTATAAAATTGGACATGCACGATTCGAACATAGGTGCCCTCAGAATAGTTTAGTCTTATGTAAACCAATCATTGAAATAACCTTGCTCGATTCACACTATACGCCAGGGCCCGCGCTGCCGCTCGCCATTTGCGCCAAAACGAAAATTAAATAAGCTTGGCGAAACTCAAACCAAGTAAGGCTACAAATTTGGCGAAGGAGAAAAAACGATTTAGTCAAGACACAAAGCTGCACTCCAGTAAAGTTCTAAAAACCCCTAAAAACCAACTAAGTACTCTGGCTCATTACTGCCCGACAACGCTTGCTTCAGATCGGTAGCCATGCGCATGTTTCTGCACATATCCCTCGTTCACCACACACTCTAGACATCGTCAAACGCAACTCCGTCTCACCCGAAGTTGGTGGTAGTTCACTATACATTGACCTTTACAGTGTCATACCAAACTAGTAACAACTGTGGGTGAAACAGTCATAACCGCCAGCATGAATTGAATGATTGACGGGTCATAAACACTTGTGGCAAGCGGCTACTTTTGATTTTGATCTCTGACATGTCTGACGAAGCTTTGATCTCGGTGTGCACTACTTGTGGGGCAGCTAGACGTAGTAGGCCGATATAGTTGGTGCAAACTTCTGATTTATTAAAGGCCTAGACTCACTTTGCTTGCGCAGGACTGATATTAACCCTTGGTGGTTGAAGATGCCAATCTGCAGATGGGGAACACAGTTTTAACTTTACTGCGGCAAATATCAGAGCAAATTGCTGCATACATTGTAAAAAGTGCCACAGTGAGGCGGCAAAGGGCCATGTCCTTAATTCGAGCACTAGGCTAAACAGGCCTAGTAGTTTCGGGATTTATAGAGTTTGGAAAATATAGTTAGTTAAGATTTAATGCAATTAAACATCTTTATTTTTTCTTCCTCAAATTTAAATTTCTTGGCTCAAATGACAAGGATTTGGCTAAAACAAACTTTGATCTGGCTAAAAAAATGGCTAAAAGAAAAAAAATCACAGAGCTGGCCCTGTACGCGTGCCCTACGAAACGTGCATAGAATACCGAATAGTGTATAGCTCTATGTAACAGGGGCCTTTAGCCTTGTTTTCACTAAATCAATCACGCCTTGTGTTGGTTTACCATCGAAGGTAACCCAAGGTAACCCAAACCCCTGTGAAAACCACACCGCTCACTGCCACCGCGGCAGGATCCGCAGTAGTGGAAACGGGCCTTTAAATGTGGGTCAGATGGATTTGAGATATCGCAATCTTTAGCCATTGAACCTACCTCATTCTCCAGAGTCTTTTGATGCTGCCTTGCCTTGGCGAGCTCGAGACTACACTGGGAACATGACTGGTGTNCTACAAGTATCTCCTCTTTTCGTAATCCAGAATACCAGAAGATGTATTACAACTTGCCTCAGGTGTCCTTGACTTGAGCTCCGACAGTTCTGACTTCAACCGTCCCACTTCCTTGCAGAGTTCCAAATTGTCATGGTTTGCTTTCTCTAATTTCTCTTGGTACAACACATCAGATTCTGATAATTCTTGACTGACAGTTGAAGCCTCTGATTCAAGAATCACTATTTTGTTTTTGAGTTTCTTGATGTTATCCTCCAAAGACTGTAGAAGAAAAGCAGTTGATCATTAAAAATGATGAATTTAATCGGGTACTGTAAACAGGGACAATAATCAAAACTTCATTGCAGCTAAAAATGACAGCTAAAAGCATGTCACAATCCAGTGTGATTCATAAATGTGACCCGTGATGGCGAAATGAGTCTGAATGCGCCGGAAAGAAGACCCAAGATGACACCAGAGAACAATTGTAGAAATGGACAAAGTCAAATGTCACAATGTGCGCATTCCGACTCATTTTGCTGTCACGGGTCACAAATGTGAGGCGACCAACACAAAATGGGTTATTTCCACGCCAGAAATAACTAGAAAGAAATGATGTTAGAAAAAACAACTTTGGGCACGCATTGCTCACAGTGCCATGTCGTGATGTTAGTTCCGCAGGTTCCCCTTTGGAAATGACAACAACCAACACCACACTATCCCAAGTGGAAACATTTGAAAAAAGGATCGGTGGATGGGTTACACAATACAGTATTCCGTATTCTGCCCACAGTAACCACAACCAACTTACAGCTATCTGTTCCCTTATCCACTCCACGGGAGCGCTTTCCAAAAACGCCTGTTTCAAATCAGTATCCATTTCAACCAGGGCCTAGTTTACGGACCAACTCAAAGAAGGGACAGACACACACCTGATGAACGAATAAAGCCATCGCCAGCTATGGAAGATTTATGTATCCAAATCTTTCACGTTGAATTTGCATTGAATATCTAGGCATGACTACAAACGAATGATATCTGTGGAGTGGGCAGACGTCAATGTTGTTATAAATATTGATTCGGGAACTATTTGGGCAATTAATCAGACTTCACACCACCTGTGTTCCCACTTCCTCTCATTACGGTATTTGCCAAAATGGCAAGGATCATCAATGCTGGGAGCCATTGAAATCTCCCATTGGACAAAGGCCAAGCACCGATTCTAACACTGAACTGATGCTTCACCATCCTACTGGTACTGGTATTGATGCTTCACCTTCACCATCCTACTGGTACTGGTACTGATGCTTCACCTTCCCCATCCTACTGGTACTGGTATTGATGCTTCACCTTCACCATCCTACTGGTACTGGTACTGATGCTTCACCTTCACCATCCTGCTGGTACTGGTACTGATGCTTCACCTTCACCATCCTACTGTTACTGGTATTGATGCTTCACCTTCACCATCCTACTGGTACTGGTACTGATGCTTCACCTTTCCCATCCTACTGGTACTGGTACTGATGCTTCACCTTTCCCATCCTACTGGTACTGGTATTGATGCTTCACCTTCCCCATCCTACTGGTACTGGTATTGATGCTTCACCTTCACCATCCTACTGGTACTGGTACTGATGCTTCACCTTCACCATCCTACTGGTGCTGGTACACCTTCACCATCCTACTGGTGCTGGTACAATTTTGATTTGGGACAATATATTCTGCTGGTAGCAGATTGTGCCATCACCCTCCCTCACTTGATTGACTGGCATTGGGAAAATTCCAGCCTGGTTCTCATCACCCTCGCTGTGCGATCCCACAATATTTGGAAAGGCTCTCTCTGCTACGGGCAAGGCATCAGCAGCAGATGAGAACCTCACCCTGTGAGATGTGCAGTGGTGCACGTTGACTGGGAACAAGGCTGGGAAGTTACAGGATGTGAAAGGTTTAACCTGAATGAAAAAAAACTCAGAACTTCGCTGACCTTGACCAAAGTTTCATCCACAACTCGAATCGTCACCGTTTCCTTGACAACATGTGGTAAAATGCTTCTGAGTTTGTCGATTTCATGTCTCAGCGACTGGTTATCTGACTCCAACTTTTTGACTTGTTTTTCAGTATCTGTGTTGTTGCCTAGGCCCTGAAAAAACAGGAAACGATTCAGCTTTTTCTCCAAGCCATATGGAAGGTGCCGTACTATAACTGAATGTTGCCCCTGAAGCCAGGAATCCACTGCAGATTTTCTGCGTTACGACATTTGCTTTGCAACCTCGCAACGATCGCAACGAACTGATACTGGTCGCCCAACGATTGCCGACTGAAATTGACCACATCTTTGCCATTGGTGGAAATCACGTCTAGGAGTCCACTACGGCAATCGAGTGCCCAGTTGCAAAGCAAGTCACAACACAAAATCAGCTTGAGGTACATGTATATGCTATTTGAAGATCCTAGGTCAAAGTCATATTCTCACCTGGAAATTCCTGAGTTTGATCACCTCCTCCTGGAGATTGCTATTGTCAACTTCTATTCTTTCCAAGTCCTCGTGAAATTGCTGCCTCTCCTTCATGAGTTCTCTTCGCACCTCCTCTTCCCTGGCCTGAGCGGTCAGTAAGTGCCCTGTTAGTTCTGCCTTCTCATCCTGCAGCCGTCTTAGTTGCTCCATCAACTGGGAGTGACCTGAACTAGTTTCCCATTCATCATCGGCACCAGTGTTTGTGAGGGAGCAGCCAAGTTCTGGAAACGGAGAGGTATTTATGCATTTTGTGCCATAAAATGGTCTGTCTACAGGGTGTAGCCAAAATAATCCTTCCGTGAGAAAGGGATGAGAACTTCTTTCTCAAACTGTAAGTGGTGAAGAAACAAACGAACATTAACCAATTTGTACTTTGTACTTGTATTAGATTTTTCCATCAGGGCCGAAGCCATAGCATTATTGGCCCTGGTACAGTAAGTACAGAAGCTACTGTGGAAAAACTGCCTTTATAAACCCAGAGGGTTAATGTTAATGGTTTAAGGGAATGAAATTGACCACCCTTACTAGTTCACTGTGGGCTTATTTGCCATAGTTACCAGCCCATTGTGGTCACTGTGTGCCCGCTCATGTGTGTGAAGTGAGCCCAATTTTGTAGTCACACAGTGCACTTGGCCACCAGCTTCTCTACGAGAAGGATGTACCCCTGATAAACTACTGTATGTACCGGTATGCTTGATATAGAAGTCTGCAACCAGTACAACCCCTGAAGGACGTACTGCTGAAGACATAGTATGGAGTAAGTAATCTCCCTCTAAAAGACACACTTTGCCTATCACACTACTCATGTTCCTCACTTGGATGGGGTCTTTTACTTGCCACTGCAAAGGCACAAGGTACAAGGCACCACGGCTTACTGTCCCATGCGACGAACTGAAGAGCCAAAGATGATTAATCCCTGGCCTGCGATTCGAACCCGGAACCTGCCGCTAAATAACCCATGCCAATACAAACCTTTTAACTTGGTTTCTAATTCATTTATCTTTTGCTCCTGCTGACTAATAATATCATCCTGACTTTTAATCAACTGCTGTTTCTCCTGAAGATGAGCCTCGTGTGTTTTTCTCATGATTTTCATGTGTTGTTTTCTGTAGTCTTCCTCCTTCTTGAGCTTGTCCTTGTATTGGTTACATTTTTCTTTCAACATCTGGGTGACCCGTTTGAAAAAAAGGAGAGGCTTTTGAATCATGACAATTTCGGTTATGTATTAGACATCAAATTTTTCAAAATAAGGCCTAATCAGAATCCAAAGTTCTACGGCATTTGGCCTGACACTGGAATGTTAAGATGTCAGCTGTTCATTTGAGAACAGCTCTCTAGCATTGGCAGAGTTGAAGTGGTACTATCCTATATTAATGACAATCACAACTGTTCAACATAGCGCTCCATCTGGTAATAACTTTTGAAAACAAACTTCAGGCTCTGCTCAGATCATGACATACAATACGACACTAAACTTCAAAGGATTTCAGTAATACCTGAATGAGACTGGTAGACAACTGTCAACAAGCACAGTAGAAACCCTCTTTAAGGCTGACTTTACATCGGATGACACGCGACACAAACACGCAGGCAAACAAAGGTTTCATGGGGATGAATCCTTTGTGAAGCCATTGTTCACCTGTGTGTTCATGTCGCGTGTCATCCGATGTAAAGTCAGCCTAATGCGGGTGATCCACCGACTTCACGACGAGTTTACGATCAGTTTGCGATTAGTTCACTTTCACGACGGCAGTCATCAACGAATCGCAAACTCGTCGTAAACTAGTCGCAAACTGATCGTAAAGAAATGACGTGACGTTGAAGCTGATCCACCGAACCAAATCAAACATGTTTGATCTCGTCGTAAACTCGTTGCAAACTAGTCGTCAACAGAATTCAGTCGTGAATGAGTCGCAAACACGTTGTGAACGTTGATCCACGGGCTATGATTTTTCGTCATAAACTAGTTGCAAACCCGTCGTTAACTAATCGCAAACTGATCGTAAAGTCGGTGGATCACCCGCTTTACAGCACAGTTCTTCTCCAGGTACTCCGGTTTCCTCCTCATTCACCCAACATTGTCAACAGGACCCAAAACTGTTGCATTTGGCATTTGGCTCTCACGTCATTTAAAAAAAGTACAAATGCAACATACCCTAACAGCTAGCCGGCACTCATCTCGCTCTTTTGTTCTTTCCTCTATCTCCTTCTGTAAGATGTGTAACTCCATCCCTGAGACCTTCTGCTGGTCGCACACCATTTCTAGCCCGTCTTCAGAGTCGGATGTCTCGTCATCCTTATCCTGGCCGGGGTCGTCTGAAACGGGGGATGCAGGATGGGGTGTATCATGAATCAACCACAGCGTCAAATCGGCCATCAGTAATACTGCAGAAAGTTTTTCTAATCCAACACTGTCAAATGTTCAGCGAATTTTCCATGTTTAATATCTATTCACAATGAAATTCTGGCACAAAGCACTACAACTATCGTGCATAACAATATGAAATCCAGTAAGGCTATTGACAATCATGTTTGGACAGGATAGATTCTCCCATTCATCTTCTTCAAATACACAGATATTTAAACTCATGAATTGTTCAGCCAGTTAGGGTACTCGCTATTAAATCCGATTGTAGTTTTATTGTGCAATCTTATAGCACACTCCACATTTTTCCACATGCTAATTGGCAACGTGATGCTTTTGAGAATAATCAAGTACTCCCATATCTCATCAGCCAGATTTGCCAAAGATTTAGGGCCAATTTCACAAAGACTTAAGGCGCTGCTCCATTTGACAGTTTTTTTGCAGAAGTTGGCTCACAATGGGCAATTCACCATTGTTTCTGTCCTGTCGGCTTACGCTGAGACCAATGACACGATCAACTGTGCCCATTATGAGCCAACTTCTGCGAAAAAACTGTCAAGTGGAGGAGCGCCTTTAGATGCGTGTGACTTCACTAAATGCACGCACTTCCAGCATGCATTTGACGAAGTTACAGGCGTTACAGTCTTAAACACCCTTTGTGAAATCAGCTTTTAATATTTTGCGAGGCCTTTAGTTGTGGTTCATATCTAGCCAAGAAAATCCGCTATGGTATTACTGAAATATGTCTCAGACAGAAGACAGAGGGTGCATTTAAATCCGCAAATTCTTTTGGTTGCCGGTAAATTCTACCGACCAGTATTCATATTGCCAAAATAAATGTACATTTATTTCAACATTTGACATCGAATAATGGTTCACCACATGAGGTAATCATTGAATGAAATCAATTGTCAAATTTGGCTATTCACCAGACTATTTATCAACATAGCTCCCCTGTAAAAGCCAAAGTCAATAAAACTGATCAGGTAGTTTTTCAATCCAAATAATTTAAGTTAAAGTTAAGAGTACCTTACTTAGTACATTGTATAGTTCTGCCAATAGGGCCGTTTAGACGACAGGCAAAAATTCACATGCGATCCGATCGAATCCGATGGTGGTTCAAAACTCTTGCGTGTAAATGCTACCCAATGTGGTCCAATATGGATTTAAAATGGTCCTGAATCCACATTGGACCACATACAACCACGTTCAAAACTCGTCTAAATGTAAATGAGACCCGATGCGGCTCGATTGGATCAAATCGGATAGAATCTGAATGTGGTTTTTTGGCATGTCGTCTAAACGGCCCTATTGGCACATGTGTATGACATGCAATCAGGCTTAACAATACATGGTCTTGGATTGTTGGTTTTAGTCCTATGTGTAGGACAGTTATGTTGTTGAAGGTGGAATTTATTGAATACTTTTGTGTAATTACTTCAATGCGCATACCGCCACATACTTTTTGACGAGGCCACATTATCGACCGGTTTTGACTAAATTGTGTCTAATTATGACACGATTACAAAACATTGCAACTTCAGACATGCTAGGTAACCCTTTGGGAGTTGTTCTAAAAATCCTACCGGACTTGAGGACACAACAAACGATACACAATCATTTGCACTGTCATCTCGTGGGTCGGCAACACCCAAAACTGTTGCCAGCAAATATCAAACATGTTTGAGTTTTGTGCCAGTTGTTGAGTTGTCAGGGTATAGGTTTTTACAGGGACAAACCAGCATGGACTCAAATCGCATGAAAAGAGTCAATTTTTATGAAAACTATTTACCTTCAAGTCCAAGCTGCTCCTTCCAGAGTTCTGCACGTGAGGGTGATGGTTTGGTGTCCTTGCCGTTTTGAACATACGTCATGGGGGTTTTGAAGACAGGTTTAGGAGGCTGGAACCAGAGAACCAAATATATTGTAGGCCTACCTGTATCCTATTCTAGTCTGAATTCAGTTATTCCTGCAGAGAACAATTTCATTACTAAAAAAGTTCCACAGCAAAATGTATATCTGTTTTGGAATGACAGCTGGGTGTCTGACTAAGTCACCAACTAAGGCTGGGATATATTTTAGAAAAAGAATGGAAACTGGGTCATGGGGAGGGGGTTAACAAAAAGCAACTATTGAGTCAAAGTCCTAACAAAGCACATCAACTAATAGATAAGATCATCAACAGACTTATTTGGTGAACTCTGCCAACTGATCAACAATAGGAAAGAAGTAACTATCAGGTTCTTGTAAATATCAGCAAGAAAGGATATGGTCTGCTGATTTTAAAAACCAAATACCAGTAATGCGATTAAATGATATCATGACAAAACAGTCCACAGAAAAAATATATCTTTAAAGGCAAAACGTTCCAATACAAACATAAAGGCCTAGATTTGAACATTGTATTTCTTATGATACATGTAGTATTATGTATACCAGTAGGCCTATGCCGGATGAAAGCAAGGCAATGACAGCAATGTCTAGCACGCCACCTAGATGGTGACAGAAAATACCCCCCCCCCATAAAATGTTTTAAGAGGATTTTGCTTTGTCCTCTGAAGGAACACCATTTCTGCTACTAGAGTTCAGCTGTAGTCAGCAGACGTTGGTGTCAATGTTGATGCTGAAGAGATAGAATTTGAAATGATAACCTGATGACAAAGTTAACATATACTTTGTGCCTTGTTCTGGAAGCTTCGATCGATCCTCAACTCTAAAGCCTTGTGTAATCACACTTGCAACTGGAGACAACTATAATTGCCAATGAGCTACCTGGCGACTGGCAGGATCTGGAACTGGAGGCGACTGATGATCAGTTGCCAGAAATGGTCAATGTATGCACCCTTTGCGACTCGCTGGAACTGAGATTTTGCCAGTCGCCGCGAGTTGCACATGTTCAACTTTCTAGCGACGACTAGTTGTACCCAGTTTCATTCAGTTGAGTGTGATGTACGCAAGCTTGCAACTGATCAGTGCCAGTTTTCTGAACAAAACGCAAGTGGTGCGATGTACGTGGTCAGGTCACATGACGACTGATTGGATCCTCCCAGTTTTACTGAGTTGCTGAATTTGCGACATGCACGCAGCGCGTACATCACCAGCAACTGATCAGATCAGTTGCTTCCAGATGCAAGTGCAATGTACGCGTGGCTTAAGGTTTACCTTTAGTTTGCAGGGTAGAATACAAGAGCTTAAAGTGGACCTTAAGGCCCGTTTATACAGAGCGCGACCACGACCGCGGCAGCCGCATCGGATTGATCAAATGTAAAATGAATGGGAACGTTTATACACAACGCGACCGCGGCCGCGACCAAAATTTTGGTCGCGCGGCATGCCGCAGAGATTGCCTCCAGAGCGAAAATTTTGAAAATGCCACGCGACACTTTTTTTTGTAATGAGAACTTCAATGTGGTCCTGGCATATTTCCAGGCGACCATGGCGTTTTCGTTTATACACAGCCGCTGCCGCGGTCGGTGCCGCGGTCGCGCTCTGTATAAACGGGCCTTTAGGGTTAAGGCCTTTGTTTCAACTACAACAACCACTGACAATCATCCTGTACAGCAAAGCTATTTCCCTCATGATTACTGCAGGAAACATTGCATGGTAGCCTTGCATTCAATGAAAGGTGGCTGCAACACCACATGCATCTGATAAAAACATGATAAATTCCGTTTTCTACTCACAATATCCAAATCTCAAGCATACACGGGAACAAAAGACACCCTACCAGTTTGCTTGGGTCCATTGTAAAGAAAATTGCAATCATATGCCTTATCAGAAATGCACATTGTCATAATCTTTTGATCCGATTCCTCGTTCAGATCAGCCAAGTATTTAGTTTATTAATATTAGTTTATTTAGTTTTATTAATATTAGTTTATTTAGTTTATCAAATGAGACAAGAAGCCAAACAAATGGTTGAATGAACAGTCACCTGGGAATATTGATTATGGAGAATGATGAAAGGACATTTACTGACCATGACAAACCACAATGTCATGTTTTTGTGGCACCAATCTTCATGAGAAATATACCAGAAATTGTACCGGCAAGAACGAAGACAAGGTCCCCAAACACAGCAAAAATCTCACCATATATTACAGCTTGACATGTGGTCTGTTTGTGACAAAACTGTACCAGAAATTCCCTGTGGGGTTCCTATTTTTGACAGCGAGGTGCATATTTTGGTCTCACCACATTGAAATTGTTCAAAATATTCACCAACATAGGCCAATGAATCATCATTTGTTTGAAAGTGTTGGCCCAGTTCGTGCCTGCACGAATTTTTTCAAATGGTGTGTGTGTTCTGTTATTAGGTGGGTGTCATCTAAAGAAATTCTGTTCAAGCCTGTTATTGTTGTGAAGATCAAAGATAGGCTTTCATGAAGGATATTTTTTTAGTCATTTTGTACAGTTGTGCAAGCGTTCGATCAAGGAGACATCCTGAAGAAATCAGGGGCCATATTCATAAAGCCCTCGCAACATTGCGTTCACGCAAATCTATTGTTTGGCTGCACAGGCTCCATTGTTCACTGACTGCCTTACAATAGATTTGCGTGAACGCCAAAGTTGCGAAGGCTTTATGAATATGGCCCCTGGTCTTCCAAGCATCACTCGCAAGCTTGCATGCACAAGGCATGCGAGCTAGGGAGCAATGTTAAGACTAAGAGGAATTGATTTCTTCAGGATGTCAATAAGACATCCTCTGCATTCTATAAGCCGATGCACTGCAAAATAACGTTTCTTTGGCAAACTCTAGTCAAAACAATGCAATTCAGGGCCGTATTTAGCGGGGGGGGGGGGCAGGGACAGTTGCCCCCAGAGCTAACCAAAAAACGTGATTTTCATGCGGATTTTGGGCAAAAAAAGTCTCCCCCTCCCCGAGAGGCTTTTGCCCCACCCCCATGACCAAAAAGCTAAATACGGCCCTGCTTGAAATATCAAGGCCAACAGTCACTTCCCTTTGGACTGCATTCCACTCCTTGAGAGAGCACTGCGAAGCGATACCCTTGATGGTTGAAGATGCAACTGTGAGGAAAATGCTTACCTTAGTTTGTGGTCCATTTCTGTAGTGGAATGTCATTTTGAAGTTAGCACCATTCAGGGTATTGGACGGAATTTGAGTGGACGGAATCAATGGAGTCAACACATTGATGACACTTCCTTACAGAATTATGATGAATCCATCTGGAAAGGAAGAAAGAATAAGTATGAAAACCATGCATTGTTCAAGGTGATTTGAAGGCATTTGTAATCAACTTGGCATTTGTTACTTGCTGATATTCTGTCGAATTTAGCATGTTCTCAAAGCAGTTCAGATATCCAATAGACCATGAAATTACACGCACACAGGAAAAATGTTTGAACAGAGAATCACCCGCAGGATGATTGTTCACAGTCGGACATGTCTGAATTTATAATCTCAGATTAGAATGGAAAACGAGTGCGATATGTCATTATACCTGTGTCATTCGTCAATACCGCCAACTGATATAAACACGTAGTCTCAAAATGTCCACAGGCGGTCTTCCGTACATTGCATGAACGATTCAATATGTTGGAATGAACAAATTCACACATCCATAAATATTCTTTTACACTTTTATGCATTTGCTGGAGGAGGTTCCATTAAAATAACATTGCTGTATATCTAGCTATGCTGGATTGAACCATTGTGTTTGGAACGTGTGCTCGCTAAGTGTTCAATAATCAACTCAACGTTACCATATGATTGCTATGTTAAAACTATTGGTAGCATATATTGATCAATAGAGATTTGAGTCAAAAGATGAATGGAAGTGTTGTTAGGCAGCTACCCCCCCCCCTCCATTTCCTCAATACGTTTTAATTCAATGACTCTCCATTGTCACTAATGTCAGAATTTTTAACAGTACGTACAGTCTTTCAAATAAGTAAATGGACAGCGTGTTTTTCAAATATCTCCGAGATAAAACAAGATAATTGGATGCGGTTTTCAACATAGTGTGGTATACTTACCTGGTCATATATCTCATGTATTTGGGTCAACCTAATTTTAAGCCTTTGTTATGTAACAGGCTATTTAAAAAAGGTCCAGAAATTAACTTTTTTATTTCTAATTTTTTTCAGCAGATTTGGCACTGATATGATCAGGTGATTGACATGAAAGACTCCTTGCCAAAAAAATCGGTGAAATCTGCTGTCTTTTTCATGATATCTCAAAATATCAAAATTTGAGATTTTTGATATTTTGAGATATTGAATATTGTTTTGCTGTTATTCGCTGCCAGACATGATAACAAGATGGCTACGAAATTTTCCACGTGTTTCCATCACCGAATCAGCAGAAAATAGTATGTGAAATCTGGAGGCTGAATAAAAAGGCTGAATATCATGACATTTAAGTGAAAAAAGGATTCAAAAATTGCATAAATTATCACGAGGGAATGAATGCTACCAAATAACTTTAAAAAATGATCGAATATATCAAAATTTCAAAAATCTCAAATTTTGATATTTTGAGATATTACGAAAACGGAAAGACATTTTCAATATTTTTTTGCGCAAAAACTCTTATTATCAATCACCTCATCACAATACTTTGAATTCTGCTGAAAAAAACGTGAAATAAAAAAGTTGATTTTTGGACCTTTTTTAAATTGCCTGTTACATAACAAAGAGTTAAAATTAGGTTGACCCAAATACATGAGATATATGACGAAGTAACTATACCACACTATGTTGAAAACCGCATCCAATTATCTTGTTTTATCTCGACGATATTTGAAAAACACGCTGTCCATTTACTTATTTGAAAGACTGTACATATCATTATCATATGACTTTTTCAGAAACAAAATGTTGTGGTATTTGAATTTCATTTTGGAGCTCACCATATCCCCCAGGGCCATATATATAGCTGGCTTTTTGTTGGGGGGGGGCATTTGGCGCTCAGGGGGCAAAATTGCAATTTTTGCAATTTTCAAGCCAAAATCTACATAAGAAACACTTTTTTCGTTGACATCTGGGGGCAATTGCCCCAGCCCACCCCTTCTACAGTGTTTCCACCAGAGGGGGGGGGACGGAGGGTGATATCCCCCTCAAAAAGTCAAAATTTGTGTTTTTGATCAAGAATTCTGTCAAATTTTCTCTATATCCCCCCTCACAAAAATTCCTGGTAGAAACACTGTTCTAAATAAGAGTCGAGGTCCCATGCTCACATTTTTATCATGAGAAACAGTAGTGGATACCTTAACTCACCTTTATTATGAGCCAGTAAGAAATCAGCTGTAGAAACTATCTTTCCTGTTTTCCAAATTAGGCAATGATGGATAGAAAATCAAAGATATGATAGTAAACTATATGAAGCTGTACAATAGACTCCACTAATCCAACCTCAAGATGACAGCAATACAAAACCACAGAAAACCTAAACTACAAATCCAATATGACCGCTAATACTCCACAGTGAGTTCAAAGTCATAAGATATGCTTCGTTGGACTGTAAATGGCACCAAATAATGTTTATACGTACAGTACAGGATATGGGAATATATTAGAAATCCATAAATTACGAAGCCATTCTAATGGAGGTCCCATTGAAAATCAGTCGTCATAATCCAGGCATTATTCTCAAGAGGATAAAGCAATTCTTTTTGGGCATGGAGTCTCAAAATAGGTTTCAAAGTGTCTTAACAGTAATAAAATATGATCAGATAAATAATAGGATATTCTCAGGATAAGCTTCTAAAATATGCATGCTGTGCAAATCTGTTTAGGTTGTTTCACTCCATCATAGGCCTAAACATGACTGACTGTTGAATTGCTTTTCAATATACATGTACTAGTATTTCCATTATCTTGACTTTGTGGGGGGACAATCATTTTTGGACGGAGCTAAATACTAATGTCTGATGGGAACAGTCAATATCAGCTACATTCTGGAATCCTCTACAGGGCGGCCCAGGAAAAAGCTTGCCTAACTTCATGCCTATTAAAGCATTAGGCCTAAAATTTGGCAAGCTATGTCTTTATCACAGAGAATGCATCTGATAGGCCTACTCGTTGTCATTCGGGATATTAGTTAGGGTTAGAGTTATAAAATACTACTTCCACCTACAGTAATGGCCTAATGAAGAAATCAACATTTCTATATTTTGGTATTTTTCATGAGATGAGATTTTCGAAAATTCAAGGGGGTAGGCCTATTATAGTACCAGGGGGGGGGGGGGTAGGCCTCAGTTTGCAAAACCCAAGTTACAAGCATCTTGCCCTGACAAGTGTTCCTATCACTCCTACTCTCGCTAGTCGGAGGGCGAAGTGACCGAAGGCCTTGATATGTCAAGATGAGTTACAAGTCTCAAGATCACATCGTCAAAGTACAGATAAAGTTTTAAAAAACAGCAATATATAACGCAAATGTCAAAATCCCAACCACATGCTTTGTGCGGATTATGTAATGATGCTGTTATACTATTCAACAAAAGAACATGCATACCATTCAACAAATGAACAAGCGAGCACCTGCAACCTCGTTTCCAGGTAAATTGGGTCGTGACTGCTAGTACATCAGATAGCGTATCAGAACCTAGGAACGAGAATGACGGAATTCCCATTGATTGGGGAATACCTCCTCATGCTTCATCACTTTCTCAGAAATTTGTTCAGAAAAAACACGTCTCACGTCTCACATCTGATAAGGCCGAGCGTTTACAAACTTTCAGGATGTGCATTACTAGACAATGAATAGGAAGATTCATAGATAACCTCGGTAGGCTGATGCAGGCAGCAACTTTTAACCCAATTTTCTATCCGTTGGCCGGGCAGCAGCACTGCATGCATTGCTTGTTTTGCAGTGCATGGCATATGTGTACTGTTATACAGCATCATGTGTGATGTACTGACTGCAGGTTTTGTGATGATTGATTGCTATTGTCCCAGTTGCGTTGCTCTTTCAGAATCTCATTCCCTCAAGACTGGATGTTTCCGTAGGCCTGTCGAGGATTTTGTTAACCATGTTCAGGGCTCACTTGGGTCTAAAATAGTCATGAAATTCACGACTTCGAATATTTGGGATATTCTACGTCGTGATTCAGCACTCCATGTTGTGTGGAGGAAATTCTCCCGTCTGAGAAGGGCGAAATGTTTTCAGTGCTGGTGAAGCTCTGGAAGCAGGACAGCATTTAAAAAGTATCCTATCATGAAGTTTCAATATTCTAGATGACACTCCTACCGTTGCCCAAAAAATCTGACCACTTCCAAAGCGTTTAAAATCCGAAGTTTGAAGGACAGTGAAAACACGCCGCCATATCCCTGTACATCGTACTGTACATTGGTTTGTTGACTTCCGGAGCGAAAGGTCACTTGGGAGTTGAAGGTTCGAAAGGTCGGAATTATCGGATGTTTCTTCGCCCTTGGAGGAATAAACTTTCACCATTGCGCATGCGCAGAAGGCGCGTTTGAGCAATCGGAAACACTCGGCGATTTCCGATGACAGAAGAGGCAAACGCCGAAAGTGACGTCATCAAAACATTATGGCAGCCAAGTTCGGCGCGATGCAACATCGCATCGAAAAAAAGCAATTAAACCTATGTGTTCTGGTCAGATTACAATCAAAATGGTCCAGTCACCTACTGTTTTATATGAACATTACAAATATTTGGTATTAAAAGCAATTTTCGCTGTAGGTTTTCGAGATATTCGCAATAAAAGTGCCGCGTGTTTGCCCTATTGATATGCAAATTTTCGTTTACACTAGTCCCCATAGGAGTTGTATAGGTTGAATCCGGTCGTAGAATCATAACTGTGACGTTATGTTCGGAGACTGGAGTTTTCGGTCTAGTCTAAAATTAGGGAGAAATAATGTCTCCCTCCTCCTCAAAATTTTGGGAGACTTCAAGTTTGTGGACGACATATCTGACAAAGTTGTTTGATTTCAGCCTCTTTGCAAGAAATTAACACTAATGATGATGAGTTTTTTAGGGCATTTAGGAGCGGATTTGGGCATTTTGGGTGCAGAAAATGCTTCAGACATGTCAGAGGGGGTACCCCTTTTAAAAAAATTATTATTTTTTAGGCGACTTTATGTCTCCCTGGGAGTTATTTTGGGCGAAATTTTCACCCCACATCGCCCACATCGCCCCCAAATGTGAGCCCTGCATGTTTCCTTGTCTATTTCAGAGGATGAGAGTTCTTCAGTGGAGAAAGCTATCTCTGGTGAAGCTGCTGGCCATCATAGCTGCAGTGTTGATTTCCTGGTACTCCATCAAATGGATTGCTGCTGACATTTTTAGCGAGGATTGTACTGACAGATCCTCGAAGCAGATGTTAAATTCCCTGGTCAGTATCTTTTTCGAAGTTGCTCCACTTCAAAAAATTCAAGGTTAAATCACACTATAGACCATTTTTGCTCTGCGAGATTCGTCGCGACGTTGCCATGGCGTTTCTCGGTAGCTGGTTGGAAGAATGTACATGTCTCACCACACGTTCCCTGTACATTCTTCCAACCAGCTACTGCGCATGTGCGAGAAACACCATGGCAACGTTGCGACCTCTCGCCGAATCACGCAGAGCAAAAATGGTCTATAGCATAGGCCTACTTGAGTTAGTTGAATTGGAGGTTGCTGGTTGGTGGAGATCTTGAGTTCAGTTGGGCTAGGCCTATCAGTGAGTGACAATTTTCATTAGAGTAGAAGGTAGACAACTTATGTCTTGCAACTTGAGTTCTTGTGTTTGTTCAGTTGGTTCATTTTTCATACAAACTCACTTTCAGTGCCAACTTTGGAGAAAGAATGGTGTTGGAGGCAACCTGTGTGAGGACATCTGTGAAAGTCACCGCATCAGGTACACAAGTTGTCTGAACATAAAGAGTGGGATGAAAGTTTTCAATGCAACTTGGAACACGAAACCAATTATTCTGAAATCAAAACATGGATATTTTGAGGATTACGTGCCTGTTGATGTCATGCAGGACACCGGTGCCAAAAGTGGTGATAACAAGGAGAAAACTGAAGATAATTATCCGTCCTTTGAGGAATTTGCTCGGCGTATTCAAGAAAGGATTCGTGTACAGTTAGGAATAAGGGGAAGTCGGGGACAAGTACATTTGAAAAGGATATTTGATAACTTCTGGTCGATACCTTTTGATGACTATTTTACAAATTCTAATCAGAAAAATGCAAAAGTTGCAGGCCTTGAGAGTATTAATAGCCTGATGCAACAGGATGAGTATGTGATGTTGAAGCAAGTCCAGCGCACAAAGTATTTTCCAAAGGTTCATGGTACTTGTGGCCATTTTTATGCAATAGAGGATGTGCCACGAAGTGGCTTTCTGCTGTCAAAAAGTATTCGTTGGGGAGATCCATATTCTTGGAACCAAAGACGTCTGCTTGCTATCAAAATGTTGGATTTCATCCATTATTTCGAGCATAGTTTTCACGAACCTTTGCATTTATGTGATGTGAACAGCAAAAACTTTGGTATCACGGAGAATGGTCAGATAAAAACAGTTGATCTCGATATGGCTTTTTTTGACAAACACTTGAAACAGTTTCTAAGCACGCAGCAATGTACAAAGCACAGAGAATGTAATTTCTTTGACTGTAAAGGTTGGTGTGACTTGAGAACTAATCGATGTACTGACAGGAGAATCAACAACAACCTACAAGTCTTCTGCTCGAAGATTTTCTCCCCTCATGTTGCCAATGGCAACAAGGGGTTATTACAGAACCCTCCAGCCAAGTTAAAGACAATGTTTGAGAAGTTGCTTGATGAGTGCGGAAATCCTTGGAATATTCAAGACGAAGATATCCGTCTTAAAACTCCTGATGGGACACACTGGAAGCTACACAGACTTCTACAGCAAAGTAGCCCAGAATACTTTCCCATTGAGACGCCACCCCAGCGTGCCCATCACGACCAGGAGCATTAGTGTTACTGGCTCCTATTTTTCAATGAGATTGAAAATCCTTTGTTATTTATTGTACAAGTTAGTTCTCAACTGGATCTTTTGGGAATGTTGGACTTGAAGAAGAGTCTAATTGCTCTGGCTTTGTTCTTAATCAAGTGTTCATCCTGTTTTCTTGCATGCCAAGTGTGCATTTGTTTCATAAACATTTTACAGTCCCCTCTCGCTATTACGAATCCTTTAGGGTCCAAGGGTTAAGTTCGTACCAACGCGGAGTTTGTAATAGCAAGGATTTACGTACATATCATGACATTTTGGGAGCCAGACGTTGGGTTCCTAATATCCGGCGGGAGTTTATAAAATCGAGTTTCGTAAGAGCGAGGGTGCACTGTATTAGATGATTTCGGAGTAGGTAATTCCATGGTCGACTTCATCAATGTGTTCTGGAAGGATTCATTGAAGGCGCATGTCATTATTGTATATTGAGGGTGCTGTTTTATCTAGATTTTGTTAATATGCATCACAATCCATAGATAGAATCGGTTTGGATTGATGTGTGTGTGTAAATTTCTCAAAAAACTGTAATAAGCATTTCTTGTTTTAAAGCAGACCCGAAACCCCAAATGCTTTTGGTTCTTTAGAATATGCAAAGGTGGCAGCACCTGCATTAGGCCAAGACAGTGTGAATCATCCACCCTCAGAAACCTAGAAAAGTGTTCAAGGGTCTGTTTAATTTCATGTGGTAACATGTGGTTGTTATCATCAGTGCCCATCCTTTTCTTCATGAGTGAATCTGAGATTGTCATCGTGTCACTTCTGAAACTTCGAACCCATTTGTCATCTTTTTTCCACAAATAAAACATCCTTTTGTTCTGAATAAAGCTTCCGATGTTCAATAATGGCTTGCCTTTATGGTATAAGCCTACATAATGAGTACCACCTGTTCCCCCTCAGCTGGATTTGGCACCAGTACAAGTTTACTGTCACCAACCCAGTGTTTGAACCAGGTCAGAATAGAATGCTGTGAACACATAACAATCTTTGAGAGCAATAACGTTGTTTTAAATGATCTCCTCTGTGAAAGACATAACTATGGGGAAAGAGTCTTCTTCAGGCCTACCTGTTGAAATGCATTACGGCCCACCCATTGCGGGGGGGGGGGGGG